>WNWK01000191.1:227500-423148 GCA_009830355.1 Cherax destructor | reverse complement strand
GGCGCTTCTTCAAGAACTGTGATTGTGTGAATGATGGTGAAGGTGTTTTTTTTTGGGGTCCCCCTTTCCCCTCGGTGGGGGCCCCCCGATGTGTTAAAAAAAAATTAAGAAAAATATTTTTTTCATTGCAAGTTTACACCCAAGATTTTGTAATTACAATCATGAACTGAAATGCAAAGAGAGCCACTATCATGCCATGGCATTATGGGCAGACTAAATCTAATGGCTTATAGACTACTTAATACTAGAGAAATTGATTGAGTTTTTTTTAGTTAAACATTAGCTTATAACAGTTAAAAATTTTACTCAAATTACAATCTGAGGATTTTTCCCATTGTGACAATTTTTTTGGTTAAAACATTAATAGTAAATATTGAAATTATATTATAGGAAAATAACACTGAGCATTGTTTAAAGTAGTAGTTTACAGTATGAGTATTTATTTTAGGGTGAGTGGGTTGGAATATAAATGTATAAATTCAAGGATTATGTGGAAAATAAGGTTGGATGTGAAAAGTGGGTTATAGTAAGTGTTTATGCACCTGGAAAAAATGTGGGGAGGAGAGAGAGAGTTTTTGGGAAATGTTGGAATGGTGGGGAGTTTTGAACCAAGTAAAGGAAGTAATTGTGGTTGGGGATCTTAATGCTAAATTTAAAAATGTTGGGGAGGGAGTAGGGTAAATTTGGGGTGCCGGGGGGTAAATGTAAATGGAGCCATTAATTGAGCTTTTAAAAAGGGGGTTTGGTAATAAGAAACATATTTTATGAAAAAGAGGATAAATAAATATACAAGGTATGATATAGCACGGGGGAAAGTAGTTTGTTGGATTATTTTATTGGTGGATGGTTGATTAGGCTTCAGGATGTACATGTTTATAGAGGGCAACGGATATATCAGATCATTATTTGGTTGTAGCTACGGTTAGAGAAAAAAAGGTAGATGGGACAAAAAGAAAATGGCAAAAACAAAGTAAGAGAGGGAAAAAAGTGTATAAACTAAGGGAGGAAAGTTAGGGTGAGATATAAGCAACTATTGGCAGAAAGGTGGGCTATGCAAGAGGAGTAGGGGGGGGTTGAAGAGATTTGGGGAAGTTTTAAAAATGCAGTATTTAGAATGTGGGGCAGAAGTTTGTGGCTATAGGAGGGTGGGTGCAGGGGGAAAAAGAGGAGTGAGTGGTGGAAGGGAAAAAGAAGGGGTTGTGAAAAAAGAAAAAAGGTGGCTTATGAGGGGTTTTTTACAAAACAGAAGTGTTAGTAAAAGAGCAGAGTATATGGAGAGAAAAAAAGAAAGGTGAAGAGAGTGGGGGAGAGAGTGAAAAAAGAAGAGCGGATGAAAAAAGGGGAGAGGCTCTGTAAAGAAATTTTCTGAAAACAAAAAAAAATTTTGGAGTGAGATAAACAAGGTAAGAAAGCCTGGGGAACGAATGGATTTGTCAGTTAAAAACAGAGTGGGGGAGTTAGTAGATGGGGAGCTGGAGGTATTGGGTAGTTTGGGGGGGAAATATTTTGAGGAATTTTTAAATGTCGAAGGAAAAGAGGGGGGCGAAATTTCATGTACTGGCCAGGGGGGGTAAAACCCGTTTAGGAGTGAAGAAGAGCAGGATGTGAGTGGGGGGGAGGTGCGTGAGGCATTACGTAGAATGAAAGGGGGTAAAGCAGCTGGAATTGACGGAATCATGACAGAAATTTTAAAAAACGGGGGGATATAGTGCTGGGAGTGGTTGGTATTTTTGTTTAATAAATGTATGAAAGAGGGAAGGTACCTAGGGATTGGCAGCGAGCATGTATAGTTCCTTTATATAAAGGGAAGGGGGATAAAAGAGAGTGTAAAAATTATAGGGAATAAGTTTACTGAGATACCAGGTAAAGTGTATGGCAGGGTTATTATTGAAAGAATTAGAGGTAAGACAGAGAGTAGGATTGCAGATGAGCAAGGAGGCTTTAGAGTGGGTAGGGGATGTGTAGATCAAGTGTTTACAGTGAAGCATATATGTGAACAGTATTTAGATAAAGGTAGAGAAGTTTTATTGCATTTATGGATTTAGAAAAGGCATATGATCAGAGTGGATAGGGAGCAATGTGGCAAATGTTGCAAGTGTATGGAATAGGTAGTAAGTTACTGAAGGCTGTAAAGAGTTTTTATGAGGATAGTGAGGCTCAGGTTAGGGTGTGTAGGAGAGAGGGAGATTACTTCCCGGTAAAAGTAGGTCTTAGACAGGGATGTGTAATGTCACCATGGTTGTTTAATATATTTATAGATGGGGTTGTAAAGAAGTAAATGCTAGGGTGTTGGGGAGAGGGGTGGGATTAAATTATGGAGAATTAAATGCAAAATGGGAGTTGACACAGTTACTTTTTGCTGATGATACTGTGCTTATGGGAGATTCTAAAGAAAAGTTGCAAAGGTTAGTGGACGAGTTTGGGAGAGTGTGTAAAGGTAGAAAGTTAAAAGTGAACATAGATAAGAGTAAGGTGATGAGGGTATCAAACGATTTAAATAAAAAAAAATTGGATATCACATTGGAGAGAGGATTATGGAAGAAGTAAATGTTTTCAGATATTTGGGAGTTGACGTGTCAGCGGATGGGTTTATGAAGGATGAGGTTAACCATAGAATTGATGAAGGAAAAAGGTGAGTGGTGCATTGAGGTATCTGTGGAGACAAAAACGTTATCCATGGAGGCAAAGAAGGGAATGTACGAAAGTATAGTGGTACCAACACTCTTATATGGGTGTGAAGCATGGGTTGCAAATGCTGCAGCGAGGAGGAGGCTGGAGGCAGTGGAGATGTCCTGTCTAAGGGCAATGTGTGGTGTAAATATTATGCAGAAAATTCGGAATGTGGAAATTAGGAGAAGGTGTGGAGTTACTAAAAGTATTTGTCAGAGGGCTAAGAGGGTTGTTGAGGTGGTATAAATCTGTAGGGAAGGAAGGCGGGGTAGGGGTCGTCCTAGAAAAGGTTGGAGGGAAGGGGTAAAGGAGGTTTTGTGGGCGAGGGCTTGGACTTCCAGCAAGCATGTGTGAGCGTGTTAGATAGGAGTGAATGGAGACGAATGGTTTTGGGACATGACGATCTGTTGGAGTGTGAGCAGGGTAACATTGTGTGAAGGGATTCAGGAAACCAGTTAATTGATTTAGTTGGACTTGAGTCCTGGAAATGGGAAGTACAATGCCTGCACTTTAAAGGAGGGGTCTGAGATAGTGACAGCTGGGAGGGACTTTTCTCAGCTGTCGTATCTGAGCTCCTCTGCAAAGACAGTGATTATGTATGAGTGTGGTGAAAGTGTTGAATGATGATGAAAGTTTTTTCTTTTTGGGGATTTTCTTTCTTTTTGGGTCACCCTGCCTCGGTGGGAGATGGCCGACTTGTTGAAAAAAAAAAAAAAAAAAAAAAGGGGGTTTTGAGAAGAGTCTTAAATTGATGTTCAGACCAGGTTATTTTAGCATTTACTGGTAATGAATTCCAGATTTTGGGGCCCTTGATGTGCATAGAATTTTTACACAGGGTGATATGGACACAGGGTATATCAAAAAGTGATCTCTGTCTTGTGTTATGGTCATGGGTTCTGTTAAAGTTGGTGAGGAGAATTTTGAGCGGAGGGTTTATATTAGAGTGTAGAGTTCTATGTATGTAGTAGGCACAAGAATAAGTGTGAATGTTCTTTACGGTGAGTAGTTTTAGACTTGAATATTGGTGGAGTATGCTGTCTAGAGTGGAAATTTGTTATCATTCTGACTGCAGCCTTTTGCTGGGTTATGAGCGGTCTAAGGTGATTTAATATTGTTGATCCCCATGCACAAATTCCATAGGTGAGATAAGGGTAGATGAGTAAATGATACAGTGCAAGGAGAGCTGATTGAGGCACATAGTAGCGTATCTTTGATAGTATGCCTACTGTCTTTGAGATTTTCTTGGAAATTTGTTGTATGTGTGTTTGGAATTTAAGAGACGACTGGCCACCTCACCCCATCCATCATTCAGTTGCTGGCTAAACAAACATGAAGGAGTAACTGTGAGGTTAAGGGTACTGTCAAGGTGGATTCCTAGAAATTTTCCCTCTGTGTCTTGTGATGGGTGAACCATTGAGCGTTATGTTAAGTTGAACATTTGTAGCTCTGTTTCCAAACTGAATGAAATAGGTCTTGTCAGTATTGAGAGTAACCTTATTAGTCGTCATCCAGGTAGATATTTTCTATAATTTAACATTAACAGTGTTGGCCAGTATGACTGGGTTTGGGTGAGAGAAGACATATGTTGTGCCATCTGCAAACAATATGGGTTTGAGTAGTTGTGATGCATTCAGTAGGTCATTGATGTAAATTTGTAATTTGTTGTGTGGAAGAGTTAGCTCCATTTGTGTACACGTATTGACTTCTGTTCTGTTACTAAGGTATGACTTTAGGTAGTTGAGTGAGTGCCCTCTTATACCATAGTGTGCTAATTTTGTGAGCAGTAAATCATGGTCGACTGTATCAAAAGCTTTACGTAAATCAGTGACATTTGCCAACCAGTGGTTTTATTAGTCCAACACAGAGAATAATTTCTTGGATTGATAAAACTATTGGTTAGCAAAACAATTTTTTTTTTTAACGCACGTGGTCGGCCGTCTCCCACCAGAGCAGGAGTACCTAAAAAGAAACTTTCATTTTTCTTTTTACATTTAATAATTTATACAGGAAAAGGGGTTACTAGCAAAACATCACAGTAAAGATACCCAAGTGTTGCTCATGTGTCTTGTTCATCTACTTTTCAGTTTTTTATACCAGTCATAAAAGTATCACTTTTACTTCAGAGTCCCATTGAAAAGTCTTGACTGATTGTAACCCTGTGTACAACTTCATTATTGCTTCTTCAGATAACTCAGCGTAATGAAGCACTGTTAGAAGAGACACGTGATACCATCACAGTGCCTGCGACCTTCATGATTCGCATGTTGGCTTCACTTAACCAAATCAGACGTGGCAGTAAGTTACATCAGCTTTTCAGGTTTATCAAGTCATAGGATGGATGAATAAGTGAATGGCAGTGAGGGAAATGGAAACAGACTTGAAACTGAAGCAGGATAAACTGAAAAAGTATGGTGACTTGAGAATTTGGTGAGTATGGAGGTGTATGTGAAACTTTGTAAAAACAAAGTGGCATAAGAGAGATTATGCATGAAACACCATGTTACTTAGTGGAAAATGGGTTTAATACACTTCTCAAAAGACTGAAATCCCATGGCAAATGTGTCTTTGTAGTATATATGGTTACTGTAGTAGTGTTAGTGCCTCATGCAAAACCTCCACAGTTCTTTGCCAGCACATGTCTATATTTTGTGTGGTATAGTACTATAGAACCAAGTTCAATGACGACCTCACATTTTAAGGTATTCTTGCAGTAACTGTTTGTGTTTTAGTGCCTTTTTATATAGGGAGCAGTTTTTAAATGATTGCCTCTACAGGCTTGATCAAATCTAACAATATACATATACAGATCTGGCTGTTAATAAAGAAAAGACAGTCAGTTAAAGGTTAGATCAGTATGGATAGGGAAGCCCCCACAATTTATTTACACTGTAGAGTATTTGAATTCCTGAATGAGAGTGCTAGATCCAGCCATGGTAGTTTGTGCTTCCATCACTCATGTCGTATGGTACTTGTGAAACTCTGGACTCTGACTGTCCCAGTTCTTTTATTGTTAAGTGTATAAATACTTTATTAATTTACTCTGTGCTCTTGTTCTGTTTGGCTTGATCTTGCCACCTTCACTTAGCAGCAGTTATGCCTGTGCATCTCTGTTAGGTATGATAATTTTTACATGCAAAATACAGTGTCAAAGTTAACCCTTTGCTTGTTTTCATATGTACATCATTGTCAGCACTTTGTGCTTCATTTAATTCTTTCTTTAAAGACTACATTATTTTTATTTTAAGGCAACTTATTCTAGGCTCCATTTGGGGAATACCCAATATTAATCCCATTGTTGTACTGCTCTACCATTTTTCTTCACTTGACAGTTGTTTTCACTTGTTATACTTGTAGATATTTTAATAAGTTTTTAATAAACAATTTTATAGCCTCAATTGCAGAAAGATGGAGGAATCGACGACAGGCTCGAAGGCAAGGTGAAGAGGATCAGAGTGGAGAATAAGAAAAAATTTGATATTCTGAATTTGGTGAATATTTTCTGATGAACTGATATACTTGTTGAATACCGTACTTCTAAACTCTTGATGTGTTAGGGAGTGAATAATGGTCTAATTTTACAAATTTACCACAAGGTACTAACTGAAGTTTTCTCTCATCCCAACACTAACTCTCTCTACCTTGACCAGTACTAGTCTTGAGGTAGAGAGAGGTTTAGGTGCTATTTTGAGCTAGGAGTGTTACATTGGTCTGTTTCTGCTTTTATTTTTTTTTTTTTTCATAATTAATAGAGTATAATATTGTGTTTATTTTGGAGAAGAAATTTTAATATTTTGAAGGTTACATGTAGAATAGTCAGACCAAGATAGTTCATTGTTAAACATGCATTTTTAAGGTTTTTGAAAAACTTTGCTCATAGTACCTCCACCCCAATAAATGCTAGTTAAAATATTACCATATTTCATTAGGAAAAATATCACTGATTCAAGTCTCAGTTTCTTGTCATATAGCAGATAACTCTTGGTTTGTCGGCTGATGAAAGTACAATAGCAAAAATAGTATGCATTATGAAGGTTTAACTTGAAAGTTGTAGTGAGGCATTTGTATGACAAACAATAATAATTCATGCAAAACACCAATTAGTTGCCTTAATGTAAGTCTGACTGATCTTCAGACATATCACATGAGTGATGCTCGAGTATCGGTACATATACTTTTTTTTTTTATGATAATTGTGTAGTCGTATTAGTGCACTGTATTCCTTACAAAAACGTCATAATTTTTTATGTTAGTGCAAGATGAACTTGGGTGCTGTAGTGGAGCAGGAAATGCTCTGGACTTCTAATCCTCAAAAGTTCATTCTAGCAGCCAAGCAGGAATTTGGAGATACAGGTATTTTATATGGTATACACAATGCCAGTCCCTCTATTTTTTTCAGGCAAGGTCCTGGTCTCTACTAACAGTCCTCACTTGGGACTTTCCATACTATGGAACTGACAAAAAAAAACTGGTTAGGTTAGCGAGATGAAGTTATAAAAATGACTCCAGGGATGATCGTGATACATGTTATTTTAATACTGCAGTGGAACACTTATGAATTAATGATAGGGTTGTTTCCTGACTATTTTAAAAGTTGGAATTCCTGGAAGGTATTGATCTAACTATACAATCTGGATAATGTTTCATGTTTATATTTTTATTAAATTGTCTGTATGTAAACTAGGTACAATAATGCATTGACTGTATTAAAGTTTAATCGATCCTGTAAGCTATTAAAAACAAAAAACAAAATCTTTGGTAAAATACCTTCCCTATACAAAAAAAGAATTGTGAAATGTATATTGGTGCCTTCTATGAATACAATGCTATATGACCCACATTGGTTTTGCTCATGTTTTTGAATATAAATGAATGTAATAATGGATACACTATATTATTACACATTACTTTGTTTTAATATGAATGGAGGATGACAAAGCTGCAGAAACCTCAGAAGAGCTAAACCCAGAAAGATCATACAGCACCTGGGGTAATGCTAGGTAATTAAGTTTGATCTGAGGAAGAGGAGAGCAGCTCCAATTCCTTGGATCAAGAGCCTTTCACCAGCCTCGAAGCATACAACATAACCACAATAATCTTGAGGCTAAAATAAAACAGAAATAATTTATTAGTCTTTACTCTAAAGCAGCATACAAAATTTCACTTTGAGATTGAATCTTTTATTGCCAATTTTTCCATTTCTTCTTGCAAGCATTAATACAGGCATATTTATGGAAATAGGGGTGACAGAAAAAGTAATGCAAGATTACTCTCTCATCATAAGGCCTATCAAATAATACACACTATGTGGAATGAGTCATTTACATAGGACATTGATTACATGGTACTAAAGCAGTATTTCTGTAGATACCACAGTGTACTGTTGTGTCCCAAAAACATTCACTATATAGACAAGTTAACTAATTTAGTAATTCTATGCACCATTTCAAAAGCTATGCTGTCATGATTCTCACCAGTCTTATACTATTTCCATTAGTTATTACCCCACTGTAACATTGTACTGCATTCACCATTCCAGAAACAATCCGAAAGCATTAACTTTCACACACACACATATATATATATATACTGTATATACAATGTATATATTTTATGCTTAATGCTAAAAAAAAAAGCATGTGATCGCCAATTGAATATATTTCAAACACTTTTTACAGTTCATTATACCTAAATTGAAGATGGCTTTGTATCAAGAGAAAAATCTGATTTCTAAAAAAAAAAAAAATTACTACAGAATTCTGTTTAGTAAAACACTTACTGAACCCGTACTTGTGAGATCTACTTACACTCAGCATACAAGGTTGACAATATAATTGTTGCCTTTCATTATTTTTTGGGACACACAGCACAAAAAAATTGTACAAGTTTTTCTGATCAAACATGATATATCAGAATAAAATTCTTTGAGGAACAAACATGTTACCCACAAAAATACAGCTATACATGTTGCTGTGATGCTCAGAATGTTCTCTGGCCCTGTGCTGCAGTTGCTCAACTTCCTTTTCCATTAAGCGTAAGAAATAAATCCTAACATTTAAAAAGCCTTGCAGTGGAGATAAAAACAGACAAAAAGGCACTGTAGATACAGGGCCAAACAACATGATACCTTTTCTCAAGATGTGACCCCCCCACCCCCCAAAAAAAATCACTGAATCCAAGACAGGGACAAATGAAAATACTTACAAATGATCACCTTGAAAAATCACACAAAACTCGTGTTTATTGGAATTCATGTTAATTCGAAGTGGCAGATGGTTCTGCTCTAATCTTCAACTTCATGAAATATCCAAATAACAAGAGACTAGAACAAATGTACAAGAAAAAATGTCGTGGCCAAAAACAATTTTTTTTTCAAGGGATAAAATTCTTAGTCAATTGGCAGCTAGCCAACATATGACCCACAGACCTGTAGGGCCACCAAGGTCACCCAATACTCCACACACCTGCTGGCCTACAACTGGAGTAGAAAACAGCCAAGGGTAATACTTATCAGTAAGGACTGTTAACAGCAGCTAACCCTCATTTGTAGCGGATGGCGATCCACATGTTTTGGCGGCTCATGTTGATGTTGGTACCTCTTGTTTTGACTAAGGACTGCACTCTTTCATCAACATAATGTGCTGTTGATCCTGAGAAGTTATATCCTTTCAATAAAAATTTATATAAAGGCAAGCACTAGTTGCCCATGGCGTAAGTGCGCGTCCATTCCCGTGCAATACGAATTGCCTCGGATTCGTTCACCTGTGAAAAATAGTTAAGATGTACTGCCAGGTTCAAATATATATTTCATTAGCTTATAAAGGTATCAAAGAAATGTGGTTAATTTTTTTTTTAACATGTCAGCCATCTCCCACCGAGGTAGGGTGACCCAAACGAGAGAAGCATTTTCAACATCTTTCACACACAATCACTGTCTTTGCAAAGGCGCTTAGATACGACAGTTCAGATGTCACTCCAAACAGCAAATATCTCAAACCCCTCCTTTAAAGTGCAAGCATTGTACCTCTCACCTCCAGGACTCAAGTCTGCCTAACCGGTTTCCCTGAATCCCTTCAAAAATATTACCCCGCTCGTACCAACAGCTCATCAAGTCCCAAAAATCATTTGACTCCATTCACTCTATCTAATACACTCACACATGCCTGGTGTATGTCCAAATTCCTTGCACACAAAACCTCTTTTACTCACTCCATCCTTTTCTTGGATGACCCCTACCCCTCCTCCCCTCCACTACAGATTTATACACCCTCCAAGTCATCATATTTTGCTCCATCCTCTCTAAATGACTAAACTACCTCAACAACCCCTCCTCAGCCTGCTGAATAATACTTTTAGTAACTCCACACCTCCTAATTTTTACACTACGAATTCTCTGCATTACATTTACACCACACATTGCCCGTAGACATCTCTGTCTCCAGCTTACTCCTTGCTGCAGCATTTACAACCCATGCCTCACACCCATATAAGAGTGTGGGTACCACTATACTCTCATACATCCCTTCTTTGCCACAATGGATAACATTCTTTGTCTCCACAGATACCTCAATGCACCACCCACCTTTTTTTCTTCATCAATTCTATGGTTTAAATTATTATTATTATTATAATCAAATAGAAGCGCTAAACCTATGGTTTAAATCATCCTTTATAAACCCATCCATCTGCTGCCAAGTCTACTCCCAAATATCTGAACACATTCACTTCTTCCATACTCCCACCCTCCAATGTGATATCCAATTTTTCTTTACCTAACTTGTTTGATACCCTCATCACCTTACTCTTATCTATGTTCACTATCAACTTTCTTCCTTTACACACCCTCAAACTCGTCTACTAACCTTTGTATCTTCTCTTTAGAATCTCCCAAAAGCACAGTATCAGCAAAAAGTAACTGTGTCAACTCCCATTTTATATTTGATTCCTCATAATTTAATCCCACTCCTCTCCCCAACACCCTAGCATTTACTTCTTTTACAACCCCATCTATAAATATGTTAAACAACCATGGTGACATTACACATTCCTGTCTAAGACCTACTTTTACTGGAAAGTAATTTCCCTCTCTCCTACACACCCTAACCCGAGTCTCACTATCCTCATAGAAACTCTTTACAGCATTTAGTAACTTACTACCAATTCCAGACACTTGCAACATCTGCCACATTACTCTCCTATCCATATGCCTTTTCTAAATCTATAAAGGCAACAAAAACGTCCCTACCTTTATGTAAATATTGTTCACTTATATGCTTCAATGTAAACACTTGGTCTAAACATCCCTTACCCATTCTAAAGTCGCTTTGTTCATCTGCAATCCTGCTCTCTATCTTACCTCAAATTCTTTGAATAATAACCCTACCATACACTTACCTGGTATACTCAGTAAACTTCTTCCCCTATAATTTTTACATCCTCTTTTGTCCCCCCTTCCCTTTATATAAAGGAAATATATACACACTCTGCCAGTTACCTACTTTTTACATGTTACTAAAGGTCCACACCAACACCTTTACCCTCTGAATAATACTCTTGGTAATCATACACCTTTTAATCCCCACACTCATAATTCTCTGCAGAACATTCATACCACACCTTGCCTTCACATGCTCACTGCCTCCAGCCTCCTCCCAGTATGACATTTAAAACTCACAATTCACAACTACATTAATTGTTGGTACAACTAGACTCTGGTACGTTCCCCCTGTTTGCCTCTATAAAGTTCTTTGTCTCTAAAGATACCTTAATACCACCCATCTTTTTTCTCATCAATTCTATGCTTCACCTCGTCTTTCATAGACCCATATACCGACAAGTTCATTCCCAAATATCTACACGCATTTACTTCCTTCATTTTTTTTTCCAACAAGTCGGCCGTCTCCCACCGAGGCAGGGTGACCCAAAAAGAAAGAAAATACAGTGGCACCTCGAGTTACGATGGTCCCCAAAATCGCCCTTTTATGTAAGTTTATTTTTTTAAATGCTTTTTTAAGTATATTTTTGGGGGTGTAAAAGGACTAGTCTATTTTACATTATTCCTTATGGGGATAAATTCGTTTGGTAATGGCACTTGAACAGCATTCTCGAACGAAAAAATATCGTAACTCGAGGTACCACTGTACTTTCATCATCATTCAACACTTTCACCACACTCATACATAATCAGTCTTTGCAGAGGTGCTCAGATACGACAGCTGAGAATAAGTCCCTCCCAGCTGTCACTATCCCAGACCCCTTCCTTTAAAGTGCAGGCATTGTACTTTAAATTTCCAGGACTCAAGTCCAACTAAATCAATTAAACTGGTTTCCCTGAATCCCTTCACAAAATGTTACCCTGCTCACACTCCAACAGCTCATCAGGTTCCAAAAACCACTCGTCTCCATTCACTCCTATCTAACACAGTCACACGTGCTTGCTGGAAGTCCAAGCCCCTCGCCCACAAAACCTCCTTTACCCCCTCTCTCCAACATTTTCAAGGACGACCCCTTCCCCGCCTTCCTTCCCCTACAGATTTATATGCTCTCCAAGTCATTCTACTTTGATCCATTCTCTCTAAATGACCAAACCACCTCAACAACCCCTCTTCAGCCCTCTGACAAATACTTTTAGTAACTCCACACCTTCTCCTAATTTCCACACTCCGAATTTTCTGCATATTTACATCACACATTGCTCTTAGACAGGACATCTCCACTGCCTCCAGCCGCCTCCTCGCTGTAGCATTTGCAACCCGTGCTTCACACCCATATAAGAGTGTTGGTACCACTATACTTTCATACATTCCCTTCTTTGTCTCCATGGATAAAGTTTTTTGTCTCCACAGATACCTCAATGCACCACTCACCTATTTTCCTTCATCAATTCTATGGTTAACCTCATCCTTCATAAACCCATCCGCTGACACGTCAACTCCCAAATATCTGAAAACATTTACTTCTTCAATAATCCCTCTCTCCAATGTGATATCCAATTTTTCTTTATTTAAATCGTTTGATACCCTCATCACCTTACTCTTATCTATGTTCACTTTCAACTTTCTACCTTTTCACACCCACCCAAACTCGTCCACTAACCTTTGCAACTTTTCTTTAGAATCTCCCACAAGCACATTATCATCAGCAAAAAGTAACTGTGTTAACTCCCATTTTGCATTTAATTCCCCATAATTTAATCCCACCCCTCTCTCCAACACCCTAGCATTTACTTCTTTTACAACCCCATCTATAAATATATTAAACAACCATGGTGACATTACACATCCCTGTCTAAGACCTACTTTTACTGGGAAGTAATCTCCTTCTCTCCTACACACCCTAACCTGAGCCTCACTATTCTCATAAAAACTCTTTACAGCCTTCAGTAATTTACTACCTATTCCATACACTTGCAACATTTGCCACATTGCTCCCCTATCCACACTATCATATGCCTTTTCTAAATCAATAAATGCAATGAAAACTTCTCTACCTTTATCTAAATACTGTTCACATATATGCTTCACTGTAAACACTTGATCTACACATCCCCTACCCACTCTAAAGCCTCCTTGCTCATCTGCAATCCTACTCTCTGTCTTACCTCTAATTCTTTCAATAATAACCCTGCCATACACTTTACCTGGTATACTCAGTGAACTTATTCCCCTATAATTCTTACAATCTCTTTTATCCCCCTTCCCTTCATATAAAGGAACTATACATGCTCTCTGCCAATCCCTAGGTACCTTCCCCTCTTTCATACATTTATTAAACAAAAATACCAACCACTCCAGCATTATATCCCCCCCTGCTTTTAACATTTCTGTCATGATCCCATCAGTTTCAGCTGCTTTACCCCCTTTCATTCTACGTAATGCCTCACGCACCTCCCCCACACTCACATCCTGCTCTTCTTCACTCCTAAATGATGTTGTACCTCCCTAGCCACAACATGAAATTACCGCCTCCCTTTTTTCATCGACATTTAAAAGTTCCTCAAAATATTCCCGCCATCTACCCAATACCTCCAGCTCCCCATCTACTAACTCCCCTACTCTGTTTTTAAATGACAAATCCATTTGTTTCCTAGGCTTTCTTACCTTGTTTATCTCACTCCAAAATTTTTCTTGTTTTCAGCAAAATTTCTTGACAGAGCCTCTCCCATTCTTTCATCCGTTCTTCTTTTGCACTCTCTCACCACTCTCTTCACCTTTCTTTTACTCTCCATATAATCTGCTCTTTTATTAACACTTCTGTTTTGTAAAAACCTCTCATAAGCTACCTTTTTCTCTTTTATCACACCCTTTACTTCTTCATTCCACCACTCACTCCTCTTTCCTCCTGCACCCACCATCCTATAGCCACAAACTTCTGCCCCACATTCTAATACTGCATTTTTAAAACTATCCCAACTCTCTTCAACCCCCCCCCCCACTACTCATACTTGCACTAGCCCACCTTTCTGCCAATAGTTGCTTATATCTCACCCTAAATTCCTCCTCCCTTAGTTTATACACTTTTACCACTCTTTTACTTGCTGCTGCCATTTTCTTTTTGTCCCATATACCTTTTACTCTAACTGTAGCTACAACTAAATAATGATCCGATATATCTGTTGCCTCTCTATAAACATGTACATCCTGAAGCCTACCCATCAACCTTTTATCCACCAATACATAATCCAACAAACTACTTTCCTTACGTGCTATATCATACCTTGTATATTTATTTATTCTCTTTTTCATAAAATATGTATTACTTATTACCAAACCTCTTTCTACACATAGCTCAATTAATGGTTCCGCATTTACATTTACCCTTGGCACCCCAAATTTACCTACTACTCCCTCCACAACATTTTTACCCACTTTAGCATTAAGATCCCCAACCACAATTACTCTCTCACTTGGTTCAAAACTCCCCACACACTCACTCAACATTACCCAAAATTTCTCTCTCTCCTCTACACTTCTCTCTTCTCCAGGTGCATAAACACTTACTATAACCCATTTTTCACATCCAACCTTTATTTTACTCCACATAATCCTTGAATTTATACATTTATATTCCCTCTTTACCTGCCATAACTGATTATTCAACATTATTGCCACTCCTCCTTTAGCTCTAACTCTATTTGAAACCCCTGACCTAATCCCATTTATTTCTCCCCACTGAAACTCTCCTACCCCCTTCAGCTTTGTCTCACTTAAAGCCAGGACATCCAGCTTCTTTTCATTCATAACATCTACAATCATCTCTTTCTTATCATTCGCACAACATCCACGCACATTCAAACATCCCACTTTGACGGTTTTCTTCTTTTTTTTTTTAGTAAGCTATACAGGAAAAGGGGTTACTAGCCCATTGTTCCCGGCATTTTAGTTGACTTTTACAACACGCATGGCTTACGGAGGAAAGATTCTTATTCCACTTCCCCATGGATATGAAAGGAAAAGCAATAAGAACAAGAACTATTAAGATAAATCAAAGAAAACTCAGATGAGTGTGTATACATAAATGTGTACATGTATGTGTAGCGTGACCTAAGTGTAAGTATATACATTTATTAAACAAAAATACTCCAACACTATATCCCCCCCTGCTTTTAACATTTCTGTCATGATCCCGTCAGTTCCAGCTGCTTTACCCCCTTTCATTCTACGTAATGCCTCATGCACCTCCCCCACACTCACATCCTGCTCTTCTTCACTCCTAAATGATGTTGTACCTCCCTGGCCAGTGCATGAAATTACCGCCTCCAATCATACCCCCTCCAATCTATTCAATTTTCCATTTCCTGGATATTTTAATTTCATTACCCTGCTCTTTTCTTCTTTTACATTCCCTCCCACATTCATCTATTAACCTTTGCAATCTCCTTCAAAATCTTCCAAAAGAACCATGTCACAGGCCAAAATCAATTATGAGAACTCTTACTTTGTATCAGATTTATTATCTCTTAAGCCCACACCTCTTGCCAACACCAACATTTTTTCTTACAATCCCATCTTTAATATGTTGCAACAGAGTAACATCTCACATCCATCTAAGACAAACTTTTACTGGAAAATAATCCTCCCCCTCTCCTACACACCCTAACCTGAGCCTATTCACATAAAAATGCTTTAATGCTTTTAATAACCAACCACCTGTTTCATACACTTGCAACATCTGTTACACTGCTCTCTATCCACTCTATCATATTCCTTTTCTAAATCTATAAATGCAACAAAAAGTGCATTACCTTCAAGTATTATTCATTTACAGTGGACCCCCGGTTAACAGCCATAATTCGTTCCAGAATGCTGTTCAAGTGCTGTTACCGAACGAATTTATTAATATAAGGAATAATGTAAATTAGATTAGTCCTTTTGGACCCCCAAACATACACTTACAAAAGCACTTACAAAAATACACTTACATAATTGTTAGTGTTTGGAGCAGGCCGTCAACCGGGGGTCCACTGTATATGCTTCAATGTAAATGTCTGGTCTATACAACCCCTACCCTTCCTAAAACCTTGTTCTCCTGCAATCTTAAATCTTTTTAAGTAATAACTACCGTACACTTTACATGGTATACGTAACGGGATAATTCCCCTACACCCCTCAGGGGATGTCCCTTGATGCTGGAACTGTGCTCCAATTCCTTGAATTAAGTCTGAATATGTACCTTCCATTTCCCCAAACACACTATGACCCCTACAGGTTTAGTGCTCCTCATGAATGTAATAATTATTCCCCTATAATTCTTGCTCTCATTTATCCACTTTTCCCATATACAAATAAACTATACATGCTTTCTGCTTCTCCCTAGGTAGTACTTTTTCCCTTTTATGCATATATTGAAGAGGTCCACAAGTCACTCCTAAACAATATCCCCACCAGCTTGTAACATTTGTCTTAAGAACATATAATCTCATATAAACTACCATTTACACTTCCAAAATTATTGTACCTTCCAAAGTTCAGCAACATCATTAGCTAGTGGATCATCTGGGTTGGGTGCTGAAAGAAGTGCTTGAATCGACAGCAACACTGTACGAATCTGCAATGCTGGACTCCACTTATCTAAATGAAAAAACAAACATTTATTAAACTGTGCTTATTATAATGTATAAGCACAATTCTAAAGTGCTAAGAGTACTATTTTATGTTTGACTTGAGTATGTATTCTTCAATTATCAAAGTATTCAATGCAATTAGTATATACCACGAATCAACTTAATAAAATCACAAGTACATCTCTCAAATATTCCCATTCAAGTCCAACATTCTAGCTATCGGGAACTGCGTTCACGGTAACACATTCTATCAAAATACTGTACGAACTTACCTTTAAGGATATCTAGACAAATTCTTCCTAATTTATCAATGTTGGGATGGTAAATTTTCGTCATGAACCTGTAAGGAAAGATTGAATCACTGCATTATAAGTCACATGAACAATTAAAAAGTGAAGTCTTGAGAGGGTGCTTAAGGACTATAAAGTGAAGTGTTTATTAACCCTTTGACTGTCGGAGGCCCCATTCTGAAACTGTCATTCTATGTCGGAAAATTTTGGAAAAAAAATAAATTATTTTTTCTTATGAAATGATAGAGAATCATTTCCCGATGGTAATGACACCAAAAGTATGAAATTTGATTGAAAACTTACGGAATTACGCTCTCACAAAGTTAGCGATGTCAGTGATATAGACGCATCGGCGATTTCGCCGTCTTTGTGCCCTATTTTCGGCCAATTCCATTGGGACAGTCGACCAAACTCATAGCTATTTCTTTAGAACTCCATTTGTTCTATCGATTGAGTACAAGAAATCACCAATTTACCGATTTCAACTACCCAATAAAGTGGTCAGAAAATGGCAATTTCGCCAATTTCATGCAAAATAAAAAAGATGTCAATTTAAAAATAGGGTCCACAATAAACAATGCAGACATCCCTATCACTAAAATAAGATATTATCTGTTCATTAGTCACGTCTTTAGGCCCCTCTTACATTACTCTTGCTTTCTATTTTGATTTTTTATTCACACAAAAAATAGAAGATTTATTGTTATGCAGACTATTGCATTATTGTAAAAAATTTATAAATAATATCTGTGCACTTGTGAAAGCATATTAGACTCACCAGTTGATGTGTATTGGACGCGTGGTGTGATTTGTTTACTTTTGAACATTGGCAAAAATCGAACATTCCGCTACTTTGAGCTCAATTTCAAGATCGTTTACATCATGAAACTAATCAAAATCATCTCTATTCCTGTAAAATGTTTTCCATTCTATCAAATAGGACCATGAAAAAGAGAATACAACCATAAATACTATACGAAAATACACCTCAAAGTCGGCGTTTTAATCCAAAAACACGGTCAGTTTTTTTTTTCTCATTATGTACTGCTTGCTGCAGGATTTTTTTTATACTGCGCACACTGACCACACAGACCCATTCTCTCACATGTGGGCCTACCAGCTTTCTCCTGCTTGATTTGAGGCCGCTAGAATTTAGGCGTATAAATACGTCCGAAACATTGGCTCGTAAGACGTATATATACGTCCGAAACAGTCAAAGGGTTAAAGCAGAGTATAAATGACAAATATTACATTTTGTTTTAATTATTAACCTTAGCCTCAATGAAAATGTGTTTAGTTCTAAAGTTACCATTCATGATTTGGTTAATGTTGCAGTTTGAAAATGCAATCACAGTAATGTTGCAGTGCTAAATAATATTACAGCAGATAACAAGTGCATATGTTATTAGAAAACATCGAAACCAAACTGGGATGATTTCTTTACTTATGAAATCGTAATAACACAATTGCAAACAAACCACAGTACGGGTGGGGTTTGAAACCATGGCAATGAGTCGAGAAATTTCAGGCCAGTGCATAAGCTACTGGGCCAGCTGGCTACAATGAGATTCATCCAGCTAGGTTAATTTATACACCATAGGGAGGTTAGTATGGGTCCCACTGTGACCACAAATGCTTTGAGGAGGACTTAAGCTAGAGTTTGCCACAGCCATGCTGGTGGGAGATTCATTAGCCCATGCTAACCTCCCTATGATGTATAAACATACCTAGTTAGATGAATTTTATTGTAGCCAGCCGGCCCAGTGGCTTATGCACTGGTTTGGAGTTTTATGATTTGCTCACCATAGGTTCAAATCCCACCCATACCATGGTTTGGGATGATTTCACTACATATTCTCATAAAATAATTTTAAACATTCTACTGACAAAGTAGGAGTTTCACCATATATCACACAAAACATGTCTTATTTTCAGTCAGGCAAACAGCCTGGGTCAATTTTTGTTTACTAAACAGTGTGGTAGATCAATTGAATGGTTTACAAGATGTACAGTAGTAGTAATTGCTATGAACACTAAAAACTTTATGATACACTAAATAATGAAAATGGGACACCACAAACTTGGCCCTGCTCCTGTAGATACAGATAGCAAATCTGGATATCCACCCTCCCCTTTCCCCATATAATTGTAAACAGTAAAAAAAAGAGAACCCCAAGATACAACAAAATTAAAACATTCCTGAAGAGGAAGGAAAAGTCTCTATATTATGTAAAGTCTCAAATGAAACCTGAGGACCAGCAGAAACATGCTTGATACCACCTAGATGGGCACCCATGGCTGATAACATCTCGCTACTTTGGCGACTTTTTCCTCAGAAGTATGTGGCCAAAGACACACACTCAGACTTCCTCAAAAGTAGCCTTTTCACACTAAATTCATCACAATTTTGTATAAAAGTTCATGGAAAGGTAGGGAAGCAAAGATATTATATCCTCTTACATCCTCACTTACTTGACTGATCGCTGTGGCAACCTGGCAACATCTTTGCAACAGTTACTGATTCACATAAATCACAAACAGAAATGCTAATACAGGTATAGGTACAAGTCAAAATGCAACAGACTTGCTGTCTCCAGATATAAATAACAAATAATGAAATAGTGATAGCATTTTCACATTTTTTCTTACGATTTATCTACATGTGTTATTTAGGTTAGGTTTAGTTGGTTAGATAAGTGTTAATTCATGATAAGCATTTTAAGGAGCAAGTAGAGCTGATGGAAGAGCAGTTGAAAGTTGCACTTATGACATTATAAGCATTAATCATGTCATGATGAAAAGCCCATATGTAAAGGTATGTTAAAATTAGATACTACTTACAATGAATGAGAAACTAACTTATAAATTTGATAACGGGTTGGCTGTATATGCAATCAGGGTTAAGTCAATTTATTTTTTTTTCATTGCTCTCCTGAGCCAACACCAAAAACATACGATACTGCATAAATTATGGCTATTACTGCATAATCTTACACATAATCAAGTTAGTTAAGTGTTCAATGTACTACATGGATTCATGAGATCTATCAAAGGACATGCAGATAGGAAAAGAATGGCCTATGCATCATCATGCTACTGGCATAATAAAAAAAAACTAGAATATATAATTGTACTTGAAATAACCTACACTACCTACCTGACTTTCGGAGCACTCATTGGATACTCTTCTGGCAGGAACAGCTCTAATTTAAACACGCCACCCTCAAATGGTGACCCTTCTGGACCTAATAAAGAAATTATACACCAAAATTACAAATCATTCATTTACTATAACCTTTCCTTGCACTTCAGTAACTCCACATCCCATCTCAAAATGCTTCTAAGTATCAAGTTTACTATTTGAGTTCAATGAACATTTCAAACCGTATAGAGTGCAGTGCTATTTGATGCACTTGTGTACATTTTTGTTCAGAGCAACAGTTTGTTTATTTTTAAATGTCATAAAATCCAAATGAATATTTAGGTCTGAAACTATTTTGTATAGATCCTTGATTACAGGGTGATGGCCTATTCAGCAATTAATGTCATCCAGCAGTCATTTTTGTATAACACCTTAACAGATAATGCGAAAAAGGAATGTGTAAACAATAGGGACCACAAAAAAAAGTGAGTGATTATCCAAGGTTTTGAAAATAAGGTGCTGCCTCTCCCCAACAGCTCTGGAAAATTGGAGACCTATTGTACTATAGGCACTCCTCATTTAACAACCAATTTCCGTTCCTACAACTAGGTCGTTAAGGTCGTTAAGCGAATTAGTCGATAAGCGAGAAGCATACTGTATTGGTAGTGGGTTTGTCAACCATCTTTGTTTTAATGTCACCTTTGCACCATTTATAACATTTTTAGTATATTTTTAAACGTTTATGTAGTAGTGTACTGTATACTGTAATAAAAAGAATAGAGGAAATCAGCTCTAATGTACATTACTACAGTGGACCCTCGGTTTTCATTGAACATTCTTTCCAGAATGCTGTTTGAGTGCCGTTACCAAACAAATTTGTTCCCATAAGGATAAATGTAAATTAGATTAGTCATTTCAGAACACCCAAAAGTACACTTACAAAAGCACTTACGAAAATACACTTACATAATTGTTCGAGTTTGGAGGTGCACGAAAACCAAGGGTCCACTGTACTTAGATTTGCATACTGGTTGGAGAGCTGGTCATAAGTTCAAGCAGTTGTTAAACAAGTAGGTCATTAAGTGAGGAGTGCCTGTAATTTTTTTCATAGTTATGTTTTAAATTCAGGTTTTGGTGTACTGTAATGCAAGAAAAAATATTACAAAATAACTGCCAACACTTATAACTACCTCCAAATTATTACCACCATTCATAGTTCAAAGGTTCAAATAGCAACCACAGTGTACGTACACTACAAGTTGGGAGAAAACCCTACAAATATTGGAAGCCTGGATCATAATGAGCTGTCACGCCCGGCCGACACAGTTACTATCTCTGGAACACCGAGTGTGTCCAGTCTATGTGAAATCTTCTCCACTAGGCAAAAAGGAAGAACAAGTTTACACAAAGAATACAGATGAAATGCAAATACAACTACAGTATTGTACTTGTTCTCCATTACATACAATTAGTGTACAGAAAATGAACAGTGCAAGAGCAATAACATATTAAGCCCAATAAATGTACAGGAATACCTTTCATAGTACGGTTTTGAACAGTACAGATTTTGATATACAGTATTATAAATTTAATATTTCAATCTCCGATGTTCACCCATTGTTGCTTTATTGTTGTCAGTGGTTGTGGTGCATAGGTGCCAAGTGGGGCACGTACATCCAAGCTTCAGTTATCAAGTGAAGCATCACAGATGGGGGACGTGGAACCCTTAATACAACAGGCTCCTGATTCAGATTTCTCAGCATTCAAAATGCAGTTTTCTGGGTCCAACTGGAATTGAACCCGCAGTACCCAGAAACCGGCAGCGCCATCCAAACAGGGACGAGCAACAGACAAGAACCTGACAAGTATGGTGGGCACTTTCTTTGAACACCTAAAGGTCTTGGAAGAAATGGTACAAAAGGCGATCACAATACTAGGCCTTGGGTAAAGCCTGCTTTGGAATGAAGTAAACTTAGTGATGACATCCTGCAAGGCCATAAAATCTGTCACTGCAAACACACAAGCACTAGGACAAGCAACAGTGGTGAGCACAAGAATGCAATTACACACACCCTGCAAGAGCCTGTCATGCCCTGCACTGTGAGCTCGAATGTAGGGCAGACGACTGCTTATGTAGGCATTGGCTACAAGATGAACAAGCACACACATGGGAAGACTTGGCAAATATCAGCCATGAGATCCAAGGATGTTGATACGACTAGTCTGATTAGGGTCCATGGTTAGCCTACTAAAAGGGGCAAGTCAAGTCCCCACTGGGCATAAAACATGGAAAGACCAGGATTGTGATCTCAACAGGAAGGTGCTTCAAGCTGTATATAAAATACCTGTTCTTGAGAAAGAACTTCCCACTTAGGGCCAGTCCCAATAACAAAAAGTCAAAATCCTAGTGATATAAATTCAGAACAAAAATTAAAAATTAGCATTGTAAATGCATGCAGTCCAGTTTAACAATGCCACGAAAGTGCAGAAATTGCAAAAAGACTACACAGTTAACTAAGACAACCATCAATGAAAATGTCATAATCATGGCAATGGTGGATACCACCATCTAAAAATAGACTGAACAGCCTAAGAGGCTGGAACTACTATAAATAAATAAGCTAAAGTACCTCAGTGTAATGACCAGTATCTTTAAGAATTAGCATATTTCATGATAACCCCAATGGAAACAAGTCACTGACATTTTTGGGTTATCCAAGGTAATTTACACTATACAGTGGTACCTCGAGTTACGATGGTCCCCAAAATCGCCCTTTTATGTAAGTTTATTTTTTTAAATGCTTTTGTAAGTATATTTTTGGGGGTGTAAAAGGACTAGTCTATTTTACATTATTCCTTATGGGGATAAATTCGTTTGGTAATGGCACTTGAACAGCATTCTCGAACGAAAAAATATCGTAACTCGAGGTACCACTGTATATGATAATTGTACTTGTGTGTACCTGTGCCTAAATAAACTTACAAATGTGAAAGAAGGTAACACACCAATACTAGACCTGGTATTCACTAAGGGAAAAAAAAAAGAGGGAATAAACCTTTGTCAAGCTACCTAAACCAACTTAGAAAGCATGATTATGTTTTGGAATTATTATTACAATTATAACTAAATGCTAAACCTCCAGAGATTGTACAGCTTATGTTTTGGAAATACAATACAAAATTTCTTTAAATTCCTGTCAAACATGGGTAGGCCTACAGATTCAGAACACTGTTAATTTCAAATTAAAATATGAAACCAGAAAACAAGTGAAACTCCCTACCTACCTGCTACCACTACATGAAAGTATCTGGCATTCGTTTCATCTGGGACGGCTGAGATACCCGGAACAGGCTCAGCCATAAGCCGCTGAGTTTCCTGAAAGATTGCAAAATTATCACTTACAGAAATACCCTAATTTTTTTTATTGTAAGAATGCTTTGTAAATGTTAATAAGCACATCACAAAATAAACACATGTGGATCTACCCTTGACAAAAGTTAATTCTCTTGCATATAAAATAAGTACGTACTATATACATACAGCCTCTTCTCACTTAACGGCAGAGTTCCGTTCCTAAGATCACATCAGTAAACAAATTCGTCGCTAAGCAAAGAGCATACTATAATAGTATAGTGGGTTTGTGTCAACCATCTTTGATATTGTTTTAATGTCACCTTTGCACCATTTATAACATTTTTATTATATTTTTAAATGTTTATACAGCAGTATACTGTACAGTGGACCCTCGGTTTTCGTTGAAAATTCTTTCCAGAATGCTGTTTGAGTGCCGTTACCGAACGAATTTGTTCCCATAAAGACAAATGTAAATTAGATTAGTCATTTCAGACCCCCAAAAATACACTTACAAAAGCACTTACAAAAATACACCTACATAATTGTTCGAGTTTGGAGGTGAACGAAAACCGAAGGTCCACTGTATATTGTAATAAACAGAATAGATGAAATCAGCTCTAATATACATTATTTAGGTATGCATACTGGTCAGAGCAAGTCGTAAGTCCGAGTCATCGGTAAATGAGTAAATCGCTAAGTGAGGAGAGGCTGTACTCTTTCAGTGACATTATTTAATAAGCAATAATCCCTACAAATTCACTAGCCAAATTCATGATACTGCTTGTTTTTTCCTTAAGGATCTCTCACAAAGAAAAGGGTACATTGTTTACCGATGTGCATTTTCATTTGTCGTGGAACAAACCACAAACTGAAAACCAAACACTTTTGAAAATGTGCACTGTGCATTTCCCCACACCCACCTTTAACTCTGATATACCTTTGATGAGTTCTAAGAGTTTTTCTACTCCTGGAGCCCAGCCATAGGCCAGGCTCGTCTGGTGCTTGCCTGGCCAACCAGGCTGTTGCTACTGGTGGCCTGATGCCCCATATATCCATCACAGCCTGGTTGATCTGGCACCTGGTGAAGTTACTTGTCCAGTTTCCTTTTGAAGTCTTCTACACACTCATCCCAGCATCACTTTCCTCACTTAAATAACACACTTCACATGAATGTCAGTGTTAACGTTAAAATATTTAAGGCCTCAACTATAAAATGACCCACAAATAAAAAAAATTCAGTTACATAGACAGCAATTTGTAATACAGTGGACCCCCGAGTTTTGGTCATAATTCATTCCAGAAGGTTGCTCAAGCGCCATTACCGAACAAATTTACTCTCTTAAGGAATAATGTCAACTAGGTTAGTCCATTTCAGACCCCCAAAAATACACTTACAAAAGCACTTACAATATTATACTTACATAATTGTACGATTTCCGAGGTGACAAACTCGGGGGTCCACTGTACAATATTCATGGTAACTGCAACTGTTGGGATCTCTAAAGGATGTATGTAATTATTAAATACGGAGAGAGGACTACTAAAATCTGTTTTTCGTAACCTTGGCAAACCTATGACAGATGGAGTAATGAAATATTATAAGCAATTGCACAACTTTCATGATACAAAAAACTAATCTCACTGGAGTCGAGAATATGGGACTCGCAGAGCATTAAGCTGCAAATGTAAGTGTGCAAAATCAGCTCTTATGAACTTCTACTGTATATACCAAACAGTGAATTTTTGTAAGTTTAACTGAAAAAGTGCATGGAAAAATGAGTAGAACACAACTCCAGCGGTGTTGATAGCACCCCACGGGTGATGCCAATACTCCGAGGGTGACAATGCTCCGAGGGTGACAATGCTCCGAGGGTGACAATGCTCCGAGGGTGACAAAGCTCCGAGGGTGACGACAATCAGCGCTCCGAGGGTGACGACAATCAGCGCTCCGTGGGTGACGACAATCAGCGCTCCGTGGGTGACGACAATCAGCGCTCCGTGGGTGACGACAATCAGCGCTCCGTGGGTGACGACAATCAGCGCTCCGTGGTGTGCGACAATCAGCGCTCCGTGGGTGACGACAATCAGCGCTCCGTGGGCGACGACAATCAGCGCTCCGTGGGCGACGACAATCAGCGCCCGTGGCCGACAATCAGCGCCCGTGGCACGACAATCAGCGCTCCGTGGCGACGACAATCAGCGCTCCGTGGGCGACGACACAGCGCTCCGTGGCGAGCATCAGCGCTCCGTGGGCGACGACAATCAACGCTCCGTGGGGGACGACAATCAGCGCTCCGTGGGCGACGACAATCAGCGCTCCGTGGGCGACGACAATCAGCGCTCCGTGGGCGACGACAATCAGCGCTCCGTGGGCGACGACAATCAGCGCTCCGTGGGCGACGACAATCAGCGCTCCGTGGGCGACGACAATCAGCGCTCCGTGGGCGACGACAATCAGCGCTCCGTGGGTGACGACAATCAGCCCTCCGTGGGGTGACGACAATCAGCCCTCCGTGGGGTGACGACAATCAGTCCTCTGTGGGGTGACGACAATCAGTACTCTGTGGGGTGACGACAATCAGTACTCTGTGGGGTGACGACAATCAATACTCTGTGGGTGACGACAATCAATACTCTGTGGGCGACGACAATCAATACTCTGTGGGCAACGACAATCAATACTCTGTGGGTGATGACAATCAATATTCTGTGGGTGACAACACTCAATACTCTGTAGTTGATGACAATACTCCATGGATTACAATACTCTGGGTGATGGCACAGTACTCTGTGGGTTACAATACTCCTTGGGCTCCACTACTCCAGGGGTGACGACAATAGTCTGGGGGTAATGACAATACTCTGGGAGTGATGAACCACAAAATACTCTGGGGTTGACAAACCACAAAACACTCTAGGGTTGACAAACCACAAAACACTCTAGGGTGGAAAACCACAAAATACTCTGGGGGTGACAAACCACAAAATATTCTGGGGTGACAAACCACAAAATATTCTGGGGTGACAAACCACAAAATATTCTGGGGTGACAAACCACAAAATATTCTGGGGTGACAAACCACAAAATATTCTGGGGTGACAAACCACAAAATATTCTGGGGTGACAAACCACAAAATATTCTGGGGTGACAAACCACAAAATATTCTGGGGTGACAAACTACAAAATATTCTGGGGTGACAAACTACAAAATTTTCTGGGGTGACAAACCACAAAATATTCTCTGGGTGACAAACCACAAAATATTCTGGGGTGACAAACCACAAAATACACTGGGGTGACAAACCACAAAATACACTGGGGGTGGCAAACCACAAAATACTCTGGGGGTGGCAAACCACAAAATACTCTGGGGGTGATAAAACCACAAAATACTCTGGGGGTGATAAAACCACAAAATACTCTGGGGGTAAAAAAACCACAATATACTCTGGGGGTAAAAAACCACAATATACTCTGGGGGTGAAAAACCACAAAACACTCTGGGGGTGAAAAACCACAAAACACTCTGGGGGTGACGAATTACCAAATACATTGGAGGTGACGAACCACAAAATACTCTGGGGGTGACAAACCACAAAATACTCTGGGGGTGATGAATTACCAAATACATTGGAGGTGACGAATCACAAAATACTCTGGGGATGACGAATCACAAAATACTCTGGGGGTGACGAATCACAAAACACTCTGGGGATGACGAATTACCAAATACATTGGAGGTGACGAACCACAAAATACTCTGGGGGTGACGAACCACAAAATACTCTGGGGGTGACGAATCAAAAATACTCTGGGGGTGACGGACCACAGAACACTCTGGGGGTGATAATACTCGTGTAGACACCAATCTTAGCTTCCCAAACCCACAATACCCCAAGGCGACACACAATACCCCTGGGCACAGACACCCACAATACCGAGTAATAAATCCCCTACACCGCCCCCTGAAAAAAAAACGCCATAAAACCAGCAAAAACTAAAAAAATTACTGAAATGATCTGACAAGAGCAGGTTGGACAGCGGCTACTACCATGCATATCCGGTATTTGAGGTAATTACAGCTCATATTTCGCCTACGAGGACCCCGAACCTCCCCTCATAGGCACAGCAGGGTGAAATAGACCTAAAGAGCCTACCTTAATTATTCTCCGAGGTAAACCAGCAGCCATTTTTATGAAAAATATTTCACAGTAACGCCGCAGTGGCTATGACGGGACCAGCTCAGTTATGTTCCAACAATGCCATTTTTATATTCCTTTCTTATCGTTACTCCGTTAGCCTTTATTAAATGGCCATTTGTTTAACCCCTGACTCAATGACTGGTCTAACAGTTACGGGTTTATTATAGTATGTTAGATCAAATGTGTGGCTATTATTAGAATTTAGAAAATTTAGGTTCTCCTTCGCGTCTTCAGTCTTCTCAGTAGTGGCGGAAAATTCGAATTTCTAATAGAGAAATCACTCAATTATGCCAATTTAACTTGATATATATATTAAAAATAGTTTCCATATACAAAAGATAACATCACACTTACATTTACAAATAACTCTATCCAATTGAAAGGTATATTTTTATTAAACAGAGGGACATTATTGCATTAGTACAGTGTTCTCAGTCATGCCTAAAATATACATAGCATAAAATATTACACTCCTGCTATTTTCAATATAAAGAATGTATATTGTTGCATGTTAAACATGGTCAGTATAGTCATACAACAGCTCACAACCGAAGGAATCCGGGCCTGATCCCCGGGTTGTGTGGGACTTGTGGGAAGGGTTCCTGACACCTACTGCCCCTGCTTACATAGCAATAAATATGTTCACCCAGCAGTGAACAATTACCTCTTCACCTAGCAGTAAACAGGTACCCGTTCACCTGGCAATAAATAATCACCTGTTCATGTAAAAATAAATATATATATATTCACCTATCACTAAAAAGAGACTTGGGTGTTAGTCATTTGTTGTGGGTCGCGTCCTTGACTGTGGTATTTAATTCTCATAATTAAGATATTGCTTAGGTCATCCTTGGAAATGTCCACAAGTAAACCTAGAAGTGTATATACCTGAGTATATACACTGAGAGTTTGCTTTAATATTTATTGTAGGGATAAAGATATGCTTGATATTAGTGCACAGGTCAACTACAGCCATAATGACCCACGTGCAGTAGATAGGCTTTAAACCTAACTACCACATAATTGAACTGGTGTAGGATAACAACTCTTAGCTTGTAAAGTAAAATAAAGCCAGTTATTATTCATTATTACGTAAACGCCGTTGATTAGAATCTACAGACATTTGTCTTAAGAATTATCACAAAAGTCAGTAGAGGAATTACAGTTACTAGAATGTGGTTGTGAAGCAACCAGCTGAACCGGAAATGACGCTAATGGATAACGGGTTGAGTGTCAGCGTTTATCACTGTCGCGTTTCTTATCAGCGATCGTCACTGTCAGGGATCGTCACTGTTAGTGTTCGTCACTGTCAGTATTCGTCAGTATCAGTGCCCGTCACAGGCTATCATTGTCGGTGACCATCACTGTCAGTGACTGTCACTGTCAGCTATCATCACTGTGAATGACCATCACTATCAACGAGCATCACTGTCAGCTACCATCACTGTCAACAAGCATCACTGTCAACGAGCATCACTGTCAGCTACCATCACTGTCAACGACTATCACTATCAACGAGCATCACTGTCAGTCACTGTCACTGTCAGCAACCATCACTGTCAGCAACCCTCACAACAAGAGATAATTCAGTCACCATCAGTGATAAGCATTCAAATCCGAGCTTTTCCTGCTTACCCCTTGTCCACCTCGTTACCAGACGGCTGTCTTTTTAATGAGCTCATTACTTTGTAATTTGTTCATGATTGTAACCATGTATAGATGTTTAGATGATTTATTACCTTTGTAACTTGGTCATGATTGTGACCAGATCTACCTGGAGTTCATTACCTGGAGTTCATTACATTTGTAACTTGTTCAGCTATCAAAACTTTGGGGCCCAGTCCCTTGACCCATTATGTACCTCTGTAATCTTTTGGCTACCGCCCACTTCATGGGTATGGGGTGCATAATAAAGATATTAAACTAAAAACAAATTGACGGTAGAAGTATAGCAAAAGTTAGTTTGTCTTTATTGTGTACAGTACCTCATACGCATCCTGTGGGCAGTAGTCAAAGGATTACAGAGGTACATAATGGGTCGAGGGACTGGGCCCCAAAGTTTTGATAGCTGAACAAGTTACAAAGGTAATGAACTATTTACATGTTTATATCTGGTCACAATCGTAATGGGTTATTTATGCACACAGTTTAAAATAACAATAGTTTAATGGTAAAGTACAGCATCAATACTATAATGATAATAGTTTTAGCTAATAGTTTGGAGGTAAAACATTAATAGTAGAAATAGTTACACAGGAAGTCGCAAATATTTTATGCTAGTCAAGGTTACTATATATTGATGAGTACACTATATGTATCAGTACTATTTTGATAGTTATATCATAGTGTTAGTAATAGGCGGACTGTAAGGTCAGTGATAGTGCCTTCAGCTCACAGCCAAATGACCGAGGCATTGATGGTGCCCAGGCAATGATGGTGCCCAGGCAGTGATGGTACCCAGGCAGTGATAGTACCCAGGCAGTGATGGTACCCAGGCAGTGATGGTACCCAGGCACTGATGGTACTCAGGCATTGATGGTACCCTGGTATTGATGGCACCCTGGCATTGATGGTACCCTGGCATTGATGACACCCTGGCATTGATGACACCCTGGCATTGATGGTACCCTGGCATTGATGGTACCCTGGCATTGATGGTACCCTGGCATTGATGATACCCTTGAAACAGACTTTAGTAACTAAGGGCCACCATGGTACGCTCGCTGTTTCGTAAAAAAAATACACTAGGGTGCCATGGTCACCTAAAATATAGTCGACTATTGTGAGTGACATTCTAGGACAAGACTAAAGGGCCCCAGTGGAAACAGGCTACATCACTTAGCACGGGATAGCCCAAGAATGCTTAATAAATAATTGACAAACGGGTGAACCTTTACCAAACACTATATCTCGGTCCAAGCAAAGTACTGTGTACTTTGCTTGGACCGTGTACTTTGCTTGGACCTGTATCAAAGTACACAGTGCAGGTTCGAGTCCTGCTGTGGACTGAGAGAGATGCCTGCACTCTGAAGGAGGGGTGTTAATGTTGCAGTTTTATAACTGTAGTGTAAGCGCGCCTCTGGCAAGACAGTGATGGAGTGAATGATGATGAAAGTTTTTTTTTTCGGGCCACCCTGCCTTGGTGGGAGACGGCCGATGTGTTAATTAATAATAAAAAATATAAATTATATATCCTGTTAAACCACTGGTAGGGTGCACTCAGTAAATTCTTACTTATACAAAGAGCTGTTAATGCCAGTCTTTCTGCTAGCTACCCTTCAAAGAGGAAGAAAATGTATAAGAGAACACGGGAAAAAAACAAACACGGATCAACAATGTGACTAGAATGCAGCAGTACTGCAATGCCACTGCAATGGGACACAGTGTCAGCCTTCTATACTTCAACATGAACAGCGTTGGTGATGTAATAAATGTTGCATAGGAACAATTGATCATTATTTTTGCAGCTGCTGTGCTTTTCACTAGAAGTACAACACTGTATGACCTTAGTGGGTTTAGCGCTTACGTCTGATTGCAATAATAATAATAAATCACTAGAGACAAACACCGGTCATTACAAGAGTTGAATGCAATGACGTCAGCAATAGTTATATACATCAACACCAGAAATAGATACAATCATATCAACAGTGTACAGTACAATCACATCAGTTAGTTTAGTTTAATATCTTTATTATGCACCCCATACCCATCCTGTGGGCGGTAGTTAAAAAATTACAGAGGTACATAATGGGTCCAGGGACTGGGCCTCAAAGTTTGATAGCTGAGCAAGTTACGAAGGTAATGAACTCTAGATCTGGTCACAATCATGACAAGTTGCAAAGGTATTTACAGATTACAGAGGTACATAATGGGTCCAGAGACTGGGTCCCAAAGTTTTGATAGCTGAATAGGGTACAAAGGTAATGAATCATGTAAGTAAAATTACTTGCTTACGTTTACATGGTTACAATTATGAACAAATTATAAAGTAATGAGCAATTTACTAGTCTACACCCGGTCACAACTGTAATGAGTTATCAACAGTGCACAATACAATCACATCAACAGTATGTACAATACAATCACATCAACAGTGTACAATACAATCACATCAACAGTGTACAATACAATCACATCAACAGTGTGTACAATACAGTCACATCAACAGTGTGTACAATACAATCCCATCAACAGTGTGTACGATACAATCACATCAATAAAAATAACCGTTTATTACCTTAATACAATTTATATTTATAGGATTATATCACTGGGACTAAAACGGAATAGGGACGAATTGCATGAAAACTTTAGTGCCTTAAATTAAGCCTATGCTTGACAATGAGGTCTTGACGACGATGCCTGTACGCCTATATGCCATTGATATATTATCATTCTCCTTTTCTCATGACTTGAAATTAGCTATATTCAAGGCCTTTGGCTACACGAGGATTACTGAGGCTGCTATCCACCTACACACCCACATCAAGAATACTTTTATTCTTAGATAGGGATTCTATCAGTGTATTTACCCCAACAGATATATATACATCTGTTGAGGTAAATATGATGAGAGATACGCACCTTTCTCTCTGAATATACAATGAGCTATACACATTCAATAGTTGCATATTTACAGAGGTACACACCACTCGATGTGTATACACAGAGAGATACACACTTCTTGGTGAATAAACACCGAGAAACATGAACCTCCCGGTTTATATACTCTAAGGCATAAGCACATCGGTGTATGTACATTAAGAGACACACACCTTCCGATGAATATACAATGAGAAACAAATCTTTCATTGTATATACACCGAATCATAAACCTCTGGGTGAATATGTACTGAGAGACACAAACTTCTCGGTATATATTCACTGTCCATTTTGGTTTATACTCAAGATAAAGAAATTATCTAGCAGAGCCAGTTGGCCCTAGTGCTATGAGGGCTCACATGTTATAGACACATAAAATAACATTAAGGATAACCCAAAGAAAAGTCAAACACTGACTTATTTTTGATCATAACATTCTCCAATTAAGTCACAGCCAAATTGATTAATAAAATTAGCATGTGATGACTTACACAACCTAACAGGAAGAGATTTGTTCCTTTGAGGAAAAGGTATCAGCACTAAAATGTGATTTAACAGGAATAAAAATCTCTCACTTTTTTACATATAAAATGGTTAGTGGAACTAGATCGCAAAGCTTTGATAGCTAAACAAGTAAGTAAGATTATTCAGGTATACACAAATACAGTTACATAGGTTATCATACATAGTGATAATGAACTATTTACATGTTTATATCCGGTTACAATCGTAATGAGTTATTTATGCAGATATGAATTAAGTCACACAAATTTACAAAGAATTTTTACTTTATAGTTTAGCAAGGTTTGTACGGGAAAAAAAGTTTAACACCTATCCACTTGAAATTCACTCTCCGCCATCGTCGAACCCTTTAACTGTCCGAACGTAGATCTATGTTCACTTGCGTAGCGCTCCGAACGTAGATCTACGTTCACTTGCGTAGCACTCCGAACGTAGATCTACTTTTTTTTTACATTTGAATGCATGTAAAATAAAACGTAGATCTACGTTCGGAGCACTACGCTAGTGAACGTAGATCTACGTTTGGACAGTAAAAGAGTTAAGAGGCAGCTTTCTCGAATGCTAGAAGCTACACGGCTGTGGGTTATGGAAGTTATCCAATCCCTCCCAAGATGCTGGAAATGGGTTCAATAACTTTAGTCATAGGGCACCTGCACATACCAATTGTTGCTAGAATTTTGTCATTGTTACCAGTCATAAGCGCTCAAACTCTGAATCCGATCGAATGAGAGGTTCTCGAGTTAATTGTGAAATGAAATCGAAAAGTATGAGGAAGGTAAAAACATCAGGCAACCACTTTAAGGTCTTCTATTCAGCGAAATCTAATTAACAAAATATTTAAAGTGAGACTTCTTTTCCTCTTGGTAAGTAAGACATAGGCAACAGTTAGACATCTTTATTCCGAAATGTTTCGCCTACACAGTAGGCTTCTTCAGTCGAGTACAGAAAGTAGGCAGGAGCAGTAGTGATATAAAGACGATGTAATCAGTCCATCACCCTTGAAACAATGTTTCAGACTATGGAATAGAACTCTTCTCCAGGCTGAGGGATTGACAACTTCAAATCTACGTCTTCAAGGGTGATAGACTGATTACATCGTCTTCACATCTCTACTGCTCCTGCCTACTTTCTGTACTCGACTGAAGAAACCTACTGTGAGGGCGAAACATTTCGGAATAAAGATGTCTAACTGTTGCCTATGTGTCTTACTTACCAACTTGTATGTATTGTATACCATTTTGATTTTCATTCTTTTCCTCCTCTACTTTCCCTCAAAGTTTGCATTTAGGCTTTTGGTACATAAAACAATTTCTTTATCATGGTTTTAACGGTACACAAATGTTATAGGAATACTAAAAATACAGTATGCAGATTTTGCTATTTAGTAATTTTATCTATTTATTTAAGGGTGAGGTGTGTTGTCATAATCCTGCGAGCGATCATTCTTATCGTCGTCTCCTGTTGACTTATGATAAACTTTAGATAATTTACTGCTGAAGATTATTGGGCATATGTAAGTGACTCGTAGCTTAGTGGTAGCTCCGTCTCATAACAGAGGGGACCAGGGTTCAATTATGGCCAGGCGAGACGCATGGGTATATCCATGCGTCTAAAAATACAGTATGCAGATTTTGCTATTTACTAATTTTATATATTTATTTAAGGGTGAGGTGTGTTGTCATAATCCTGAGAGCGATAATTCTTATCGTCGTCTCCTGTTGACTTATGATAAACTTTAGATAATTTACATTTCTTAACACTATACAGGCTGCCCAAAGAACATTTATCCCGTATAAAGAAATTAGATCAAGTAGAAATGACCCAAAATGGATGAATAATAGGCTCAAATATCTTTTAGGGCAGAAGAAAGGAATTTATAGGCGCATAAAAAGAGGTGAGGGTCATCTTATAAATCAGTATACTGACATTAAGAGGGACGTTAAAAAGGGAATAAGAAAAGCTAAACGGGACTATGAAATTAAAGTTGCTAGGGATTCAAAAACTAACCCAAAAGGTTTTTTCCAGGTTTATAGAACAAAAGTTAGGGATAAGATAGGTCCCCTTAAAAATAACTTTGGGCATCTTACTGACAAGGAGAATGATATGTGCTCTATTTTTAATAATTATTTTCTCTCGGTTTTCACACAGGAAGACATTAATAATATCCCAGTAATTAATTTTTACAGAGGCCCAGAAGAAGATAAATTATGTAATATCACAGTCACTAGCGAAATGATTATGAAACAGCTGGACCGACTGAAACAAAATAAATCGCCGGGTCCTGATGAGCTTTTGCAAGGGTTCTTAAAGAATGCAAAATGGAACTCTGTGAACCAATATCTAACATTTTTAATTTATCTCTTCAAACAGGTGTAGTGTCTGATATGTGGAAGATGGCTAATGTAATTCCTATTTTTAAAGCAGGGGACAAGTCACTACCGTCAAACTACCGCCCAATAAGCCTGACCTCAATTGTAGGCAAATTACTAGAGTCAATTATAGCTGATATTATTAGAAGCCATCTAGATAACCATAATTTGATTAATGATACCCAGCATGGATTCACGAGGGCCGTTCCTGCCTATCTAATTTATTAACCTTCTTCAGTAAAGCTTTTGAGGCTGTTGATCACGATAAAGAATTCGATATTGTTTATTTAGACTTTAGTAAGGCTTTTGATAGAGTACCACACCAGAGACTGTTAAAGAAAGTGGCAGCTCATGGCATTGGGGGAAAAGTGCTGTCATGGATCGAGTCATGGCTCACCAATAGGAAGCAGAGAGTGTGCATAAATGGGGTTAAATCCGAATGGGGACTTGTAACAAGTGGTGTTCCACAGGGATCAGTCTTAGGCCCATTGTTATTTATAATATATATCAATGACCTTGATGAGGGAATTACTAGTGATATGAGCAAATTCGCCGACGACACGAAGATAGGTAGGATAATTGATTCAAACATAGATGTCATAGAACTTCAGGAAGATTTAGACAAACTTAATTCGTGGTCAGAAAAGTGGCAGATGCAGTTCAATGTAGATAAATGCAAGGTTCTGAAGCTCGGGAGTGTCCATAACCCAAGCACTTATAAGTTAAATAACGTAGAACTTAGCCATACAGATTGCGAGAAGGACTTGGGGGTGATGGTAAGCAGCAACCTTAAACCAAGACAGCAATGCCTAAGCGTACGTAATAAGGCAAATAGATTACTGGGATTTATATCAAGAAGTGTTAGCAACAGAAGTCCAGAGGTTATATTACAGCTTTATACATCATTAGTAAGGCCTCACCTAGATTACGCAGCTCAGTTCTGGTCTCCATATTACAGAATGGACATAAATTCGTTAGAAAACATTCAGCGTAGAATGACTAAATTAATACATAGCATTAGAAATCTTCCTTACGAAGAAAGATTGAAGACCCTAAAATTACATTCACTTGTAAGACGTAGAATGAGGGGAGACATGATCGAGGTATACAAGTGGAAAATGGGTATTAACAAAGGGGATATAAATAAGGTCTTGAGGATATCTCTCCAAGAGAGAACCCGCAATAATGGATTCAAGTTAGATAAGTTTAGATTTAGAAAGGATATAGGAAAGTATTGGTTTGGAAATAGGGTAGTTGATGAGTGGAACAGTCTGCCTAGTAGGGTTATTGAAGCTAGGACCTTGGGTAGTTTCAAATTTAGGTTGGATAAATTCATGAGTGAGAGGGGTTGGATTTGAGTGGGACTCGCGCATGAGTGGGTAGAATTGTCAAAGCTTATTTCTTGGGTAGCATTGAAAATTGGGTTGAGCAAATATTCTGTTAGTGGGACGGATTGTGAAGGACCTGCCTAGTATGGGCCAACAGGCCTGCTGCAGTGTTCCTCCTTTCTTATGTTCTTATGTTCTTATGTTAAGATTATTGGGCATATGTAAGTGACTCGTAGCTTAGTGGTAGCTCCGTCTCATAACAGAGGGGACCAGGGTTCAATTATGGCCAGGGGAGACGCATGGGTATATCCAGTCTATTATATTATATATATATATATATATATATATATATATATATATATATATATATATATATATATATATATATATATATATATAAACATAGACATCCCATTTAATTTTAGTTTTCATTTTCTATGTCTAGAAATATTTAACAAAGAAAATTAACAGTGTAACAGTAACTAAACAAAGTCTACAGAATTTTTAAACTCTTTACTATTGATGGCTTGAAGCATATGATAGGCTCTAGATCCAAGGACCTGAAGCTATCCTTTCCTTCCATGAATCAAACCTGAGTATCTCTCATTCCACAGGCACTGTACGACCCATACGAGTTTAGCACTTATCCACGATATCCCGATATCCTGGTCATCTGACGATGTGCTTAATGCTTATCTTTGTACCTTGTTCAGCTATCAAAACTTTGGGGCCCAGTCTCTGGACCCATTATGTACCTCTGTAATCTGTAAATACCTTTGTAACTTGTCATGATTGTGATCAGATCTACCTGAGTTCATTACCTTTGTAACTTGCTCAGCTATCAAAACTTTTTGGCCCAGTCCCTGGACCCATTATGTACCTCTGTAATCTTTTGGCTACCGCCCACAGGATGGGTATGGGGTGCATAATAAAGATATTAGATTAACTAACTGTGTTTACTTTACGTTTTAAATTCCTTTAAATCCCGGTCATTTAACTATCCCTTTGAACTATTATTAAGCCCCGATATTTAAACTCACTCACGTGACCCCGATATTAGAACATCAGACATTTAACTCATTCATTTACCCAGGAATATTTAACCCCGTTATTATAACTAATTAATTTAACTACGTTCTTTAAACTAGGATATTTAACCCCTTAATTAGACTCATTTAACTATGTACTAAAAAATACAATGTTTAACTCCGTTAGTTAAACTTATTTAACTACTTGCTAAAAGGTTTTATTATGTGTTATGTGGTGTTATTGTGTTATGTGATGTTATCATGATTCACGAAATCGTAATGACACGATTGAAAACAGACCACGAAATGGGTGGGGATTGAACTCACGGCAAGTGAACTCTTGCTTCACACGGTGAGTGTCCGGGTTCGATTCCCGGCGAAGGGGTGGAAACATCGGACGTGTTTCCTTACACCTGTTGTCTATGTTCAACCATCAGTAAAATGGGTACCTGGGTGTTAGTGGACTGGTGTGGGTCGCATCCTGGGACAAAACTGACCTAATTTGCCCTAAATGCTCTGCATAACAAGGGACTTTCTATATAGTAGTATGTCATTGATGTCAGCTATGGTCTGTATACCTTGTACATGTACTTGTAGAAATAAAGATATTATTATTATTATTGACTCATAAAACTCCAGGTGTATAAATATACCTAGTTGGATGACTCTTATTGTAGCCAGCTGGCCCAGTGGCTTGCGCGTTGGCCTGGAGTTTTACGACCCACTTGCTATGAGTTCAATCCCCGCCCGTACCATGGTTTATGACGTGTTACTGTGTGTTATACATAGGTGTCTTTCTTACGCTTCCAGAATGCTAGAGAGAGAGACACGGAGGCGAAATTAGCAGTGACTACACTCTCATTAGCAACTTGGATAGGTAGCAATACGATACGGTCAGATGTCGGATTACACGTAAGCTACTTTTTGTATATTTCAGAAGAGAAATAAAGTTGTATTGTATAAGAGAGTCTGAGTGGACAGACTGATTCCACTAACAATTATGCCATGCAGACAACCCTCTCTTGTAAGATCAGAATGCTCCAGCACACAGGGGTCACCAGATCATTCTAGTGCTGCATACCTCTACTAGATGGCTCTGTCAACCATGGGATAAGGGTTTATATTGAGTGCTAAATCAGCTGCAGTGTAATGTGCACCAGCTAATGTACTCGATGCACGCAAGAGTGCACGCCAGTATTTTTACAATCTTTATGAATAATAAAAAGAAAATGCATTATATTTTAATAGTCCTGTGTTACGTTCTTAGAACTTGGGTGTCTTTTGATACACCCCTTAAACCTTTGCATCCTTGCTAGCGCAATCGGCTCACACACTGAGGTTCATGCTTCGATCCCCGGTACGGGTGGAAACATTAGGACGTGTTTCCTTAAGACAACTGCTGTCCCTTCTCAACTACCGGTAGATACCTGGATGTTAGGCGACTGGTGAGGGTCGCATACGGGGGACAAAATTGACCTAATTTGCCCGAAATGCTCTGCATAACAAGGGGTTTTCTGTATATATAGTATGTCATGATGTCAGCTAGGCCTGTATATCTGTACATGTACTTATATAAATAAAGTATTATTATTATTAGTATTGTTAGAACCTTAGTAACCTGTGTTATACCCTTAGAACACAAGAAGAGGATAAACATATAACAATAGAAAAAAATATAAATATTATGGACCTGCACTCAAGTACCCAACAAAAGATTTACTACCGTTGTTTTTGCCACTATAACGAGTCACTGTCAAGAGTTTGTGTAATATGTCACTGTCATATTAATTCAGCTACATAACTCTCTCTGCTAGGGAAGGATTCAATAAATCTATATTGGTTGTGGTAGAGCAGTTCTGTCATTCCATATTACATAAAATAAAGCCTTTTCCCTCTTTTTTTTTACTTTAAGAACTATTATTTAAAATTAGTAATATTAAATCAATGTGATTTTAAAAGGTTTTGAGAACAGTGTTTAGTTTTTTATTCATTTGCATCATAGAATTTCACGAAACTGAAATCAAATGTTATTTGCTTCTTTAAATTCACATTGTCATACTTTAGGTCAGGGGTCAAGACCCCGACATCCAGCTAGGTTGAAATGTAGCGAACAATGTAACTCTGTTTAACTAAATAACAAAAAAGGCACAATACCGTGACTGGAACAATACACACACAACCCGCACATATAAAAGGGAGGAGCTTACGACGACCGCCCATCCATCCTTCGGGATGGTACTTATATCATGCTTAATAAGTCAACAAGATCATCTTAAAAAAAAGACACTGATACTTAATCTGTATTATTATTATTATAGTCAAAACTAAGCACTAAACTCCCAAGGATCCACACAGCTCATGAGTTAGTAAACTGTGCCTGCTTGCGCTTGGAAACTTGGACAATGAGGATATCTTCAGTCCTCTACCTTGAAAGTTCTGAGCATTGTCTTCTAATAGGACTGGAGTTACTCTTACAAGGAAAGCACAATCCCTCCTGATGGCTTATCACACAACACTGACGCTATGGAAGCGGCAAAAAAATGGGAGGGGGATGGGTGATTGACTTCCGCGGTCCCCAACACATACACCGACACGGTGTGTCAGCCTCAGATCGGAATTAAGATATGAATATATTATCTGTGCAGGCACACGCTCACAAAACACCATCTTTCCCTGGTAAAGTTAGATTCTTTTTGACCGTAACTTCACGGTTTATATCTGTTAACATCGTCGAATTTGCTGGATAACCGTTATCCATTCTCATCTCATTTCCAAGCTTTTTCCTCCAAGGATGCGATACTCAACAGTCACTAATACCCGGGTACCTATTGAATGCTAGAACAGAGGCAGCAGGTGCAAGAACATTTGCCCATACATGTCTCGCCTTTCCTGAAAAAAGAATCAGTTTCCCTTAATTGTGAGCCCTGGCTTTTTAAGCTACAATGAGTACATGCATAAACAGCACATGTTGCTGTGATTTTTGTCCTGCTTACCGTTGTCCTATGTAATCCTAAGTAATCTACACATACACTGCTATGTATGTAACTCTAATAATGTGTACCTGTACCATACTTAGTCCGGGTCATCAGCAGTTCACGACTCGAAGAATGAACCGTTCTAAAATTCTCTATGTTGAACATGGAGGTGGCGCGCATAACACTTAATATTAAGCACTAGACGAGGTGCGGCGGAATGCGTAATAAGCAATAAGGCAATAAAGTGTTGGACGTTGTGACAGGAGGTGTAATGGAAGCATGATTAATAGTCCTCCTCCCTACCCTTGACCATCGATTTCCATTTTTACTTCTCCCAGGGTGACTCATAATAAATTAGATTCGATACTGTTGTTTGGCACTGCAAGATGTGAACCTTCTGGCGCCTCAAATATTTTGTTTCATGGTTGGTTGGTTAATTGGGTTTTAAACCTATCGACTACACTACGGGTTATTATCTAAAATATATTTAATTTGATTAGGTTAAATTAAATCGCGCTTGTTATAATAAGGTTAGGTAAGATTTCTAAGGTTCTTTTGGTACGAAATTATTAATTTTTACATTAATATAAATTAAAAATATATATCTTTAAACGTATAAGAGAAAATTTTAGAAAGGACTTAATTTTAAATGAGTTCTTGCTAACTGACCAGTTTTACCTATTCGGCACGACATATATATATATATATATATATATATATATATATATATATATATATATATATATATATATATATATATATATATATATATATATATATATAACAGGGATTAAGGTTTGTCAGGAAACAGGACAAGTGTTTACTGACGCGGGTTTTAATCATATGATGACCCACAGCTGGAGGTTTTGGTTATCTGACCGAGGCCTTCCACTGGCTTACCCCTCCACCCCTTTAAAAATTATCATTATGATTATAACCATTTTTTTTTGTAAATAAACATGAATTAAAGTAATCTCTCAGTATATATACATTGAGAGGTATACACATCCAGGTGTATATAACCTTACGTATGAAGTTTATATAGTACCTCAGCATTTATGGCAAGGCGGAAGCTATCTGGTCGAGACTATATTATGTAACATTATGCAAATCACATGCAGATTACGTTATGTAAATTACATAAATTCTACAGGAAGCTTGCATTACATTTTCTTATATAATTGAGAATAAAAATACGCATTTTGTATTGTGAGACGTTTATGTAAATTTTCATAGAAAATCATATTTAGAAATTATTATAATTGTTTTTTTTTCTCCTCTGAATGCGATTCAACTGGATGTTAATGGAGTGCTGAGGAAACTACTGAAAAAATCACGTTGCAAACATGATTATGCTGGAACGTTTCACTCAGAGTGAAACGTCTTGAGTAAAACGACTTGTTCTTCACCGTGCATCTGTCATCCAACAATTAGAACTCTTTATCAGCGTAAATCACAGCAAGATTTTTGTCAGTAATGTATAATCAGCTGGTAGTGGCTTCCAGACAGCTGTTTAGCCCTAGTCTGGCTCGCTTAACTTGGGCAATATATAAGGAGAATGGATCCCATTGGTTTCCCCCTCACCCATTACCATAACCGGCCTGAAATGTCAATACAGACTCGTGTATTTTGTGCTGTAGAGTGGCCTTGTACCCCAGCCCCTCCTGTCTGACCTGCCTCCCATAACGAGAGATGTCGAGAGGGAAGGACTGAGTGATACTGATGTGAAATTGTTCGTTATGTATGCATGTATATATATATATATATATATATATATATATATATATATATATATATATATATATATATATATATATCTTCTTTCAACACGTCGGCCGTTTCCCACCAAGGCGGGGTGGCCCAAAAGGAAAAACGAAAGTTTCTCCTTTTACATTTAGTAATATACACAGAAGGGGTTACTAGCCCCTTGCTCCCGGCATTTTAATCGCCTCTTACGACACGCATGGCTTACGGAGGAAGAATTCTGTTCCACTTCCCCATGGAGATAAGAGGAAATAAGAACAAGAACTAGTAAGAAAATAGAAGAAAAACCCAGAGGGGTGTGTATATATATATGCTTGTACATGAATGTGTAGTGTGACCTAAGTGTAAGTAGAAGTAACAAGACATACCTGAAATCATGCATGTTTATGAGAGAAAAAAAACACCAGCAATCCTACCATCATGTAAAACAATTACAGGCTTCCGTTTTACACTCACTTGGCAGGACGGTAGTATCTCCCTGGGTGGTTGCTGTCTACCAACCTACTACCTTGGATATATATATATATATGTTTATATATATATATATATAAAATATATATATATATATATATATATATATATATATATATATATATATATATATATATATATATATATATATATATATCCTTTCGTCTTTTTCTCAACTTTTGTTAAATTTTCTTTATTTATTTTTTTCAATAATCCTACCTGCTTTACTTAATTTATTCCAGTTTTATTTGTCCATCCATCCATCCACTAGATTTACTTTCTCCTGGAGGCAAAAACACAATGATATATTGATGTAGCGCCCTCAGCAATGTTGTAAACAGAGCTACTAATAATTTTAAGTAATTTATCTTAAAAAAATACATCTAACTTTTTTTCTTATCCCAGTAATCTTCCATATAAAGATTTTTGCCTTTGCGTGTTTTGCAACTCCACTCATATCACCTTTACTTCCTTCGCTATATACGAGTAGAGACGTGATTTCTCAAGGCTGTGATGGCTGACGTCCATTTGTTACCGCGGCAAGTGCTCAAGTGTGGTAAGTAGGTGTGAGTGTGTTTAGGGAAGGGTTCAATTCATCGGTGATGCCCTCTTAGTTCCCGATCACATATCCATGAGGGAAGGGTTCAATTCATCGGCGATGCCTTCTTAGTTCCCGATCACATATCCATGAGTGTGTGTTTAGGGAAGGGTTCAACTCATCGGTGATGCCCTCTTAGTTCCCGATCACATATCCATGAGTGTGTGTTTAGGGAAGGGTTTAACTCATCGGTGATGTCTTCTTAGTTCCCGATTGCATATCCATGCATCACATACTTGGATTTATATTAAAAAGTATAAGTAACAGTAGTCCAGATTTCAAGTTTAACCAAAGGTTTGGTAAGTTGGGGGGGGGGAGGAAGTAGGATTGGTAAGGATGGAATGTAGAGAAGGGGTAGTTGTCCAAAGGTTGTACTACAGCTCTTATGGTCAGGGTGGTGGGGACTTGGGTAGTGAGTGAGGTAATAAGTTAATTAAGGGCTACAAGGGTAATCAAGCTGATGGTTTTATGGTTACCTTATGACTGAAGATAGACCTGTATCCCTGTGGTTGTATATTACTTCCATTTATTAACTGGTAATAGTGGTATATACACAGAGGTATATACATCTCAGTATATTTTTTATTAACACATCGGCCGATTCCCACCAAGGCAGGGTGGCCCGAAAAAGAAAAACTTTCATCATCATTCACTCTATCACTGTCTTGCCAGAAGGGTGCTTTACACTACAGTTATAAAACTGCAACATTTACACCCCTCCTTCAGAGTGCCGGCACTGTACTTCCCATCTCCAGAACTCAAGTCCGGCCTGCCGGTTTCCCTGAATCCCTTCATAAATGTTACTTTGCTCACACTCCAACAGCACGTCAAGTATTAAAAACCATATGCCTCCATTCACTCCTATCAAATACGCTCACACATGCTTGCTGGAAATCCAAGCCCCTCGCACACAAAACTTCCTTTACCCCCTCCCTCCAACCTTTCCTAGGCCGACCCCTACCCCGCCTTCCCTCCACTACAGATCCATACACTCTCGAAGTCACTCTGTCTCGTTCCATTCTCTCTACATGTCCAAACCACCTCAACAACCCCTCCTCAGCTCTCTGGACAATCGTTTTGGTAATCCCGCACCTCCTCCTAATTTCCAAACTCCGAATTCTCTGCATTATATTCACACCACACATTGACCTCAGACATGACATCTCCACTGCCTCCAGCCTTCTCCTCGTTGCAACATTCATCACCCATGCTTCACACCCATATAAGAGCGTTGGTATAACTATACTTTCATACATTCCCCTCTTTACTTCCATGGACAAGGTTCTTTGTCTCCACAGACTCCGAAGTGCTCCACTCACCCTTTTCCCCTCATCAATTCTATGATTCACCTCATCCTTCATAGACCCATCCGCCGACATGTCCACTCCCAAATATCTGAATACATTCACCTCCTCCATACTCTCTCCCTCCAATCTGATATCCAATCTTTCGTCACCTATTCTTTTAGTCCCTAAAACAGATAACTAAACTCTTGGTTAACATACAATGGTTTAGATACCAATGAATGTTATTTATAATCATACATAAAAAAATACAGATAATAAGATTAATATTAGTATACATGATTTCCAGTCTGAAAATTTTGAATATTTTCCATAATAACGCATTTTTCCCACTTCTCAGTTATTCTAGTTAGGTGGTGAACAGGTGACATGCAGCCTAAATGACCCCCGTGTAGTAGATAGTCTTTAATCAACTTAACCACTTCACATTTTTACTTCAATCACCAAGGGAAGATCTCTAGATTTAGGGAACCGGAGCTACCCTCCCAGTTCTTAGATTAAACCTGATTTCTTCTTATTTCCCAGACACTGTGTGACCCCAATGAATATAAAAGTTCCCCATGAATATAACCGAAAAGGTTAATAGTGTTTATATATTCACAAATCAAGGCAGAACGGCAATGGAATTTCCAGATGGAACTGCCCCCAACTTCTAATTCGTTATTCAGAGAGTGTAGTCGCTTTTCTTGGGTAATTTTAATGATTTTTTTTCTTAGTCATTAGCAGGGAGAGTTTTCATTACTTGTTATCAGGTGCTCACAGCCAAGGCGCTCCCGGGGCTCTAATGCAGAGATATAAAACAGCAAAACTTACTGAAGAAAAAGTGGGACGGTGTAGGAGGTAATTGCATTAGTTCATGGTCGCACCCTTCATGGTCGTCCCAGCCATGGTCGTCCCAGCCATGGTCGTCCCAGCCATGGTTGTCCCATCCATTGTCGTCCCAGCCATGGTTGTCCCAGCCATGGTCGTCCCAGCCATAATCGTCCCCGCCATGGTCGTTCCTCCATGGTCCCTCCCTAGGTGAGAGCTTCTTTCGATTTTTTTTTCTTATTCAGGTTTTCATCCCGTACAAGTATTATTATTATTATTATTATTGGGAGGTTTTCAATCTGTAACTGTTACACAGCGCCTGGGAAATGAAAAACAATTAGGTTAGAACCAAGGAAGGGAAGCATAGCTCCAGTCCCGTGCAACAAGAGTCCTTTACTAACATCATGGCTCCATCCCTCAAGAAAGAGGAAGGTGAGGACAGTTCCAGCTCCTTAAATCAAGAACTGCATGGTAGTGTCTGCACTCAGAGATACACTCGGAGATACACTCAGAGATACACTCGGAGATACACTCAGAGATACACTCAGAGATACACTCGGAGATACACTCGGAGATACACTCAGAGATACACTCAAAGATACACTCGGAGATACACTCGGAGATACACTCGGAGATACACTCAGAGATACACTCGGAGATACACTCAGAGATACACTCGGAGATACACTCGGAGATACACTCAGAGATACACTCAAAGATACACTCGGAGATACACTCTTCTTCTCATTATTCAGCACCGGGATGAGACTCACTACTGAATTAGCAACTTCTTAGATAAAACTCGATGGTTGAGGAAGCTATGAAGTTATAATCCCCTTAAGTTACTGCTAATGCCAGACTCGCTATCAAGAGATATATTCACAGAGCTTCCAAAAGTCCTAGTGAACACGGGCCCTAAAAATATAGCTATGAAATCTCGTTTTTTTTTGCTGTAAATTTGCATTATGTGCAACATTTTTGTAGTGGAGTTTGATTGTATATATATATATATATATATATATATATATATATATATATTTTATATATATATATATATATATATATATATATATATATATATATTATTAATCCTTTTAACCTAAGTAATTCAAATTGAGGCTCGGCCTAGAGTACTCTTCCTTGATGTAGCCTGACCACCTAGTTTACTGTGTACCCTCAGCTCATCCTGTGAGTGGTAGCGCAAAAGAATAGGATTACAGAGGTCACATTGGGTCTTAATCTGACCATAGTGGGCAGGATTACATATTTAAAGTATTACAGTCATTTCATTTTTGTTTTTTTCACTCAGTTAATATATACAATGCACTGTGGAGATATAATCTCAAAATATTGAAGAATCTTATTTCCTTTAATATCTTTGGTTATCTTTGGTTAATAAAGTTCATTCCTCTAGCCGGTGCAAAATGTGGATACTTTTGGTTGGCCATTTGAACACTTAAGATATAATGTTTTTGTATATGGCCTTGGCTTTGCCCACACTATTCATTTCAAGTCATTGACATATTCAAACACCATACTGCCAGAGATAATTATAATCTAACCTTAACACTAGATTCATTTGTACCGAATGATTCCTCTATCACTAGTTTGTGTATACAAGTTAAAGATTTTATTTTCATATATAACAGAAACTATGAATTATTGTTGTAAATTTTACAAGTAATTTTTAAAGTTTGTCAAGAAGTTTTCGTTGCTTCTTCGCTGCTGACAAAACACTGATTATTATCTTCAATACTTTATATCACTGATCATCTCTCAATGTCACAGCATTGACTCTTCACAAGAGAGGGAACTTTAGACAACGTTTCAGTCTGTTTTGGACCATTAAGAAGTTGGGACTTAATTCGGCTATTGTTTGAAAGTATATTAGAGGCGTCAACTAAAGTTTTCTCTCGTGTTTGAAAACTAATCGCTAATTTTTGTTAGACTCTCTGGAAATATTTTGTGTCCTTTTCCGAGTTTGCTTGAGCATTTTCCGAGGGTTCGGTCCTCAAATCACTCCTGGCTTCGGATTTGGCTTCAGCTTGAGAAACAGTAAACATACCGATGCGTGGGATGACCTTCCTGAGGCAATTAGCAGTAGCTTCCCGGTACTGCTGGCTCATAGCCATGTAAATGATGGGGTCGATGCAGAACTGCAGCCAGAAGACCACGTGAAGTATTATCCAGACAGCGGGTAGTTTATTGTGGAGATGGAGCATGTGGATGACGATGTGAGGGACGCTACAGGATAGCAGGACCAAGAAGATGACGAGGATGGTGCGAGTGACCTGCTCGTCCCATTGGCGAAGAGCGTGTTCTTCAGCTGCCTCGCTCACGCTCTTGCGACGGCAATGTTGCATCCTGTTCACTCTCGACTGACGCAACTGCAAGCACAAATACTGAATGTAATGGACGTATTATCCTCAACTATGAAAACAAATACAACACCTGCACAAACATGATTTATTGGTGCAATGTTTCTCATTATATAAATCTTATCATAATTTATAAAGTTTTAGAAAGAATTGTAAGGCTCTGCATTGAGCCAAACGTTGTTCCAATAAATCTTGTTCTGAAACTTGTCTCTTCAAACATAAACATTGGTTAGTAATGCACAGACTTTGGCTGGGATGATTATTGGTATTTTTATTAACATTCTCATGTTTGACAAAAAATGTGCAACCAGTTACACGTTTTATCAAATTATTAATGCGCGCGCGCGCACACACAACCTACCTACCTTGTAGTACATGATAATGTAACAGGCGCTGGTAAACAAGATCGGGAGAACATACGTGAAGAACACATGAATGGCTCTCTTGGACCTCGAGTCAGCCTTCATGGACACCAGCAACTCCTCACTGTCATACTCCAGCTTCCCAAACACCTGCAGAGTATACCAACCATATATTTCCATTGTATAATGATTATCCTTTAGTATACGATATAATGAAGAAAGTTCCTCGAACGAGGGAAGTGTTCAGGCTACATCAAGACAACACCGTCCGTGAAAGAACCAGTGATTTATAACTTACACTGTAGTTTCAGATTTGGTTAATGTTTTTCCGTAGTTCAACTATATTACCAATGACATGTTAAACATTTCAAATAGTTCACAAATAGACAGTAATAATATATATATATATATATATATATATATATATATATATATATATATATATATATATATATATATATATATATATATATATATATATTCGAGCAAGCACGCTTCCTCTGAACGTATTTGCTTGTAATTCATTGTTTTTCTGCAACATACCAAGCTCCTGATGTGTTGATTGCAATACGAAAGGCCTAGAGCTATCTTTCAACTCCCCCAGTGTTTGTTTTGCATTTTGTAACGCTTGTTCGCGATTATTGCATACTATGAATACCACTCTTCAACTCTTATCCCAATTCTTTAGATTTTTCCCTTCCTCTTCCTTTGCTATTTTCTCTCTCTCTCAACTGTGTTAATGTCCGCTATAATCCTCAGTTTATTTTAAAGCCCAACTCTGAGGCATACCACCCTTCCCCAGGATGTCATTCATAACACTTGAGTAATTTACACCGCTGGTTTAACAGGCAGTAGGTGTAAGGAAACTTGCACATACGTCTCAGTCCTCCTGGGAATCGACCCCAGGTACTTTCGGCTGTGAGCCAAACACCATCAACGCCTTCAAGAGCCTTCAATGATGACATAGAATTAGTAATGATGATAGAGTCAAGCTCAGTGTCATAAGTTAGCTTTAGCACCATTAGGATTGAAAACAATTCAGTTTGCAGTGTAGACGCCCAGTTGTTAATTCTTATACCTTGTTCAACAAATTTATTATTGTTCTTAACTAGGGAGGTGGCAACAAGACAAGTAGTATTAACTCCAGACCCACGTAAACACACTGGTGAACCCACTGTAGTTCCTGTGTCACAAATCCTGTGTCACAAACCTACTGGAGTTTTATGACAAGGTAACAGAAGTAAGACACGAGAGAGAGGGGTGGATAGACTGCATTTTCTTGGACTGCAAGAAGGCGTTCGACGCAGTTCCTCACAAGTGATTCACTTGGTCATGCTGGATGACTAATAAAGTAAGTGTGGCGTGATTGAAAATAGACTGAAAAATCACTGCAGTGTGTTTATCAAATAGCGACTGTAGTGTACTTCGTGTGAGTGTGCAGAGCAGGTTAACGAGGAAGCTTGTTCAGCTGCATGTAAGTTAACCTCGTTAATCTAATAAGGTCCAGCCATTGAGGTTAATGATCATGACACCAATTGTTGACTATAATAATATTATAAAATTATTATTATTATTATATTCATGGGGAGGACTAAATCCGTACGGGTCAAACAGCTCACTGGTAATGAGGGGTAATCAGATTCGATCCAAGGACGGGGTGGGTAATACTAATTTCTTGGATGTGAGCTCTTGAAAATTAGCCAAGCAATATTAACAGGGACAACTGAGGTCTTACAATCCTGGGAAAGAAAGAGCATCATAATAACGACGGGGATAAAGGAACCCTAGAGAATCCAAAGAGAAGAAAGGCAAATTATTCACAGGCAGACCATAAACACCCACAAAAAAAAAATCAAGGTCGGGCACCACCGAATGGGGTATCAAATAACAGAAAACCTTGTATCAGGTTTTTTTTTTTTCAGGGCGAATAAACTAACAAGAACTCCGAAGACTTTTATAGAAGGTGAGGAGAAGCCAGAGGAAAGCCGAGTACGCCCACAGAACCCTCAGGAACACCTGAAGTACTTACCCCGAAGATGAGAGGAAGCCACAATAGAGCCGAGTACGCCCACAGAACTAACAGGTACACAGTAACCCTCCTTCGCTGCATCACACGTTTGTATGTCACAGGATACACTACCGCCAGCATCCTGTAGTCAAACGTAAATGCACATACAAAATAAACAAAAAATAAAAAATATTTGAGTAATATTTATCAAACCTAGTTCCTGGGTTAAAGGGATCATCCCTTCACCCGAAAACCTAGGTTAGAGGGATCATTACTAACACTGGAGCTAGGTTAGAAGATTCATCCCTCTAACACAGGACCTAAGTTAGAATATTCATCCCTCTAACACAGGAGCTTCGTTAGACAACTTATCAATTAACACAGGAGTTAGGTTAGAGGGCCTACTTCTCCACCCAAGATCCTGGGTGAGAGAAAATATACACTATAATTATTCAAGTAAACTATAATTATACAAGTAAACTATAATTATACAAAAGAAATTACAAACACGAGAAATGAAAAGCATCATTTGCAATGTTTACTCAAGTATCAGTTATGTAATTAATTAGAAATGCGAAATTAGTGCAGTATGCTCAGGAAAAATGCATATTTAACCGAAATGTTTTTACGTCAGCCTGAAGAGGGCCACCAGACTGAAGAGGACTTCACTGTGAGGTCGAAATATACAATAATCCTCTTATCTTCTGTTTTATTTCTTCTTTGTGGCTTCGTTTTACAACTGACCAGCTGATGAATTAGACACATACAATATCTGGGCATCTTTTACTATAGACGTTTCTCCAGCTGTATATATTTCAATTATGTCCATGCATTGTACTGATAAAGCCACTGGATGGCGAAACGTCTACACGTAAAGATACCCAGATGTTGCATATGTTTGTAATACATTAACTTGTCGGTATTGAATACCACTGATATACACTAACCAGTTGTTGGTGTATGACTGGCAGCCAACAAGTAGTGGAGGCAGGTATGTATAAAGTTCTTATTAACATTATTTATTACAATAAATGATATACGTGTTTTTTCCACCTCACTGATTAGTTTTTATCTCACTATTGTATTTGGCTGATATGCCTATTGAAAGTCACAGTGCTGTTGAAATTGGATGTACTGGAGTAACGCCTCCAAGTATTGCTAAAACGACCCACCAAACAGAACAAGATAGTTATCAAGTCTGGACTTGATAAAACTCTACCCTGAGCGAAACGTGTCCCAGTAAAACCTTTATTTGCGTATTGTGTCTTCCCGTTTATCAGTTAGGGTGTTTTCCTGTGGTCAAATTACCTCGATGAGAAAAAGCCGATGAATTAAATATTTTATTTCAATCGTATGAGGGACTCACCTGTTGAAGGCGAGCGCACAGATGGTGTGGAGGTGGACCTGGCTGAGGATCAGACCCAGGGTGAAGAAGTGGACCACTACCCAGTTTGGATAGTTCACAGAACCGTCTTGCTGCCTTTGCAAACACCCAATACCGTACGAGGTCATCCCCAGCATGCAGACGGGCAGTAGACAGGCGGGCAGGTTAATCATGAAAGCTGTGGAGGGGCTTCGACGGAGCTTCTTACTCAGTAGAAGCGATACCACCGCCAGGAAATTGCCTGTCGAGGTAAAGATGAAATGAGGGTATGTAACGTAACATAAGAGTGTTAAGGAGTACGTGGATCTCGATCTCACCATATCGGGCTAAGAGGACCATTCACAAATAACCCATTCAGGAAAATAAATTTATGACGCTGATCCGGTTCGTCTTAAACCATTGTCAGGTTGTAATAATATTGGTAGAATTACCGACAATATGTTAATTAAAAGGACACAAATGCAACTAATGTGACATTTTATTGTGGCAACGTTTCGCTCTCCAGGAGCTTTCTCGTAACGGCTTGAGAAAGCTCCTGGAGAGCGAAACGTTGCAACAATAAAATGTCACATTAGTTGCATTTGTGTCCTTTTACTTAACACATTGTCAGGTTAAAATTAAGCGAGAAAAAAAAGAGAAAATCAAAAGGGGGGGATAGAAAGGAGAAAGAGGACAGAATAGATAAGATAACACATCAGAAGGCTAAGAGTTTGAATAACTTCTGTATCAAAGATCAGGGACTGACCACCTCATCTTCCACTGTCTTCATTATATAATCTCTGTTCTGAACTGAAAAAAATGGTTCTAGCTAGTGAAACGCCTTCGTAAATAAAAATACCAGTATATGGTACAAATAGTTGGTTAATGCAACTTAAAGCCTATCGTCTACACGAGGGTCATTAAGGATGCGTTAATCCCTAAATTAGGGATTAAAGTAAATTTTCAGCATATATACGCTGAAAGATATACGTCTCGGAGTGTATATCCTGTGTTGCACATGTGTCTTGTGTACCATTAATGTGAATGAAAAATAAACAACGTTTCGCCCACACATATACCTTCGGTTAGGTCAGATCAGGTTATGGTTGGATAGTTCAATATATATTAACCAAAATGTAGGTAAAACTAGCCTGGCAATAACGACTGTGGAACGAAAAGTGGCCAGCTTACGTTCTGGAAATCATCGCTGCAGCGGATCGGTCGAATTCAGACCTGGTCTCCTAAATTACCAACAACAGTAATAAGATGGGTGACATAGTAACAGCCTGGTTGATCAGACCCTGATCCACTACGAGGCCTGGTCTCAGACCGGGCCGCGGGGGCGTTGACCCCCGAAACCCCCTCCAGGTATAGTTGTGCATCCAGGAATCCCCTTGTCATGCAGAGCATTTCAGGAATAATACACAGATAACCTGCACAGAGGGGAGAAAGATACTTACGAAGAGTGAGGGTTATTTGTGTATTGTTCCAGTCACGGTATTGTGTATTGTTCCAGTCATGGTATTGTGTATTGTTCCAGTCATGGTATTGTGTATTGTTCCAGTCACGGTAATGTGTATTGTTCCAGTCACGGTATTGTGTATTGTTCCAGTCACGGTAATGTGTATTGTTCCAGTCACGGTATTGTGTATTGTTCCAGTCACGGTATTGTACCTTTTTGTTCATTTCGGGAATATTGCAGTAATAATAAGTATTAGGAATACGATGGCAATATCAAGGATTATGTGATTATCATACAGAGAGCTGACCAGGTTATGTGCAAAGCTGTAAAACATGAGAGAGAGAGAGAGAGAGAGAGAGAGAGAGAGAGAGAGAGGGGAAGTTATTACAGAAGCGTATCCACCAGAGGATAAGGTAGTACGCAGTTCGAGACCAACAAACAAGTATTGTTTTACAACTTAGGTGATAATAGATGACGAGTCTCGTGTTGACTCATATGATCACTAAAACCACAGTTTATTTGTTTTGTCTATCAAACCTATGATTTATTGACTTAGTACAAAAATATATAATAAATTATCAGTGTATATAAATCGAGAAATACACCTCTCTTATTATTATTATTATTATTATTATTATTATTAATATCTTATATCAATATTATATTACTTTTAAATTTAGGGGAAGCGCTAAACCCGTTTAGGACACAGCTTCTTGGGAACTGAAAGTAACCAGGTTCCAACAAGTTAACAAAGTTATATAAAAAATTAACAAAGTCACACAACAACAAGGAAAGCAAGAGTAACAAAGTAACAAAGAAATGAGCTGTGTTACACAGGCCAAAGCTGGTAATGTTATCAGGTATTATGACATAGTAACGTCCTGTGGGATTCATGGGTTTTCTTGTGTCTGTTGATTTCATTGTTAACACCTCAACAACTGATACCATGATGCGGTATCAGCCCACACATACACAATCTATATAGAACCTGAAACACTTTACATAACAAAAAAATACATTATATATCATATCAGAAGCATTTGAAGTTAAATATGCAACACAATCTATGCAATGGGGTGCCTGCAACAATATCCCAGGTACAAAGCACTTTGTTACCACGGTCAACAATCAGAGCAAGAGCAACAAGGATATCGTAGAACTCAACAGTAAGTAGCGGGGACGCGTTTCGTCACTGCATTGTGCAAGAAATGAGTTCTGGAGAGAGAGAGAGAGAGAGAGAGAGAGAGAGAGAGAGAGAGAGAGAGAGAGAGAGAGAATATCGTCTTCTTATCATCTCCAACACTTACTAGTTACACCAAATCCTCATACCTTATACAGGGTACATATTTATTTCACTACCTAAACTCTGCACGCAATTTTATCGTTTTAAAATATTAAATTAACACACTGATCATCACACGTCAGAGAATAGAAATTTTAAAGACCTGAAAAGAAGGTTATCGTTCCGTACAGTGTAAGATACTGCTGGTGACTGACCGATTGTTCCTACAATAGCTATGATGAAGACACAGGCCGCGGTGAGGCCGAGTATGTGGTAGCTGTATGTAATGTCAGGCTGGCTTGTTGCGCTGGTCACCGAGGATATTGCTTGTGAAGTTACCGTTGTTGGGGACGATGCTGCCTCCATGCTGGACCACTCTCCTGTACACAACACCATACCTCTGAAAGCACGAAAAACATTTGGTGAACTTTTTTTTGACTATCTTGCAGGATTGATGATGCAATATGCAGCACACGCTTCTATTGAGGCGACGTTTCGCTGTTCCCCAAGCCAAACATTTCAATAAAAACTTCGTATCTATTATTGAAAAGACCAAATCACATAGTAACCAGTTGGCTTTCAATATAGTTCAGTGCCTCCTGCAGCCCCTGATCCACGGCGCGGCCTGGTCATGGGCCGGGCCGCGGGGGCGTTGACCCCGAAACACCCTCCAGGTAGACTCCAGGAACTCTACTGACTACTCGAGTTGGTGGGTAATTAATTAAGCATGTCTTATGTTTACCCACCATTCAGGAACACTTTAAACATATTAAAATAAACTCTCCATATATATACACTGAGAGACATACACCACGGTGTGTATATCCTGAGACTGACCGTTATACAAGCACATAGTATAACTTGGAAACTGTTGATATATCTGATAATGGACCTTTCCTACTAAATACTTCCAATTATGAACACTGAGAGCAATGTAAATTATCGTAATAATTAATATTTCAGAATTATAAACGATGGAGGAAGCAAAAAATTTCAGTTTTGAACTTTCAGAATTAATGATTATCTGAAATGAGGATCATAAGAACTATGAACTATGGGAACTAGGAACAAGTGTAGGTATGTTCATACTGCGAGACTGTGGGAATACGACACATGCGCAGTCAAGACATTTATTTTAGTAGATGTTTCGCCATGGTAGGTTGGTAGAACCACCAGTGGCGAAACGTCTCCTTCGGTAAATATTTTAAATGTACATGTCTTATTCCCACAAGGGAACAATGAAACACTGGAATTATGTACCTCTCGAAACATAAAGGGCATTTGGAAAAGTCAACATCTGGAATTACATTATGAAATTACGAACCTCTGGAGTTAGGAACCTATTCTGTTATGAACATTTGGTGTTATAAACCTATGTAATTATGAACCTACATAACTATGTAACTTACGTGTTTCTTGAGTGTGTGGAGCAGCAGCAGCAGCAGACATTACCGCTGCTCTCATTAGGATTCAAGAAAGCAGAGACCTGTAATCATAACGATAATTGCTTTGAGATGGCAGATCAGACGAACTAACCATTCTTGTTCAGCATCCAAGTTCTCTGTTGAACGGTGACGTAGCGTGTGTGTGTGTACTCACCTAGTTGTGGTTGCAGGGGCCGAGTCACAGCTCCATGAGCTTTCTCATACCTCTTCTTAAAGCTGTGTGTGTGTGGGGGGGGGAGTTTAGTGCCCTCAGTGTATGTGTTGAGTTACATGTGTATGCCTTTATCCTTGTACGTGCGATATTCGTGTCCGTACTCTATTCGTGTCCGTACTCTGTTCGTGTCCGTACTCTGGGTATGTGTTCTAAACTTCGTTTGATTAATTATCATCAACAGATTAGCCAGAGACTTTGAGATTATCTACAAAACAGTTCACATTAACAATACACTTTCACTTTTCAGTTTCTTAGTACAGTAATATAATAAGTCAGCATTAAAATTGTGAAAATGAACACTGACTTCACCAATTTGCTAGGAATAAGCAATGACCGAAAAATTACTGGAAGTGCTGATTACATGAAGTCACTGGAATGAAGCATTTACTTCACGAAATTAGTAGAAGAACTGACTTCACGAAATTATGGATGACACTCAGTTTGCTCAACGACATTAAGGTTAGTTTCTAAGTGGTTAGAATCGGATGCCACTGTTAGGAAAACACTTCGCTGAAAAGCTTTAGGTCACTGTTAAAGCTTAAGGAGGTTTTCTTTTAGTCAGAATCTGTCTGAATAAAAATGTTGCTCAGATCTGCATTCCCAATTTTCAGGATTTAGCACCTCTCCCTGATTAAAATAAATAATCATTGCAGAGCAATTTCTTGGGTTTAAATCCAATCGACTACACGAGAGTCATTAAGAACGCAATCAGCATTCGCTTTTCAGGCTGGGATGCAAGCTTAGCTTATAAAGCAACGACTACTTTGCCAAACAAACAGAATGTTATATCTGTTAAATGTTGTATCTGTCAGTAGTTCTGGTAATTGGCTCTCCGGTTTGGACTATGCTAAATTATATGATGTTAAATGTTTGCATGTTTAGATTTGGATGCTCAGTTAATTTTGTGGCAAAAGTTATGAATCAAGATATATATATATTTTAAGGGCTGTTCGGCTTGTCTGATTCACTCTACATAAAAAAAACACGAAATATACACCTAGAGAGACGTACCTCTCAATGTATATACTTGGTGTGTATATTACTGAGTAACATTTACTTTCCGGTGTATATAAACTGTAACATACACTTATCTCTCAGGGGAAATACACTGAGATATCCCTCTCTTGATTTACTCACCGTGAGTACACATCTCACCAGGGTGTATACACTGGGGGTGATGTGTTAAATGTTACAATCGTCAGGATAAGAATCCCTGATAGTAAGTGGGTTTAAAACCTATCGACTACACGAGGGTCACTAAGGCTGCATGTCATCTGTTCACTTAGTCCCTAAAACAGAAATTGAAGTAAACTTTAAACACATATACATAGACATATACACCTCTCGGTGTATATATGATTCTCTGACTTGGGTTTTATTCCACAGTAACCCACACTGAGGTATCGTGAATGGATATAACGTATGTTTATCTTTCGTAAACACTATACGATCGCTGTTGTGTATAAAATCCAGATATATCGTGGCCACAACACTGTGGAGCCAGGAGCTGCATGACACGCACGGGTTTAGAGCTTCTCTATTATATTAATAAAGTTAATGGCAATAATCGCTACTACCACTACTGTTGCTATTACTACTACTATTGTTACTGTTGCTACTACTGTTATCATGCAAGCTTACATTAAGAGAAGAATGTTATGGTTGAACAGTGCTCCATGGAACGAGATGTATGGACAAGTTCTTCAAGCAGAGTCTTGGGAGACACTACCAATTGTTGCTTACGTTGCATCCTGTCACGTCATGGAGACTGAGTTTATTAAGGTGTCCTGTGGCTCGACTGCTAGCGCATCCACCTCACACAATGAGGTCCGGGAGTCGATCCCCGGTACGGGTGGAAACATTAGAACGTGTTTCTTTAAGACACCTGCTGTCCATGTTCACGTATCAGTAAAATAGGTACCTGGGTGCTAGTCGACTGGTGTGAGTCGCATCCTGGGACAAAATTGACCTAATTTGCCCGAAATGCTCTGTATAACAAGCGGCTTTCCTTAAAATGTGTCACTGATGTCAGCTAGGCTTGTATACCTTGTACATGTACTTGTAGAAATAAAGATTATTATTATTAATTTTTATTATATTATTACAGGACGCAGGTTCCAGTCCTGCGGCAGCCTCAATACTCTGCAGAGTAGGAGGTATGAACCCTGCGGTATATCACTGCTAGCTATTTACCAATATTATTCCTTATAATAGAGTACAGCACTGGGAAATATTCATAATATATGTCTGAAAAACAACTACAGTCAGTGTTACTATTGCTCATAGTTAATATGCACCGCTAATTATTACTTAAAAATATAATTTCTGCAATCTATCTTCTGACTTGTTGATTAATATTTTGTACATTTTTTATTCATTTAATGTATATCTATAAACACACACACACAACACACACACACACACACATAGGTGAGTACAAAGAATTTTTTTTCCAGTCTTCTCGTTTTCGTTCCATAATTCTTAAAATAAAGTGACTAATTTTGCAACTACTCTACAATAGCTTTATGAAAATAAACAGGAGAGAAGACATGAAAAATTGACTTGTTAACTCTGTGAAATCGAATATATGCAAATGAGAGGGTATACAGACTGGAATTGGCCCATGTGACATAGATAAGTAATGGTTTCATGACACGAGATGCACTCCTTTGTCAGTCACTGGTTACGTGCTCACCAGGTCGCGTGTTCTAATAATTCTCTGAAGCCTCGTTTCTTGTACTGTAATTGTTGTGTTGTCTACAATCTGAAGGTAGATGGAAACTCAGTGTCTACTGTGTATTGTAATGGTCCAACAATTGCTTCGCTATATGTTTGTGTGGAAAATTTATTTTCTTGTCTCTCTCCCTCTAATTATAATCTTTTATATATATATATATATATATATATATATATATATATATATATATATATATATATATATATATATATATATTATATATATATATATATATATATATATATATATATATATATATATATATATATATATATATATATATATATATATATATATATATGTCACAATGTACACAGAGGTGGACTCCATCATATATATATATATATATATATATATATATATATATATATATACAATAATCGTGTGATTGCAAATAAAAATACCACAATGAAAATTGGAAATACACCTAAGCGCTTTAAAGTACTACTTACATATCTTCTAAAGATATGTGTAAACACATGAAAGCGCTCAGATGTATCGAATCATTTACATGTAATTTGGCCTGAAAAGAAAATTCCAAGCGATTTCGTGATGTACCAATCACTCTCTCGAGGAACTGTATGGAAATTCATGTGCATTTTCATCGAAAACATTCGAGATACGATGGCCGGTGCCACGAGTATTTCGCTGTAGAGGGCCGGAAGTTCGTGGTGCCAAAGTTAGCATAGATGCTGTTGGTTCCTGGCAGCTGTTGGAGCCTCACAGTTGACGGAGCAAGACACAGCTGAGGCCGAACTTGTAGCATCCCGAGGAAGTGCTTCGGAAGATTAGCCTGCCAAACCAACTTTGTTACCTTCCAGATTGTTACTGACTCTCTTGAAGGTGTGGGGTCCTGAAGGCGCTGGGCTCCTGATTGTTCTGGGCTCCCAAAGGTGCTGAGGCAATTGAACGTGCTGGAGTTATGAAGGTGCCAGCTTTCTTGAAGCCCCTGGAACTTCTGAAGTGTTAGATCTACTGAAGGGGCCGTGGCTCTTCAAGTTGACGTGGCTCCGGATGTTGATCTGACTTCTCGTGTTGACGTGCTTCCTGAGGAAGCAGCAGCAGGAACAGCAATAATAGTAGTAGCAAGAGAATTAATAGTAACCATATTATTGTGACTTTATTCTTAAATATCACCTCATAAAATATGATGGCAGGGCTGGAGAATATTACAACTAAATAAGCTATACTAGTTACGGAACTTTTCCTCAATAAAAGCCTTAAACTGCGCATTAGTGTCTCATCTACATGAGATGGCAGGATTTACTTCCCAATATATAAAAAAAACCCACACAGGCACACCAGTAAGCAACGCCATAGAATTGTTTCGCCTGCGTTACCAACCTTAATTTATTGCTTACTGCAGACTTAGTGATAATTACTGAGGCTGGAGCGTGCGTGCATAGTATGTTATTGTTGTTGAACATGCTAGTACCTGCACCCACGGATGTACACCTGGGATTAGTGCAGTAATTAACCAGTAGATGAAAGAGAACACGGCTGATGTTAGATCACTATCTTCTGAACTAGATTAAAACAATTTCTCATGGAGCCTATGCTGCTAGTTTACTCTTGATGAGACTTTGGGAAAATGTTTTGATACTTTATCTTAAAGGATTTTAGTGGGGAAAAAATTGAATATTTTGTTTGTCAGTCTTTTATTTTGAATTTTGTTTAGGCGAAAAGGCAACAAAACATAGTTCAATTTTGAATTTTAGCCAGCAAATATGTTCCATTATAAGAACATTAAGTGGCGAAACAAATGATGTTTTCATATAAAAATATCATAACTATTTGCTGAAGTTTCTTTAGCCAAAATATTCCGTGAATTTTATACATTGAAAACACAAAGGAAAGCAACAGTATATATGTAGAGTGTACAGTGTAGTGCAGTTTAGTGTAGCGCAATTTTAGTGTAGTGTAGCGTAGTATAACGTAGTATAACGTAGCGTAGTGTAGCGTAGTGTGTAATGTCCTCATTGGCTATGAAATTTGAAGACAGGTAACAAATAAAACAATGGGGCTGCAGAAAAGTTTTTGTGCGAGTTGTGTTATATACTAGAAGCTGCAGTTGTAATGAGGTCAAAGATAAACGGTTTTGTAAAAAAAATATATAATTAATTTGTTAATCTTAAAATATATCATCTGCACTGGGGCTGCAATTTGCCTGTACACTAACATCATAAATATATTAATCTTCAAAGAGAGATTCATGAAGGTAATGTGTATACAGAGATATACACATTTTGGTGTATATCTCTTTGTGTATATACACCTGGAGATATGCTCAAATCAGTATTTTTATATATCATTTCTAAATCTGAGTTTACCCATAGTGCTGTAGGACAGCAAGTTTACCACTCAATACCTCTCCTACCATTCCTGAAACACTGTGTTGACCATGGTGGGACAGCAAGCCTGCCCCACTCAATACCTCTCTTACCATTCCTGAAACACTGTGTTGACCATGGTGGGACAGAAAGCCTGCCCCACTCAATACCTCTCCTACCATTCCTGAAACACTGTGTTGACCGTGGCGGGACAGAAAGCCTGCCCCACTCAATACCTCTCCTACCATCACTGAAACACTGTGTTGACCATGGTGGGACAAAGCCTGCCCCACTCAATACCTCTCCTACCATCCCTGAAACACTGTGTTGACCGTGGTAGGACAGTAAGCCTGCCCCACTCAATACCTCTCCTACCATCCCTGAAACACTGTGTTGACCGTGGTAGGACAGTAAGCCTGCCCCACTCAATACCTCTCCTACCATCACTGAAACACTGTGTTGACCGTGGTGGGACAGCAAGCCTGCCCCACTCAATACCTCTCCAACCATCACTGAAACACTGGACAGGAAAAATAAAGATGGACAACACTCCCAAAAGTTCATATCACTTGCAACAATTCCTGAACCGTACAAAAAAATGTCTTTCATACGGATCTAAAATAAAAGAAATGTACAGCTGAACATTCATAGGAAAAAAACTCACATGCACTGCAGCAAGTGTACAATGTGCAGTATATGGACAATTTTAATTAAAATACACAGGAGAAATAATCACGTAAAAGTAATATATATATATATATATATATATATATATATATATATATATATATATATATATATATATATATATATATATATATATATATATATATATATTATTCCTGATGGCAAGTTGCAAAAGTGTTTGAAGTTTATCTGTAACTATGTATTTCATTATTTTTTTGACCGATATAAACTAATATATGAAATTAGAAACCCTTTTCTTGCTCCTATCCTGTAAGCGAGCCCATGTATAACAGCTTCTAGCCTGTAAATGACATGTATGATAACAGCTTCTAGCCTGTAAATGACATGAAGGATAACATCTAGCCTGTAAACGACATGAAGGATAACATCTAGCCTGTAAATGACATGAAGGATAACATCTATAACAAAAAAGGGCACAATACCGTGACTGGAACAATACACACACAACCCGCACATATAAAAAGAGAGGAGCTTACGACGACGTTTCGGCCCGACTTGGACCATTCGGCCCGACCAAGTCGGGCTGAAACGTCGTCGTAAGCTCCTCTCTTTTTATATGTGTGGGTTGTGTGTGTAGTGTAAGGATAACATCTAGCCTGTAAATGACATGAAGGATAACATCTAGCCTGTAAATGACATGAAGGATAACATTAGCCTGTAAATGACATGAAGGATAACATCTAGCCTGTAAATGACATGAAGGATAACATCTAGCCTGTAAATGGCATGAAGGATAACATCTAGCCTGTAAACGAGGTGAGCTAGGATAACATCTAGCCTGTAAACGAGGTGAGCTAGGATAACATCTTGTAGCTTGTAAACAAGATGATCTAGGGCAGCAGTCTTCGGACAAGATAAGATAGGATAACAAATCTTAAAATATGAATTTAAGAAACTTAGCAGAATAAAAATGAAGTTGCCTCATTAGCAGTTTTGGTTGGAGTACAATTTTGAATTTGAGAATTTTGATCTCTAAACCTCAATAGACATTTTTTGCAAACACAACACACTATTTCGCTATAACCTAGCCCACTCCTTTAAAAAATTTTTTGCAGAATCATTATAAAAAAAATATACCTTATGTAACCCCATTCTCTGAAAAAAAAAATCCCAACGCATAACATATTTCGGGGAAATATTATCCTGGGATAAAAGATTTCTCTTTACTGAGGTGCACAATAGTTTGTGCCCAGAGATACGAGAACACAGCCTCAAGGATATGACGTCAACGGGTCACTATCATGACATTGTTTCTGTTTTGTTTATCTTTTTCTCTTCATATATATATATATCCATGACTGAATGCAATGATGAAATCTTACAGTATTTGCGTAAAAGATGCTTAGAGATTCGATAGAGCAGACAGGGTCATTCAAGCTGTTACAAATGTCAGACACTGGAGGTGGAGAAGAAGTAGCAGGATGTCTAAAATACAGCTGAACTGATAAGATGCTAGGATTTTTTTTCCCCATGCTCAAGGTGGTAAACAAGTGGAGTGAACTAGACCCCTGCTGGACTAAGCATTGTTGTCTGGTTGGATAATAGCACTTAAAGCTTGTTGCCTTCCCAAGGGTCCTTAAAGGCTGGTCATCACATGTTCACTCCCACTCAATTCCTAAAGTAGGGATTAAAGCAAACTTTCATCATATATACACTGAGACATATGTCTCATGGTGTATATATCCATAGGCACACTGTGTCTTACATCCGACTAATAAAAATCACTGGAATAACTAGTAAATGAAGTGATTAATATTTCCAGGAATTTGAGTGTTGAAATTTTTAAGAGGAAATGTAATTAATACAGGTAATATAATATAATATTTACTTTAATAATTATTGAGAATTAATGAAATCTTTAGCTCAAGTACTTTCACACTTCTCAGTGCATCAGGAGCTAATGCAATGTTGCAAGGACAGCAACAAAAGAAATGAGGGGAAGTTTTTTCAGATTAGTGCAGCGTGGGGGGACACAAGCTCCGGCTTCTCTCAGAATGTAAATTGCTGCCCTTGCAACATTGCATAGTTTCTGATGACGCATTGAAAAGTGTGAAAGTACTTGAGCAAAAGATTTCAACCCCCCGTAGCTTGTCTTGCATATGTTACTATATATAATAATTGTAATTACGCGGACCTGTACCTAAATAAATTTACTAACTATCTGACGCAATCCGTGGGTGAATCCTGACGTGATAGACTGGTGGTTCGCTGGCACTGTTCTTGTTGTTGCTGGTGGTTCGCTGGCACTGTTCTTGTTGTTGCTGGTGGTTCGCTGGGACTGTTCTTGTTGTTGCTGGTGGTTCGCTGGCACTGTTCTTGTTGTTGCTGTTGTTGTCAAGCAAGTATGAAATGAGGAAAGTTAACCCAGCCTTCAGAGCCGGGATAAGTCCCATTTTTTCTGTTTGTGCGTGAAGTTCCATAACTTTAGGGAAAACTTTCATAATTCAGCCTCCCTTAGGTGGTGTCAGGGGTGGGGGAGGGTAGGTAGTTGGTAAGAAGAGATGGGAAAGAAGACCAAGAGGTGAAGTAGGGAAAGAGGCACTAGGAAAAGCTAGAGGGGGAAAAATAAGACATGACGTAGGTCTATCAAGTATACTAGTATTGCGTGATACTGTGTTTAGTCTGCTTAGACATGATGAACGTGAGGGATTGTTTTAGTAAGGCTGTATAGTATATCTGAAGTGTCTTGTTACCCTTTTTATTTAAATACATGTAGTTGCAAAGTGGTATATGTTTTGTATATGTGGAGAACCTTACAGTTGTTTATATTATGAAAATCTGGATACTGATGCGGAGAAGAACACTCAGCTCATGGTATGGAGATGATGGCAGTAATGATATTACTACTATTTCTTAGTAGTTTAGTGTTAAGGAAAAAGGTTTCATGTTAGTGTCAGGAAACAGCCTCTAGTTTGTAGTTTGAGCCTCGTCTTCTAACATTGCCATGGCTTTTGAAGAGACAGTCTTAGCTTCGAGTAGAGATAACTGCTCTATTATAAGCATTAGTTATTGAGCAAAGATTATTACTAGTTTACTGGTAATAATCAAGTTTGTCGTATATAATATCCTGCATGCAGATAAATAATTATCGCTCATATTACTTTAGCCATTTTTAGTGACATTTCTAGGCACATTGAGAAATGTTTGGTTATTGTTCTCTGACTGTGACCCAGAATAAATGTTTTATGGCACTTGTAAATGTTGCCTGGTTCATTTTCTTTCCCCTGCCTAACTGGTTCACTTTCCTTCCCCTGCCTAACTGGGTCACTTTCCTTCCCCTGCCTAACTGGTTCACTTTCCTTCCCCTGCCTAACTGGGTCACTTTCCTTCCCCTGCCTAACTGGGTCACTTTCCTTCCCCTGCCTAACTGGGTCACTTTCCTTCCCCTGCCTAACTGGTTCACTTTCCTTCCCCTGCCTAACTGGGTCACTTTCCTTACCCTGCCTAACTGGGTCACTTTCCTTCCCCTGCCTAACTGGTTCACTTTCCTTCCCCTGCCTAATATTAAGAACGCCAGGCAGGGGAATACAAAACGGTGATTTCTTTTAGTAAAAAAAAAATGTAAACAATAAATGCGATTAAAATACTCAATTTTCATGTTGATTTTATACGTCTTTTAGTACTCACGGATGATCAACGATCATTTTTGGAGCCAGAGTAGCAGCCAGAGTAGCAGCCAGAGTAGCAGCCAGAGTAGCAGCCACTGGATAATCATCGTAGACACTGCAGGAAGTTTACTGTCGATTAGCAAATGTTATACACCATAATATCCCCCCGTTAATCCATCTTTCTACCAGATTACTCTTTCTCCCTTTCTTTTTTTTGTACACAGACATTATTATTTACACTTTCTTCTAGCTCTGTTAAATTGAGTTGGGAACTGTTTTGCTGTTTCTCATTCTACAAAATTCTAGGAAATCTGAGAGAGAATTGCGTAACGAGGAATGGGAATTTCTCTCTCCACCCCCTTTCCCTGTCTCGCTCTCCCCCGGTTTCAGTGACAAAGATAGCAGTGATAATGGATGAGAACATAGCCAGCGCGCCTTTCCATTCCTGGCTTTTTCTATTCCATGCATTCAATACAGCTTCCCTCACTGTACTACTTCGACCAGGCTTGTTCAGGGTGGGCAAAGCATTTTGCACTTCCCTTTTCTCTTTTGTTTTCTCTGTGCCTCAGTTTCCATGCTCTTTTCAGATCCTCACATTATTCTATAACATATGCCCTCTCTCGTTCCACATGTATATTTCCCTGACTCCTATCCTCTCTCTCTCTCTCTCTCTCTCTCTTATATATATATATATATATATATATATATATATATATATATATATATATATATATATATATATATATATATATATATATATCACATATCCTTTCACCCCCCCCCTGTGACATCTTTTTTTAGGTTCACATATGTTTTTTTCCTTCCTGAGTCTCACGCACTATCCACTTCTTCATTCTCTTATACCTCCTCCCCTTTATTCGTTATTTTGGATCCTCCTCATACAGCTCTCGGTAACGAAGTCCCATTGTATATTAATTGCACTACTTTATCCGAGGCTGAGCTCGGAAGATTGAAGAAGATCTGGAAGACCTCTGGAAGACTGTCATGGATCAGTGTCGCTGGAAGACTCGGCAATGAACACACCTCTGGAAGACTGTCATGGATCAGTGTCGCTGGAAGACTCGGCAATGAACACACCTGGAAGATGTCATGGATCAGTGTCGCTGGAAGACTCGGCAATGAACACACCTCTGGAAGATGTCATGGATCAGTGTCGCTGGAAGACTCGGCAATGAACACACCTCTGGAAGACTGTCATGGATCAGTGTCGCTGGAAGACTCGGCAATGAACACACCTCTGGAAGACTGTCATGGATCAGTGTCGCTGGAAGACTCGGCAATGAACACACCTCTGGAAGACTGTCATGGATCAGTGTCGCTGGAAGACTCCGGAGAGAGATTCTACCTCTGGCGTTGAAAGATCACACGAGTCTTGTGAGCATGTCCTATAATAATAATAATAATAATAATAATAATAATAATAATAATAATAATAATAATATTTTTCTACTTAATTATTAAATCAACATTTAAGATTCACGTCAAAATGTTTTTCATCAATGCATTGTCACTGATATATAAATAATAATTAGGCAATACACACAGGAGTAGAATATACACTATTAATTGTAAGACTTACAAACACACACACACGAGGTGTTACTTAAGAGCTAACCTTCTCTCACACTTATCCATACACTACGAAGGGACGTAAGTGTGGAAACGGGAATCAAATTAGAATAAAAATCACAATACCTTGGCTAGAAGGATTCACAAAGAACCTACATTAACAGGTCTCAAGACGCGACTTGATAATGGTTCAGGACGAACCGAAACATTACTTGAAGGTTCTCTCTTTAAAGTGTGAATTATGTGTGAGGATTTTTACTTAATCCACAAGTCTTGATAAACCTCAGCCCCGTCACTTAACAAATTTTAACTCAATACTCGACCTCACTTTAAATTCAGGATAAGGATTAATTCGTATATCCTTCACATGTGTTATTTGTACACTATTATTCTCACGGAAGAGTCAAATCTCTGTTTACATTCACACGCATTAATCCTTAATCTCCTAATATTTGTGAAATATTTTGTAAACAGTTTTGCATTACCGTGTTTCACATCCGACCAACCGAGCTGTGACTCGTACGACGGTTTGCGTACGACCAGCAGTAACATCCTGATTGATCAGGCCCTGACCCACCACGAGGCCTGGTCATGTACTGGGCAGCGGGGGCGTTGACCCCCGAAATCCCCTCCCCAGATAATACTCCAGGTATCCGTAAAATGGCAAGAGAAACATGCATAAAAATATTTATTAAGAAGGACGCATTGCTTCATTATATTTATCAGGTACAACAAATTCGGATATTACAGACCAAAGCAATTTGGAAGTTAGAACAGTGTACATGTCAAATAAAAAGATTCTCGCTGTTCGGGTTAATTAGAGAGGAACTCTTGAGGGATTACGTGTAAGGTTATAATTGGATCTGAAACTTGTGGACAAGGATATGAAAGTTATCATCATGACAGCGGTACCAGAGATGGAAACTTTAGTAGCGATGTCTGTCTCGCAGGATATGTACTCCTAGACGTGTTTGCCTCAGTGAATATACAGAGTTCTTTGTACTCTCTGTCGTGGGACATGTTTCCTGACGAACAGAACGCCGTCACCACCTGTGTCAGGAGACCTGATCAAGACTATACCAGCCCTGGTCGTTACCACACCCGCTCTGGTCATTACCACACCCGCTCTGGTTATTACCACACCAGACCTGATCATTACCACACCCGCTCTGGTCATTACCACACCCGCTTTGGTTATTACCACACCAGACCTGATCATTACCACATCAGACCTGATCATTACCACACCAGCCCTGATCATTACCACACCAGCCCTGATCATTACCACACCAGCCCTGATCATTACCACAGGCAGTCCACTTGTGAACTTAAAATTCACACGGAATAAACTCCTTCAATCCCTATAGAACAAATACATAGTATCGAGTGTTTAATCGTACTAAGGAAGTTGTCGTGAATATTGCTTGTGGAGGCAATCATGCAGACCTTAAAAAAATATGGAACTCGAACCAAGGAAAAAAAAAGTGATGCAAATCATAAAAAAAATGGAAAAGCCAAGAAGGACCAGACTGTCTGCTCCATGAATCAAATTTTGACAACCATGTCCCATTGCCATGACAAAACAGTCACACAGTTACAACACTCGCAAAATATATATATATTCCTTTTGCACGACAGGTCAGCAGCCAGTAAGAAAACCGACACTTGAAAAAAAAATCAGGTTTTATTCACGTCATGTCTCACATGCATGAGAAATGTCTTGTTGAGATTTTTATGGTCTTACAAGTTTTGTTGGGATTTTTGAGATCTTACAAGTTTGCATTGTCAGTTTTTTTTTGTCTTCTTGTTGTATTATCATTTATTATTTGTATACATTGTATTGTTCGTCGGATATTGGTGAAATTTGTTCTTGTAGCATTTAGGGTGAAGCGTCTCTCTCCTCTGTCTCTCCTCTCTTGTTTATCTCTCTCCTCTGTCTCTCCTCTCTTGTTTATCTCTCTCCTCTGTCTCTCCTCTCTTGTTTATCTCTCTCCAATCTGTCCGCCTCCTGTGTAATTTCCTCAGATTTTAAAATGGATTAGACGATCTGAGTAATCATTTCTTGATCATCAAAATGAGCTGAGTAAACATGAGATGATCAGGATTATCAGTACGTTATAATTCTCTTTCTCCCTCTCTTTCTCCCTCCCCCTCTCTCTCTCTCCCTCCCTCCCTCCCCCCCCTTCTCCCTCCCTCCCCATACATCAAAACATGTACCTTCCTGACTTTGCAACAACACTTAAAAATAGCCAGCAACACACAGTTCCTGTTCCTCTCCTTCATTTTATTTTATTCTCCCCAGTTCTGCTCTTCCCCCAGTCTCTCTCTCTCTCTCTCTCTCTCTCTCTCTCTCTCTCTCTCTCTCTCTCTCTCTCTCTCTCCTTACCTAGCGCAACGCAACAGAGTAGGAAAGATTTGTTAAACTATATTTCCATATATTCATGTCCACAAATTAGTAGTAAAAACTGGATTTGTTGATGACAAATACGTTTAGTTTGTCATATATTCTGCTGAAAACTTCCAGTTGTCGTAGCACATACTTCTTGAACACCAGTAGTTATATACACGTATTAGTTACTGGTATATCTACCTGGAGTCTACCTGGAGGGTGTTCCGGGGGTCAACGCCCCCGCGGCCCCGGTCCTTGACCAGGCCTCATACAAATTAGGAGTTGTCACAGTTGCTTTTTGTCGATGATTAGGTACTTTTGGGAGATTTTTTACAACTAGACATTTAATATAGTAGTTGTTTAATCACATAATATATTAGAGAAGCGTCAACAAGGTTCGGAACAGCACTTAAATATGGAAACTAGAGAAAGTAAGTATTTTATAGAATAAACTAAATTGTTAGACTACTGCCCAGCCTTTCTGCTCTATATAACAGGTATAGGACTGGTTGCTTTTGTCTTATATGATTATACCTGAACTTGACTTGTACTCACTGCTGTATTTGAACTTGTATCAATACCTAAAAATGCGTCAATAACAGAGACTAAGCTAGAATGTTGATATAAATTAGTTTACGCTTAAATTCGGCTAAAACAATTCATCAGAGTTTAAGGGAAATAATTGACAATATAAACAAAATCCTTACTTATTTTCGAAGTATCTTTGGAAAAATGTTACAACCAGAATGTGTAAATTGTTTCCAAACTCAGAGACAAACAATAGTGTTTCGTAATTATAAAATACTGGGTTGTTAGGAGTCTGGAGCCAAGAGAAGTCTCCAGTGGAGAAGTGTCAGTGTTTGGAGGATGTTTTCTGGTGTTTTCTTTTTGTTTTTTTACAGTGTTTTTAATTTTGAACAGTGCTTGATGTTTTATTACAGTGCTTCTGGTGTTTTTTTACTGTGCTTTTGTTGGTATTTTTTTACTTTGCTTTTGTTGGTATTTTTACAGTGTTTTTGATGATTTTTTACAGTGCTTTTGGTGCTTTTTACAGTGCTTTTGATGGTGTTTTTTGGAGGTATTTTGATAGTGCTTCCATGGATATTTTGAAGATATTCTGATAGTTGTTTGAAGGTTTTCTGATAGTGTTTTTGTCAATGATTTTGATGGTGTTTTTGAATGTGTTTTGATAGTGTTTCCCAGTCTATTTTAATCCTCTTCCTCCCTGTTTCTTTTTATCCTCTTTCCATTTCCTCTTTCTCTCTCTCTAAGTTCCCCTCTCTCACTATCCTTCCATCTTCATTCTCCACCCCATTCTCTCTCTCTCTCTCTCTCTCTCTCTCTCTCTCTCTCTCTCTCTCTCTCTCTCTCTCTCTCTCCATTAGGAGGGTGGTGCAGGGATATAAAGCAAGACTAGAATCTAATTCCATATCCCCTTTTACACCACCCCCCTTCCTTCTTCCTTTCTTTCCCCTCTCTACTTTTCTTTCCCTTACCCTCTCCGCATCTGCGACTCCTTTCTCTCTCTTTCCCCCTGTCCCTATTCAGGTCTTTATTCTCCCACTCCTTTCCTCTCCCTCCTTCCTCTCATTATTTCCTCTTCCCCCTTCAGTTATTCTTCTCTCTACTTTGACATTGACTTACTTTGCCCATATCCAACTCCCCTTCTTCCTTTATTAGACTTTCCCTCCCCTAATTCACCTTTCCCTTTTCCTTATCCATCTTCTTCCTCCGCTTATTCATCTTCCTCCTTCCCTTATCCATCTTTTCCTTTCCCTTATCTAGCTTCCTCCACCCTCTTAGCCATCCTCCTCCTCCCTTTATCCAACCACTCTTCATCCAGCTGTTTCCTTCCCTTATCCAGCTGCTTCCCTTACCCAATCGTCCCCTTCCCGAAAATAAATCCATACATCCATGGCTGGACTCACTAATAAGCTTACTAAGCTTTAGCTTAATAAGTTAAACTAGGATTCAGTTTAATGCCTCATCAAACGAGGGGCCAAAACCAATATTGCCCCTACACTATGTGGCTGTGTGTTGATGTATCTTGACGTGTGTACGTAATCGAAGGTATATGATGTAGTTTAAATTTCTCTCCCTCCACATATTCCCTTCATGTGTTTCTCTTCTCTGTCCGTGTCTTCTGTGTATGGGATCCGATAGGCTATCCTGAGTTAATTTTATTGGGGTCCTTGTAATATCTTAAGTCTTAAAAGTTACAACAGCTAAGTAACTCAACTGTGTGATGGCCTTTCCCATTAGAAGGAAAAAGTGGCTGATGGGAGGGGCAGGGAAGGGGGTCCTTTTGATAAGGAGTAATAGTGTTATTGGTCAATATTGGTCACCAGGGTGCTGCTGTGTCCAGGGAGCAAGGGTGATGGAGACAGGATGTGAGGGAGGCCAGTTTATGGTGATGGATGACAGAGAGAGGATGGATGGAGAGAGGGTGAGAGGGGGGCAAGGAAGGGGAGAATGTATGGATGGGTGTAGGGTAAGAAGATGGAAGAGGGGCAGTAAATGGGATTATATGAGCGAAAGAGATAAGAAAAGATATTTAGGACTACACTTAGGTTACCTGATATGAAAGTCTGATAATTTTTGTCACTGCTACAACTGCTGTCTGTGATACACTGTTACATTTGATATATGTGGTACAACTCTTGCCTGTGCTATTGCTACAGTGCTCTCTGCGAAACTGACAGGACATCACACGGACAGCTGGTCGAGCTGTCAGTTGCTTGTTTCATGTCTTGTACATATCAATGACAGCACCTGACAGAGCAGTGGCAACGTATGCGGCACACAGACAACAGTACCTTGGGTCAAACACAGGACAAGTCACCTAACACCTGCTACCCACGTTACCTGGCAGTAAATAGATACCTAGGAGTTAGTCGAGTGCTGTAGGTAGGTCGCATCCTGAGGGAGGATTTAAGGACCCTTATGGGAACAAATCACACTGCTTTTCTTGGGTTATCCTGTGTTATTGACCCTCCGGGGTTAATAACTCGTATAGAGACTTCATTTTGTTTTTCTCTAAGGGGCACTAGGCCGTGGCCCTCCACGCAAGCCCGACATTATGGCACTGAGAGCCACCCACAGAGGCATCCTTCTCACTTTATCACGATGTAGGCCAGGTGTGTGGCTCCTGGTCACCCATGCTTAGAAATATAGTGTTCAAACTAGACTTGAAATTGTTCGTGCATTCATTGTAAGCCAGTGTTTCAAACTCTGGCAGCAGCATCAGCAGACAATAGTGGCAGAAACAGCAGTAGCACCGACATCAGCAGAAGCAGTAACAACAGCAGCAGCAGCAGCACGCACGCACGTTGATTACAGGCACAAGTTTGATACAGGAGTTATGAATTCTGTAATATCGAGCATGGGGCAGCGTCCAGGCGGCCTCACACCCCATCCACCCACCCACCCACCAACCCACCCACCCACACACACACACACACACACACACACACACACACACACACACACACACACACGCTCAAAGTTATTATTGCTCCACATTACTGGAACACAGCATTGTTGTTGCCAAGTTGACCGCCACCTGGACCGCTCCTGCAAGCATTGCAACAACCTCCAAATTCTGAGGGGTCGCCCTTCCCTTTCCTCTTCACAGATCCTCTGTATTGCCTCTTGAGACCTCTGTAGTTTAACGTTGTTGCAGTATGCAGCTTCTGAGGTTCTCCCAGCAAACACTGCAGCAGTGTGCAGCTTCTGAGGTTCTCCCAGCAAACACTGCAGCAGTGTGCAGCTTCTGAGGTTCTCCCAGCAAACACTGCAGCAGTGTGCAGCTTCTGAGGTCCCAGCAAATGTAATAACTGTCTTATTCCTAATTCTCTAATACATATCAGTCGATGCTGCTAAGATAACTACTTATACCCACTATAACGTCAGGTAACGTAACATAACTTAAGCTAATGTAACGGGAGGTATCAGCGTTACGAAACGTCACAGGAGGTAAAAAACACAACGTTACTCTACCGTCTACATTGTAGACGCTGCGTCTCCTGCCTGAAGCAAAGTAGATGTTTTTCCTCCCTTGAATTATTTCTGGGTCTCATGTATTGTATAATCCACGAATGTTTTGATATGTTTAATAAAGTCTTATGTATAATGTACTTCTGTGCTGCTCCCGGCCAGGTCCACCTGCCTGGGCAAAGTTATATTTAGAAGAGGAAGGTGATGTGTTTTTGCTCTCTCTCTCTCTCTCTCTCTCTCTCTCTCTCTCTCTCACACACACATGGTAACAGAGACTGATGGTCACTTAAGGTAATGAACTGCTGGTAGTATACGAATGTCACTGTATGATTCTCCCTGATTGGTGAGCCACCAACACCACAGGTGATAAAGAGGAGGAGGAGGGGAGGACTAAGAGGAAGCAAGGAGGTGCAGATAAGGGGATGGAGAAGTAGAATGGAGAAAAACCGGAGGAAACGGAGACGAGAAAGGACGTGCATGTGAGAGAGAACAGGAAGAAAGTTAGTAAGGCGAAGAAGTAAGAGGGGAAAGGAGAAGAGGGAGAAAAGAGGAGGGTAAAGGGGACAGGAGGCCGCTTCATTGATCTGAAGTAATGAAGAGAAGAGAGGGACAAAAATGAGGGGAGTTATGGAGGAGACGCGATGAGCAAACATGATCTTGTGAGGGGGGAGAGAGAGGGCAGCGAGAGAGAGAGAGAGAGGGCAGCGAGAGAGAGAGAGAGAGAGAGAGAGAGAGAGAGAGAGAGAGAGAGAGAGAGAGAGAGAGAGAGAGAGAGAGAGAGAGAGAGAGAGAGAGGGCAGCGAGAAGCAAGCTTCGATACCACAAGACGGGCAGATCAAATGAAAATGCTGGCCCACAGATGGCTCCAACTTCATCCTGTTTCCTACTTGTATGTTTCATAACAATAAAAATGCTTTCAAATGAGCTGATGTAGGTAACAGGACAGGCACCTAAAGTCAGTACCTGACCAGCCAGGCTGTGGTTCGTACGTTGGACTGCGTGCGGCCAGCAGTAACAGCCTGGTTGATCAGGCCCTGATCCACCATGAGGCCTGGTCACAGACCAGGCCGCGGGGGCGTTGACCCCTGGAACTCTCTCCAGGTAAACTCCAGGTCTCCAGGTTAGCTTGTCAGTAAAGTTAGGAACCCTTAACTTGTAAATAGCTGGTCAATAAAGCTAGGGATCCTTAAACCTTGTCAAACCCTGTGTAAAGTGAGAGAGAGAGAGAGAGAGAGAGAGAGAAGAGAGAGAGAGAGAGAGAGAGAGAGAGAGAGAGAGAGAGAGAGAGAGAGAGAGAGCACCGGGCATCCTTTTTGGTGATTATTTTAGTAAAAATATTTGAAGACTGTAGAGGATTTTTCAATGAACGGGATTTTTAGGAAGAGGGGAGAATTAGTTTTATGTGAATATTTCAAGAGCCTCCCGTCATGTCCTCTAAAACACATTTTATACAATTAAAGAAAAACAGAAAGGTATTACCACTATGTATCTATAGTGAGGAATACGTTTCTCACTGCATATACACTAAGTTTACTTTAAGCTCTTTTCTAGGAATTAAAATATTCTTGACCTGTGGTGAGCAGGTGGGATGCAGCCTTAATGACCCTGGGTAGTTGATAGATTATTAAGCCCTATTAATCAACTAGTTAATTACTTTTAAGAATATTATTTATATACAAAGAGTGTTTACATTAATCCCTATTTCAGGGATTAAAATATTCTTTATGTAAAGGTATAGGGGAAATGCAACTTTAATAGGCTTTCAGCACAGCAAAATAACTAACGTGGAGGTGGTGGCAGGGACACAGTCAGGGAAAATTGAAGTCAGGGCTGTTTTCCCGGGGCCCGTGAATATTATGGAAGCCGATACTATGTCCTTTTATATATTATTAAGTAGCCGAGGCTATAAATTGTTCCTTATATATATCTAATAAATGTTGGTCAGCCTCGTGAGTGTGACGGAGAAGTGTTTCCTGAAGTGGGGCTTAATCATATGATGACCCACAGCTGGAGCTTTTTGGTCATCTGACCGAAGCCTTCCGCTGGCTTGCCGGTCCACCCCTTTAAAAATTAAGGTTATAAATATAACCACCAGTGATGTCTTAATAAAGCCAGAAACCCCGTCACATACCTTAAATATTCCATGGAGAAGTAGCCTAGACGCAGCGTCATCCCACAGCTGTTAAAAACAACGGGTATAGCCTCAGCGTCATCCCACAGCTGTTAAAAACAACGGGTATAGCCTCAGCGTCATCCCACAGCTGTTAAAAACAACGGGTATAGCCTCAGCGTCATCCCACAGCTGTTAAAACAAGTATACCTATCCCAGCTAAAACGGGTATAGCCTCAGCGTCATCCCACAGCTGTTAAAAACAACGGGTATAGCCTCAGCGTCATCCCACAGCTGTTAAAAACAACGGGTATAGCCTCAGCGTCATCCCACAGCTGTTAAAAACAACGGGTATAGCCTCAGCGTCATCCCACAGCTGTTAAAAACAACGGGTATAGCCTCACTACACAACAGTGGCAGCACAGGAATGACAACTCTAGACCGATAACACTGGCATCAAACACCAACAAAGTCTTTGAAGGAGTTAAACGCTGATTTATAACCACACTGATTCACAGCACTTGCATAACCAGGAGCACCATAGGTTTAGAGCAGGTCACTCCTGCCTCTCACAACTATTGGATCCTGAGCTTTGCTCACACCTCTGCAACACAATTGTCATCAAAGATTTGTCAAGTTAAACCATGAATTAAGGAAAGATCCCAGATTTCACCTTACGGAACAAAGCAAATGCGATAGTAATTATGGACAAGGTGGGTTATAGGGAAAAAATAACATATTAGAAAACAGGGGAACTGACATGCCCCTTAATACAGCTCTTTGTAATTGATTCTGCATGGTTGTTTTGCTCAAATGTGGTTAGTTCTGTCTGGTCATCTTTTAGCTTTACCAAATTTCCAGTACTTGATATTTACCAGGATTGAATTCATGTGGCATTTTTCTGGCACTTCCTGTAACAGGTCGTGGTTGTCTTGTAGTTTATTTACTGTATTCGTCTGTCTGAATTCTCCTCATCAGTACATCGTCGTCTGTAAACAATGACGGGGATTTGGCTCGGAACTTTCGCCAGAGCTGCAGCGTTTAACCTGAAGGGACCACCTCCCTCGTTGATCGCATGAAATTCGCCCTGAAGCCAGAGGCGGGGGCTACAAACCTCTGCATGATACTAAACATGAAGCTTATATTTTCAGAGAAAAAGGTGGTGATAGCACGCGAGGCGAGCCAGCAGCGAATATAGCATCACGGTTAAAAATTTACCATTTTGGGAGGGGACGTGAAAGAAAACTCGCGTTATCACGTAAACTTTTATTTTTTCTTTGGTCTTGCACCTTCAGCGAAAGCAACAGATATCTGCATCACGATGGAAAGTCATATCTTTCCCTTTTTGTGAGAGTTGCATGGGAAGAGAACGCTGTCGGAAGGTGCTCATATAAGAAATATATATCGGAGGGCTCACATATACCAGATATATAGTGTTTTTGAGCCTCCTCCGAGCTGCTCGACGGGGTGTAGACAGACCAGAGGAGACGGAAGTTGAGGAAAAACTAAATGAGTTTCTCGCCGAGTGGATCTTCTTCAGACATCAGCAGGGAAAAGTTTTTGGCGTCGGAGGTGGCAGGTTCGTGGCTGCTGGTAATTATTGCTTGACGCTCACCACTGCCAAGGGGTCGACGGAGGTGCTGAAGGAAGCAAAGATACTGACAGAGGGAATTGCTATGACGATGAAGATAACAGGTGATGCTGATTTAATCCCTTTGTAGAGTGTCTGTATCGTCACCTGACTAATCACTTTCTGACTGAAGACTTCCAGGCGTTAGGTTAGGTTAGGTAAGGTTTATCAGGAAACAGGACAAGTGTTTCATGACTCAAGTCTTAGTCATATGATGATCCGCCACTGGAGCTTTTGGTCATCTGACCGAGGCCTTCCGCTGGCTTACCGGTCCACCCCTTTAGAAAAGTAAGGTTAGAATTATAACCATATAAATGGCTTCCAGGAGCGTGTGAGGATTATTTATGTCGATAGTTTCTGTCTATATCCCCCTGTGACAAGTCTCATTCTTTCAAACTATCTATTTCTACTCTGTCGAGTCTTTCGAGTATCTTGCATGTTGTGACTATGTCCTTCATCCTTCTCTTCTATATTGTCGTAAAGTTTAGTTCTTTTTGTCTCTTAACTCTGCGATAATTCTGGAAATTCTGTAGTCAAAGAAGGTACTACCGTCCTCTTGGTAGTCCAGGAAGGCACTACTGTCTTGTTACTAGTTCAGAAATGTCGAGGTACTATGCATGGTACTATGCATGATGGTCTGACATGTCATATACTACAGGGTCCGAAAACATCTTCGCTAGGTTGTCTGAAGAACCATTCTTTGGTCAGCTTGAGGTCCATACATCGCCCTAGTTATTCGACTGATGAGAGCTTCCTATTCTGGTGATTGTACCTTCTGTCCTTCCAGTTTGTATTCCGTATCCGGTCTTCTTTCTTCTTCCAAAATTTTCATAATCTTGCACTTGCTGTAGATGAATTTCAATAGCCACCTTCTGACACTCGCTTAACTCTGTCCTGGTTCTATAGTTTTTTCTTGTATTCTTTTGTATTTATTATCTTCCTTAGCTTTATACCATTCTTAAAACAGGATATTTAGAACTCTTTATCGCCAGGGATATCATTTATGCATGTGAAGAACAGTACCGTTCCCAGTATGAACCCTTGTGGGACACCATTCGTCACTTTCGTCCATCCTAGTATCTTCATCTATGCCATCACTTTCTTACCCATAGAGATTCCTTGAGCCAGAAAATCGTCTTTCAGTGTGTGTGTGTGTGTGTGTGTGTGTGTGTGTGTGTGTGTGTGTGTGTCTGCTGTCGCTCATCACGAAAGTTTCCAATGCAACAATTTTTCCCCAACAGAGACGAAATTCCTCCCCTGGACACCTGCGGCCGATTGAACAACAATTTCGAATTCAGTCTCGGACCTCTGCAGCTCCTCCACCGCATGACGACCCCTCACGACCACCACGACGACCACCACGACGACCACCACGCAGGAAAGAGGAAAAGGGGGAAGTAGTTAAAGAGGTGGTCCGGGCGTCGCACAACCTAGCATCTTTCTCTTCCTGTTGTGTCTGCCGCTTCCCCGCCGGATCTTCAATAATTGCTGCCCCTGTCAATACCACACATTACATCCTCTGTTTCTCTGTTTTATTAATTGTTTTGTTAATTATTTTGTTAATTGTTTTGTTGTGCTCGGGGCTAATGACCCGGATGTTGCCACGGCTGATGTTGAGTAACCAAGGAATTATTTATTATTAGTTTCTGTTTGTTTGACAAAACATTGTGTGTGTGTGTGTGTGTGTGTGTGTGTGTGTGTGTGTGTGTGTGTGTGTGTGTGTGTGTGTGTGTGTGTGCACTCAACCAGTTATACTCGTCCAATTGTACTAATCCAGTGTATTCTCGTCCAGTAAAACTCACTCATTTGCGCTTACGGGGTCGAGTCTTAGCTCCTGGCTCAGTCTCTTACCTAAAAATCGACTGCAGCTCATGGTTCCTTACCTTTTGGTACCTATTGTACCTACTTTAAGTTGTGTGCGTGTGTGTGTGTGTGTGGAATTTGCCTTCATCACATCCTTATCCAACCGCATCCATCATTGACAAACTTTACCCGTTTCTCTGTAGACTCTACAGAGTGCTAGTGCTACTGTACAACTGCTATTGTCCCATTGCTATTGCATCATTGCTTTTGCATTAATACTATTGTATGATTGCAAATGCATCATGCTCTCACAGTGGACATTCACTTTTGAAGACCGTTTGGGAAAACATTCTCCAGGAATGAATACGTAAGAATCTCACAATGGAACTCATATTTTTTTCATGAATGTTGGGGAAAATGATCTCCAGAGAAGAATGTGCCATGTTCAACGATTACTATGGGAAACCAGGAAAAAAATATCTTTCAGATCATGATCGTATCTCCTTCGGCCTTCCTTTCTATTGGTGATATTAGGTTCAGATTCTTTAGTCTTTCCCAGTAACTCCTTTCACGTAGCTCCACTGCTAGAATAGTTGCAAATTTTTGGACTTTCTAAGATTTCTGAATGTGTACTTGGGTAAGTGTGGGCTCCACACTGGTGCTATATACTCGATGATTAGCCAGACATCTTGGTCTTGTTGTAGGTACACTCCTTAGTACTTAATTCAGACAGTAACATATACAGAATGAATTTATCCTTACATGAGGAAATACACACATGTGCAACACCTGGGTGTCTTTATTTGGAGACGTTTCGCTCACCAGTGGCTTTATTAATTCAATACAGAAATGTGACGAATTGAAAAAGCCACTTGGCGAAAAGTTTCAAAATATAAATACCCAGATGTTCCCATGTGTCTATATCCTCAAAATAAATTTATTACAGATGTCCATCTTCACGTATGTCCCTTTTTTTCCATTATTCATAAGATATGAATTACCATAACACGAATGATGGACACAAAATACTTTTGAATGACTCTTGTCGAGAGATAGTGAGCAACCCGAGAGAGCATTGTCATGTTCAGTGTCCCGCATTTTTAGTTATCCGAACTTTGAATTTAAATTTATCCGGAATATGAGAGGGAGGTAGGGAGGTGTGGGTGAGAGGGAGAGAGTGTTAAGTGAATGTGAGAGGGAGGTAGGTAGGTGTGGGTGAGAGGGAGAGAGTGTTAAGTGAATGTGAGAGGGAGGTAGGGAGGTGTGGGTGAGAGGGAGAGAGTGTTAAGTGAATGTGAGAGGGAGGTAGGGAGGTGTGGGTGAGAGGGCGAGAGTGTTAAGTGAATATGAGAGGGAGGTAGGTAGGTGTGGGTGAGAGGGCGAGAGTGTTAAGTGAATATGAGAGGGAGGTAGGTAGGTGTGGGTGAGAGGGAGAGAGTGTTAAGTGAATATGAGAGGGAGGTAGGTAGGTGTGGGTGAGAGGGAGAGAGTGTTAAGTGAATATGAGAGGGAGGAGAGAGTGACAAGAGTGCAAATAAGTTTAAGGTATAGGTATACATAAATACAATTACATAAATTATTATACATAGTAACATATGTGTAAATTATCACACAGGATAACCCAAAAAAAGTCAGACAAAGTGATTTATTTCCATTGTAGGCCTTGTAATATATTATTATTTAAACCTTAAAAGTTAAGACAGCTAAGAACTCAACTGTGTGAAAAACAGTTATAATAAAAGGAGTCTAAGTCAGCAAAATACTCATACGAGGCCTGGTCACAGGCCGGGCCGCGAGGGCGTTGACCCCCGAAACCCTCTCCAGGTATCTCCAGGTATAGTCAACATCTCTTTGCCCCCCAAAATCTAAAAATATTATAAAAATACTAAATCATTCTGAAATATTCCAAAATGGTTTTATATAGCCACTGAAAATTTAAAAATAGATTTGTTTTTACCCCTGAGTTTCGTTCAGTCATCAGGTCAGCGCTAGGGAATGGGGGTAATCAGGTTTAATCCAACGAAGGGGAGGATAGCTCCCATTCCTTCCATCAAGAGCTCTTTAACAGTTTCAAGGGACCACCTCGGAAGGATCTATTTTAAAACAAGTCTTGTAAATATTTATGAAATTTGTGAGTTAGTCCCACAATGACATCATTAATTATGAGTTAATATAGATTTATTGTCACTAACCACTACTACTACCACCCCAACCACCACTACTACCACCCCAACCACCACTACTACCACCCCAACCACCACTACTACCACCCCAACCACCACTACTACCACCCCAACCACCACTACTACCACCCCAACCACCACTACTACCACCCCAAGCACCATCACTACAACCACCCCAACCACCATCACTACTACTACCACCCCAACCACCATCACCACTACTACCACCCCAACCATCACTACTACTACCACCCCAACCACCATCACTACCATCACCCCAACCACCATCACCACTACTACCACCCCAACCACCATCACCACTACTACCACCCCAACCACCATCACCACTACTACCACCCCAACCACCATCACCACTACTACCACCCCAACCATCACTACTACTACCACCCCAACCACCATCACTACCATCCACCCCAACCACCATCACACTACTACTACCACCCCAACCACCATCACCACTACTACCACCCCAACCACCATCACCACTACTACCACCCCAACCACCATCACTACTACTACTACCACCCCAACCACCATCACCACTACTACCACCCCAACCACCATCACTACTACTACTACCACCCCAACCACCATCACACACTACTACCACCCCAGCCACACATCACCACTAAACTACCACCAACCACCATCACCACTACTACACCCCAGACCACCATCACTCACTACTAGGCCACCCCAGACCACCATCACCACTACACCACCCAACCACCATCACCACTACTACACACCCCAGACCACCATCACCACTACACACCCCAACCCACCATCACACTACTACACCACCCAACCACCATCACCACTACACACTCCAACCACCATCACCACTACTATACCACCCCAACCACCATCACCACTACTACAGCACCCAACCACCATCACTCACTAATACTACACCCAAACACCATCACCACTACTACACTCAGCAGAACAGCACCATCACTCAGCACTAAGAACCACCATCACCACTTCACCACACTAGACACCATCACACCATTAGCCTCCGTTCACACGGGAACGATTACAGTCATGGAAAGCAGCAGACCTCACGTGCAGCACGGTAAGAGTTACAGCAGGAAACAGCAGAGCCTCACGTGCAGCACGGGAAGAGTTACAGCAGGAAACAGCAGAGCCTCACGTGCAGCACGGGAAGAGTTACAGCAGGAAACAGCAGAGCCTCACGTGCAGCACGGGAAGAGTTACAGCAGGAAACAGCAGAGCCTCACGTGCAGCACGGTAAGAGTTACAGCAGGAAACAGCAGAGCCTCACGTGCAGCACGGGAAGAGTTACAGCAGGAAACAGCAGAGCCTCACGTGCAGCACGGGAAGAGTTACAGCAGGAAACAGCAGAGCCTCACGTACAGCACGGGAAGAGTTACAGCAGGAAACAGCAGAGCCTCACGTACAGCACGGGAAGAGTTACAGCAGGAAACAGCAGAGCCTCACGTACAGCACGGGAGAGTTACAGCAGGAAACAGCAGAGCCTCACGTACAGCACGGGAGAGTTACAGCAGGAAACAGCAGAGCCTCACGTACAGCACGGGAAGAGTTACAGCAGGAAACAGCAGAGCCTCACGTCAGCACGGGAAGAGTTACAGCAGGAAACAGCAGAGCCTCACGTGCAGCACGGGAAGAGTTACAGCAGGAAACAGCAGAGCCTCACGTGCAGCACGGGAAGAGTTACAGCAGGAAACAGCAGAGCCTCACGTGCAGCACGGGAAGAGTTACAGCAGGAAACAGCAGAGCCTCACGTGCAGCACGGGAAGAGTTACAGCAGGAAACAGCAGAGCCTCACGTCAGCACGGGAAGAGTTACAGCAGGAAACAGCAGAGCCTCACGTGCAGCACGGGAAGAGTTACAGCAGGAAACAGCAGAGCCTCACGTGCAGCACGGAAGAGTTACAGCAGGAAACAGCAGAGCCTCACGTGCAGCACGGGAAGAGTTACAGCAGAAACAGCAGAGCCTCACGTCAGCACGGGAAGAGTTACAGCAGAAACAGCAGACCTCACGTGCAGCACGGGAAGAGTTACAGCAGGAAACAGCAGAGCCTCACGTGCAGCACGGGAAGAGTTACAGCAGAAACAGCAGAGCCTCACGTGCAGCACGGAAGAGTTACAGCAGGAAACAGCAGAGCCTCACGTGCAGCACGGGAAGAGTTACAGCAGGAAACAGCAGAGCCTCACGTACAGCACGGGAAGAGTTACAGCAGGAAACAGCAGAGCCTCACGTGCAGCACGGGAAGAGTTACAGCAGGAAACAGCAGAGCCTCACGTGCAGCACGGAGAGTTACAGCAGGAAACATCAGAGCCTCACGTGCAGCACGGGAGAGTTACAGCAGGAAACAGCAGAGCCTCACGTACAGCACGGAGAGTTACAGCAGGAAACAGCAGAGCCTCACGTGCAACACGGTAAGAGTTACAGCAGGAAACAGCAGAGCCTCACGTGCAGCACGGAAGAGTTACAGAGGAAACAGCAGAGCCTCACGTGCAGCACGGGAAGAGTTACAGCAGGAAACAGCAGAGCCTCACGTGCAGCACGGGAAGAGTTACAGCAGGAAACAGCAGAGCCTCACGTGCAGCACGGGAAGAGTTACAGCAGGAAACAGCAGAGCCTCACGTGCAGCACGGGAAGAGTTACAGCAGGAAACCATGACTCACCCTTCATGGTATGCGTGTATGATATCACACGAAACAAGTGATTCAAAATCACATGGGAAAGCAGGATCGAGTCCTGGCCAGCCACAGTTCTGTTAATGTTATGTATATGCACGCGCGTTTGTGTGTGTGTGTGTGTGTGTGTGCGTGTGTGTGTGTGTGTGTGTGTGTGTGTGTGTGTGTGTGTGTGTGTGTGTGTGTGTGTGTGTGTGTGTGTGTTGAGAAATTTTCCTTGTTCAAATATTGATTCACTGACATTGTCAATCAATGTGTTTATCCTGCTGAATAGGCCAGTGTATGTGTTTTTGTTGAAACACTTCACTGCTGTTCACACACACAAAACCCTGTCACTCAATCCCACTGACCTCCTCTCGTTCCAACACCAGTGTCTGTCCTGCTGTCCTGCGACAAATGGCACACTTTGTAGGCATATCTACAAAGCTCCAGTCCTGCCTTGAGCTCTGACGAACTACAAGAAACGGAAGTATGACAGTGATCTCTCTCTTCTGACTTGTTGCAGAACTGACCCCCTTCTCGTGTCTAGCACGTGCTTCTTGTCTTGTTGGTGTGACATGACCTTTGTAGTTGGAATATGTACTGAGGCTTCTTGTCGCCTTTTGGGTACTGACTGAACTCTATGAGCTGTGGTATGACAGTGACTCTTCTTTGACTTGTTGAGTGGACTGACTCTTCTTGTCTTGTTGGTGTGACTGACGTGCTTCTTGTGCTTGTTGGTGTGACTGACGTGCTTTTGTGCTTGCTGGTGTGACTGACGTGCTTCTTGTGCTTGTTGGTGTGACTGACGTGCTTCTTGTGCTTGTTGGTGTGACTGACGTGCTTCTTGTGCTTGTTGGTGTGACTGACGTGCTTCTTGTGCTTGTTGGTTTGACTGACGTGCTTGTTGGTGTGACTGACGTGATCCAAAGGAAGGAAGGGTAGCTTCCTGGATCAAATTTCTTTCACCTTCATAAAAGGGATTGGATAAATTAAATTATCATGTGACTTCGTGCACTGTGGCTGCAGCCAGAAAGACAGATACCCAGAAGTTGCTGCAGCAAGAACACTCCGCTATTACATTTCTTAGCTTCAAAAGAAAGAAAAAAGTCAGTGATTCCTACAGAGTACTCTCTTAGATTTATCGACTAGGGGATCGTCTCCCTTCCGGCTCAAGGAGTCTTCAATACCGGGATGCTCTTCGCCTCTCACCGCTACAATCCTCTTAGATTACATTCCAATTTCCTCTTTATCGAGATCAAATCCTTTTCCATTAAGCTTCGATCTGGCTATTTACGTTCTTCATTCCTTGGCCGCTTTAATATTTTTCTCGGTTGATTACCAAATTTTTTCTTCATTCTGGGTAAACGCCTGGCACTGTCGTAGAAGCAGCATCGATCCCTTAAGTCGTTGTTGTTGTTGTAGGTTCGCCGGTACAACCGTGAAAACTTTTCTGCTAGTTTTGGGGGATTGGAAGGCATGCCCTCTGTGTTTATGGAGACTCCGAGAGGACAAACATTTCTTTGTATAGTTGTAATCGATAGCAGCTTTTTACTGTCTCGCAAAAGACTAGTTTTTCGTGTATTTTGGTTTACCAGGAGGAGCTGATGGTTTTCTGAGTCTACGTAGGACATTAAGGTCGCAATTCACTACAACCCAAAATGAAAATTGCAGTGATTATGTGGTATTCACACAAATTTTCATTGTTTTCAAGCCAAACATCTACTGCAAAATGGCTCCCAATGATCCCACTGTCTGCTGCAGTGTTCCTCCTTTCTTATGTTCTTTCTTATGTTCTTAATGAATATTTGAGAAGGAAATGGTGGAGGCATACAAAACTTCAAGACTAGGTCTCAGATTGCTAGACACTAATAATGCCGGTTGACGGAGTTCAAGTGGAGGGGACAAGAGCAGAGACTCGACCCTCACCTCTGCAAATCAGTGAGAATACAGATATGTATATACGCATACACAAACATGCACACACAAACATACAAACGCAACAAAGTTAATACAAGATGAAGAATTAGACACGTGCAACATCTGGGTATCTTTATTTGTAGACGTTTCGCCCTCCAGTGGTTTTATCAGTACTATTCAAGAACATTATGTGAAGAGTGTAGAACTATATATAAAAGACGAGGTAATCAGTCCCTTAGCTAAGTTAATACAATCACAGATCCATTCCCCCCTCCACACACACACACAGCAGTTCCCCAGCCATATATATATTCCAGTGGGAACAAAGCGGTGGGATTTGACTGCCTACTGACCGGAACACGACCCATTGTGCTCTGATATGAAGGTACAACATATAAACACAGAAACTGCAAATGTCCAGAATGCTTTTCCAGCGGAATTTCTGGTCTATAATACTGAGTGGAATTCAGGTCTTTACAAAAGAGAACTGTTTTCTAGAAAATATATTATAAGTCTCGTCTGTTTGAAACAGTAAATTCCGGAAGACTTTTAATTACACTTCGAAGTTTGATCTTGCTAAGTAATGCGTGAAGTTCCCCGGTGTTGTTATGTTTACATCTATTCTCCCTTTCATTATGAACGCTGTCTGTTCCTCTCACCCGTATGTTCTACCCCTTGGCTCTTCTCTTTTCTTCCAACACATCTGTCCTACCATCCCAAGCTTTTTTTACTCTCCATTCCGATGATCTTGAATGGATGATATGGAGATTCATTCTGTAGTTTGAAGTCAAGAGAGAGTTTCGGAACTGACATGGCACTCTCTAGATGATTTTATTGATTTGGTGATTAAAATATTGAAAGCCTATCTTCTACACGAGGGTCATTAAGACTGCTTTTAAACTGTCCAACATAGGTATAGAATACTGTAATCACTTTAATAAAGATTAAAACAGCCTTTTATTGTATATATGCATTTTTATTATTCAAAATTTATCATTTTCTTGAGAAAATACAACCACCCGGGTGGATAAATCTCTCTGAATTAAGTCAAAGCATTAGTGAATAGACAGCAAGGAATACAAGTCATCAACAACTCTCCTCCTGCTGTTGACTAGACAAGGAGAGAACCCATTAATTATACTCCTGAAGAGGCAGAAGGGGGCGGATCCCCTGGGCAATTACATGTTTAATTTGTGTGCTGAAATTGGAGGAAAATAGCCAAAAAGGAATGAGCAAACATTTCCTCTATATACACACACACACACACACATATATATATATATATATATATATATATATATATATATATATATATATATATATATATATATATATATATATATATATATATATAATATTTACAGTGTAATGAAAACAGTATAAATAAAATTATAGTTAGATGTGAGTTATCTAAAATATAATGCATTACTTAATGTAATGTAACTCTGGTTAAATTACACGTTTGTGTTCGATTTTCAATGCCACTTTGAATATACATCAGGACACGTATGGGTTTTTGGTGGAAAGCCGGATGTCAATATATTGAAATGTTGAATCAGTTGTTTATTTGTTCTGGTGGCACCATGTTGAGGGAGTGGTGCGTGTGAGGGAGTGGTGCGTGTGAGGGAGTGGTGCGTGTGAGGGAGTGGTGCATGTTTAGGGAGTGGTGCATACTCACCTAGTTGTGGTTGCAGGGGTCGAGTCATAGCTCCTGGCCCCGCCTCTTCACTGGCCGCTACTCGTGAGTGTGAGGGATTCGTGCGTGTGAGGGACTCGTGCGTGCGAGGGGCCTTGATATGTTGGCAAGACAGTAATGGAGTGAGTGATGATAAAAGTGTTTCTTTTTTTTAGGGTCATCCTGCCTCGGTGGTAAATGACCGATGTGTTAATAAAAAAAACCAGTAAACTAAATCTTTCTGCTTGTAACGAACCTTTTACACCTCAGTGGTGGAGGAAATTTGTCGTCATGAACTGTGGTCAGGAGACATACACAGAGAGGTGTATGTATCTCAGTGTATATAGTACTATCATGAACAGAACTGCAGCTAGCTGGGACTATCCTGCGTCGCCATGCCCAGCTCTGTGAGAACAGAACAAAGTACGCGTCCTTCGTCCTGTTCTCGCAGGGCTGGGCTTGGCGACGCAGGATCGAGTCCTGGATAGCCGCAGTTCTGTTAATGATTCAAAATCACTTGTTAAATGAAAGTTAAATGTAAGCCTTATTTTAGCCATGAAGTTAGTCTTGACTGGTTGTGAACGAGTTACATGCAGCCTTAATGACCCTGCTGTAGTCGATAAGCTTGAAACTCCACTAGTCATCCCTAGTTCATCAAAATTATATACATTAAGGTGTGTTCCTTGCCCAGTGTTGATGACCCTAGTGTAGTTGGTAAGCTTTAAACCTAATAAAGCAAATCGCTTTAACCGTTAATTTTATTTTCATTACTGATTCAGTTTTTCACTTTTTTCGACTCGCTTTTGGGACCTTCTGGTCATTTTTTTATTTTTTTTCTGTATTACGTTTATATTTCTTATTTATATATTATATTTAAATTATATTTTTTCTTTATTTACTTATTTGCTCTTTACATATTTATGTTTTCCTCTGTTGTGTTTTTTTTTTGTTACGTATTTACTGTGTTGTTTGTACCTGTGGTCGATAATGCAGATGAAACGATTTTTGTAGAAAAAACGTTTCGTTTGATCGAAATGTCGCCTGAAACAAAAAGTTATCTTTTGTACTTGTTTGTGACGATTTTTTGGTGCTTGTTTGTGATGTTTTTTGTACTTTGTGATAGTGGGTACCTTTTTTGTGATATTGTGTACTATTTTTGTGATATTGTGTATTTTTTTGTGATATTGTGTACTTTGATATTTTTTTACTTTTTGTGATGCTATTTTGTATTTTTTTTGTGATAATATTTTGTGCTTATGATGTTTTTTGTACTTTTTTTTGTGTTATTTGGTACTTTTTTGTGTAACTGTTTATGTTCTCAATGATTCCATGATTTACCGTGATCTGTAATGCATTACGTTCGAATGTCTTATCTTCTTGTATACAACTTTTCTTAGTATTGTATAGAATCAGCCTAAAGCCTGAAATGTCTGCCTTCTCTTTTTGTTCTGCCTTCTTTGTTCCCTCTTTTTCCTTATCACTTACAATCCTGATTGAAATATAGCATCTGATTTATGTCAGCTTTGTCTCTGTGATAGCTACGATGTTTGGGTCATCTGAGCTATACGTTCTTAACAGTATGGTCGGGGATGAAATATGTTAGCGATGCTGAGCTGTCAACAGCAATACTTCTATGGTAGGTAAGTAGGTTTAATATTTGTCAGGAAAGAGGACGAGTGTATCCTGAAGCGATTCTTAGTCATATGACCCACAGCTGGAGCTTTTGGTCATTTGACCGAGGATTTCCGCTGGCTTACCGGTCCACCTCTATAAAAATCTTGGTTATGATTTCAACCATTAGGAGTAAATATAAGTATTACTTGTGTAGTAGTAATTCAAATACCATTTATACTATGCTTGCTAGCTATGACGTCACGGACTCCCATGTGCCATGCGCATGCGTCGTGAGTCAACAGAGAGAGTTACCCTCATGCTAGAGATGCGAACAGGCAGGCTGGCTCTGCCACGTATTTACCCAATATATCGCCCTGTATAGTATATCTTTATTTCTACAAGTACATGTACAAGGTATACAGGCCTAGCTGACATCAGTGACATACTACAACATAGAAAGCCGCTTGTTATGCAATTTCCAGCAAATTAGGTCAGTTTTGTTCCAGAATGCGACCCACACCAGTCCACTAAGACCCAGGTACCCATTTTTCTGATGGGGAACATAGACAACCGGTGTAAGGAAACACGTCCAATGTTTCAATCCTCGCCGGGAATCAAACCCGAACCCTTGGCGTGTGAAGCGAGAGTTTTAGCCACCAAACCACAGCCTACAGTGTTTCCTTCACCTTCACTCCATTCTATACGAACTCGACATTTGTGCTCGCTTGTGACGCCTTTATGAATTGTCTGTCACGCTTTTTTGTACTTGTGACACTGTTGTCTGGCGTGATTAAGTATCTTGTCTCTTGCAGTACACTCGATCACGCTAATTGATATGTCCTGCCATATGTTTCTTCAGACCAGCTGCTGCCTCCCGTTGGTTATATCCTTAATCCCTTCCACAGCTGGTGCTTGGCTTTCCCCTTCCCACCCCCTCCCTCCTTTTCTCCCCCGCCCACCGCCCACCCCGACCTCTCCATCCTCTGCCGGCTCACCTCTGGGTTGTCCCAAGGGGAAGAGGACTTCAAATTCTCCCCTGGGGCCAGTACGATGCTTCCCCTCTTCCGGATGCTGTGTAGAGGGGAAGCGGAGGTGAGGGAATATGTGGAAAGTGGAAAGAGAGAGAAGGGGATGCAGAAAAGGTACAAACGAGAGAAGTATTGGAGAGAATAATAACGCATTTACGAACAGTGAAACTTAAACGTTTCTGAGAGAAGAGAGAGAGAGAGAGAGAGAGAGAGAGAGAGAGAGAGAGAGAGAGAGAGAGAGAGAGAGAGAGTCCATTGAACAAGGTGTTGCGTGTTCAGAGGATGTTGACAACCCAAGTCATTACGCTGGACACGGGTCATTATCCTGCCCTGAGTAATGACCGAGAGTGTAATGATGTCTCACCTTCACTGCCTAATGGACGAAGGGTGTGAACCATTGTACACACACACACACATAGATGCTGCGTTAATCTTAGTTAACAATGGTATCACGAATCGTCGATGAGGTCACCAGCTGGTCTGAGACCTGGACGCGGGGGCAGTGACCCCCGACTACAGGTAACCAACAGGTAACCTTCATGTAACATAAAAGCAACATACAGGTAACATACAAGTATACATATTAGCTAAGGTGCTAGGAAATCTAACCAGAAACAGAACAAATATAAGGGGTCGACTAAGTAAGGTTAGTGCTGGTAAATCTTGTCTCACGAATAAATCTAGAAGTCTAGAGCAAAGTAGCATAAATAAAGCAGAGAAAAACAGGGATAAGAGATTTAAAAGAAACAGTAAGAAGAAAGGGATAAGAGAATCACAAAGAGTAGGAATAAAAAGGATATGGGAAACAGAAATAGTAGGAATAAAAGGGATAAGAGAGAGTAACAAGCAGATTACGATGAACGGTATGAGAGAGAGAGAGAGAGAGAGGGAGAAGCAGAAATAAGGTAGGAGAAAAAACAGGAATAATGGAGAATAGAAATAAAGAGAAAATAAGAATACGTATACTGAATTTTCCTAGATTTTAAAGCAATTTTAACATATATCTTTTCTATCTCCTCCTCCCCACTCATCCCCTCCTCCCCACTCATCCTCTCCTCCCCACTCATCCTCGTCCTCTCCATACCATCTATTCCTAGACATATTAGCTACTAACCATATATAATAGTAATTATATACAGCAAGTTTAATGTATAAATAAAAGTAGAATAAATCATATAGTGATAATGAAAGATAATATAGAATAAACTGTGAGAAGCTAATATGTACCCTGAGGAGGAAGAAGGCGAAGAGTAGAAGGAAGGAAGAGGAGGAGGATGAGGAGGAATCACACGGGGGAATAATTTTCAAGAGAGTGGTGTGTAAGCGATAATAAAGCTGGCAATAAAGATGGGGGAAGGTAGTGAATGGAGGGGAAAGTTAAGGAGGGTGTGGTAGGGAGTTTTAGAAAGATCTGTGGGAGAGAGAGAGAGAGAGAGAGAGAGAGAGAGAGAGAGAGAGAGAGAGAGAGAGAGAGAGAGAGAGAGAGAGAGAGAGAGAGAGAGAACAGTACAGTGGACAATAGCTCTGCTTTTAGAGAAAATCAAGGCACTGGAAGCTCAGGAAAACACAGATCACTTTTCTTCATGTGAAGGACTCTCCAGAGACTGCAGGGAGAAGGAAGGAATACGGAGGGAGAAGGAAGGAGTACGGAGAGAGAAGGAAGGTAAGCGAGAGAATTAGAGGAAAGAGAACAGGGAAAGAGGATGAGCGTCCTGAACAGTAAATATTACTAACCTAGGATATAAATTCACTGTCATATACATTACACTTTAAATGTCTCTAGTCTATTTTCAGAGATTCACTTCCACTATATATATTCTGATGTGTATATCTTGTGTGTACACTGAGAGCAACTCAGATATATACCTTCTCTTGAAAGACGAATGTATAATGCTTTGTTATTGTTACATTTTAAGTTAAACGTTCACCTAAGACAGGTTCACCTAAGACAGGTTCACCTAAGACAGGTTCACCTAAGACACGTTCATCTAAGACAGGTTCAGCTGAGACAGGTTCAGCTGAGACAGGTTCAGCTGAGACAGGTGCTAGATGATAATGAAGCCCCTGAGAGACTCCACTGGTCTCTCGGCGTTGGGGGGGGGGTCTTAGAGTCTTGGCACTGGGACTTGGGTCATAGGGGCTTGGCACTGCTTCACATCTATGTGTAGGCCAAGTGTACAACACGGGGTTAGAGGTCAGCATAGAGTGGTAGGACAATACCAGGACGCACTGCTTCAAACTTTTATTAAAAAAAAAACGTTTCGCCACTCGTGGAGAAAACTTTCTTCAGTGTCTTGATCGGTATCCATGTGTCTTTCGTGTACACCTTGTATCACTACACCGGTTACACCAGGCGTGGTGTGATGGTCAGAAACGTCACTGGCAGAAGGAATAGTGTTTTTTTTTTTTGGTACAGGTATACACAGGTACAATTATCACACCTAGTAACATATGTGTAAATTACCTAGGATAACACCCCCTTCCCTTTCATAAGTCAAAGTGACTTATTTCCATTGGGGTCGTTGTGGTGAACCGCAATTCCAGGCTGACTGCTCGTTAAACTACGGTCCCTCGCGATAATTCCGTTGTGTCCTGGGTAGGCCCGACAAGGCCTACCCAGGACACAGACTGGATAGTGAGGTCGAAGAAGTTGGAATGTCCTTCCATAGTATGAGAGAAGATTATAATCATGGGAGAGCGCTAAACCCGTAGGCATGATAGAAGAGCCATGGAAGTTGAATCCACCGGTAATGTGGTCTTGCTTTTACCATATCATAAGAGCATAAGAAAGGAGGAACACTGCAGCAGGCCTACTGGCCCATACAAGGCAAGTCCTTCCCAAAGCCAGAGAGGTGATTCTCTGGTCACTTCTATAGTTCCGCTGGGATATAGGCGGGAGGTAACCGCCTCTTTGGCCAGGTACCAGACCAACTCTCCTGGTTGCTGGCCTGATTGACCAAGCTGTTGGTACCTGCTTAAAACAGCCCAATTTACCACAACCCGGCTGGTCAGGAACTGACTGGAGAGCCAGATATTGGAGTAGAGTTGACGTGTCACTATTAGTGAACGGATGATCAAGCCTCCAACACTTCTTGCTCTGAATCACCTACATGTCTTCACCACTTCATGTCACTACAACAATAATCAGCCTTAAAAGAAAAAAACTGACATTAACCACCTGCCGTGACCAGGATTCGAACCTGGGTTATTGCGGCCACAACGCAATGTACTAACCACTATACGATCACGGCCACCGTGGAGGCGTACTTCGTAGCTCTGTTTCCACTCTTTGCTAGTAGTCCTCGGCGAAGTACAAGCGGCTGTTGTAGTTCCGGGTAGTTTTAGTGCAATAGGTGAAGTTAGTACTAAGATATTAGTACTAATTCCAATCACCTCGTATCAGTCCAGTAGACAGGCGTGTCTGTGTGTACTCACCTATGTGTGTGTACTCACCTGTGTGTGTGAGAGAGAGAGAGAGAGAGAGAGAGAGAGAGAGAGAGAGAGAGAGAGAGAGAGAGAGAGAGAGAGAGAGAAACTTTATGAAATCAGAAAGAGTGGTTTTATGGTTATTCATATGGGGAGAGAAAATAGGAGAGTGAGATAAGGAAGAAAAAGATAGGGAGAAAGATAGAGATACAAGAAATTCACAAGCATCAATACCGATAAACTATTTGATGACTGAAGCTGGTAATATCTCACTCACAAATTCAACTATTGTTCTTCAACTGCCTGGAACTACGACTTCTGTAAGAAGGCAAATGACTACCAGCTTCTGGTCTGAGACCTTGATTACGACAAGGTATTTAAAATATACAGAACAAGAAGGCACAGTACCGCGACCGGTTCAAGTCAGATCAAAATGTCGTCCTAGACTTCTCTCTTCTACATGTGGGTTAAGTTTGTATTTAAAACATATCTTAACAACAAGTCTGTACATGTCCACGGTGGCCGTGATCGTATAGTGGTTAGTACATTGCGTTGTGGCCGCAATAACCCAGGTTCGAATCCTGGTCACGGCAGTTGGGTGGAGTATTTTTTCGGCTTAGCAATTTAAAGGTCAAGTTTCTGTATAGAGCTTTTCAATACACTCTCCCAAACTCCACAGAAACAGAGGTAGTCAAACTGTGGTTTGTTCTGAAATAGACGCAATGTAGATCGTTTGTACACACATTCCACACAGTTTCAGGAGTAGGTATGACAGGGCCCAAGAGAAAAGGTTGATTTTGTTTTAAGAGGTCTAGACGTGATCCGTAAGTGGACTTTCTAATCAAATTTAGTGAACACAATATTTATTTCTTATAGTTATCTAAGTGTTAGGTCATCTCTCTAACCATGGACCCAACCAGTGGCGGACCTACGTACATTTTTGGGGCCCTGTAGCTTGAACTGTTATGGGGGCCCCTTGGAAACCAGCAACAGCTAACCTACATCCTCCGGGATCGTATTAGCTCGGACATCTTCCTTTTTTCTGCAACCTTGCAAAGCTCCTGATGATGTGTTAATTGCAACACGAAAGGCCTAGAGCTATCATTCTACTCCCCCCGAGTATTTTTTTACCACGTTGATGGTCAGTTTAAATATTGCTTCCTATTAATTCAACAGTAGCTATTTTTGGTAAATTCTTTAAAAAATTATCCTGCAATGTATTCCGGCCCAATATATTGCAGTCAATTTGCTCCATATTGAAATTCCGAAATATTACACATGTGTTTTAATAAAAAATAACGAAAAAAGGCACTCAGGTCGTCAATAACCATTTGGCATGAAAACTCGAGATATATTTTTCTCTGTTTCGTTTCTTATTCGGAAATTTGTACACTGGGATAAACAAATTTTGTTTTTGTTTTAAAACACACAGAGAGGAGTTATGTTCAAGTGTGAAGAGGAGGTGGAAGAGAAGGGAGGAGGATAAGAGAGGGTAGAAAAAAGGAGGAGAGGGGGAGATGAAGGGTTGAGAGAATGTGGTGAGAGAGCGAGGAAATAGAGGAGAGTACTCTGTCACCTTCCTTTCTTTACCATGTACTCGCTTGTACAAGAGTACATGGGGGGGGAAATAGATAGCACTATAAAGTCCTAATCGAGGCTATCTCCCATAAAGAAGAACCACAAACATCTAGATAAAGGACTATTCTACATTATCTAGGTGCTTGAGACAAGAACTAAAAGGCACAATACCGTGAGTGGTACAATACACAAATAACCTGACTTTGTAAATGGTCCATGTTGGACCGAAACGTGCGGGTTATTTGTGTTTTGAGGCAAGGACAGTAAACCAGAACACTATCACGTACCAGCATCATGGAGTGGGAATTGAGAGGGGAAGGGGGGAAGAAGGGTAAAATATAATATCTTTGTCTAGCTTTGACCTCGGATACGGAAATAGCGCCGGGAGGAAATTCGATTAGCTTTCCAATGGAAGTTTTTCCAATCATTTCCAGATTAAGTATCTTGTGTGTCTAACTTCCTGACGAAGCTGTCTGGCGTTGTGACTTACTCTCTCAATTTCTTGGTTAAATATTTGTTTATATCCTCATTTATTTCGTTCTCTCTGTTTCTCTTTCATATTTTTTTTTCTTTCGTCTCCGCTTGGTTCTGTCTCTGAGGGAGATTTAAAAAAAAACTAATACAATACTTTCAGAAAGTAGACTACGACAGTTCTATTCTCGGGAAGGATACGATAATTACCAATGTCAGGAGGCATCTGCTCATTTCCCCATGACGAAAAAATACTTCCCTCATTGTAATTAAGGATAATCACCATTCATAACTATATAAAACTACAACTATACTAGTAACCACAACAGGAAACTACCAGCAACTGCTACAGAGAAAAACTAATACCCTCAGAGTCGTGTGTGGTTTAATTTGCAAGACTTGTATTATCTTGTGGAGGCACAGTGAAGGTTGCCTGGGATTCTCAAGGCGGGCGAAGCAGCTCGCTCATAAACACACTTTACGACCAGTTACCAAGATTAAGAATCATATTTACGCCACGGAAGAAAGGGAAAAGTCGCTGTTAGAGGTGTAAGGTGGAATATGCGCAGTGCTTAGCTTTATGTTGACTGCAGCAGAAACCTTTGTTGCTGCTGATGGCTTATATCAAGACGCTGCTTCTGTACTTAGCATAGAAGGACTCGACTTGGAGGTTATAGTTCTGCCAGTTACTGTTCTTGGTTGTCAAGGACTTTTCTTGGGTTTTTAAGGCCAGCTTTAGCATGTTCCGTAGGACTTTCCTTGGAAGTTACAGGTCTACCAGTAGAGGTCAATATCCGATAAAGACTCTCGTTTCCAGGTGAACAAAACACCGTCACTCATCACTACCACCACCAGGGGAGCGTTGTTGCACCCGGTCACACTCTGCTATATGAGAGTTAAGAGCATAGACTCAGTGGTGATGCTGATGTAGTGCTGGTGGTGATGCTGGTAGTAGACGGGCTAGTGGTGGTGCTGCTGGTTGTGGTAGTGGTGCTGGTGGTGAGGGCTGGTGGTGAGGGCTGGTGGTGGTGACGGTAAAGTTGCGAGAAGGATTTGCATGGGAAGCCGCAGACGGCCAGAAAACGCTACCAACTTTGAAATAAGTCGAAGAAGTCATCAAGTAAGTCTCTTGTACCTCACAGCGACACTTTCCCTTTCTCAAGTTTGTCTCGGAGGCTCACTAAGGCACTGCTAGGCTCCTGAAGTGTCACCAAGACGCTGGCAGACTCCTGAACAATACTGAAGTCACATGAAGGCAAACACAACAACATCCGTTTTGTAGATAAATGGCTCAGAGAACCGACAATTTGATAAATTAGACACATATGCAACACTTGGGTATCTTTACTGAGTTTGAGGTAATCAGTCCCTCACCCTCAAGGCTGAGGGACTGATCACTTCAGACCACTACTACTACCTGCTTCACGTCTTCCACCGTCTCCTGTATTCTCTGCAAAAGGATTGATAAAGCCACTGGATGGTGATAAGTCTCCACAGAAAAGAGAAGCATCAGCCTCCTTGGAGAAGGAAATTAAGTGTTGAACATGTCATATATACCTCCCGGTGCTCTGCTCCCTCGTGAGGGACACGTCAGTCTTATTCCTCCCTATGGAAATCAACCGGTGGTACGAAAGGGATAAAGAAATAACGGAAATCAATGATATAGTTTCTTGTGTGTTCGCTGGGTTGGAGGGCTGCTGAGTTTAGCTGTTGATGGTAAACGTGGAGGGTTTCGCTCAGAATGAGAAACATCTTCAGTTGATGGAAGAAGTTTTTCTTTGAGAAAGCATTTTCCGTTGAGAAAGTTTTTCTTGATAAAGGATGTTTTCCCCAAAAAGCTTCCCCCCCCCCCTCGAATTGAGATTTTTACATCAGTTGAGAAAGTTTTCTCGTCGCGTGGGAATTTTTTTTTTTCCTGGATTAGGATATAGTCATTTAAGTTGCCGAGACGAAAATATATATTATCTGACTTGCCGAGGTCCTCTTCAGCAGGTCGAAATAGAAATATGGGTTTATGTTTATATATAATCAATAACAACACTGCGACTAGCCGGGGATCGAACCCCGGCTAGTCGCAGTGTTGTTATTGATTAAATACCACTCGTTCGTGGTTACAATACTATATATATATATATATATATATATATATATATATATATATATATATATATATATATATATATATATATATATATTGAAGATCAAAAATAAAGACCAGATCGTAAGTTATGCTAAGAAAATCATGACACAAGTGAAAAAGATACAAAGAGTTAACAAAAGGTAAGTTTGCTGACCGTTCACTATGACAGAGGGAAGGCTTGCTGACCAGGGTGTACAGGGACTCCCCTGAAGCCTGATCCTTGTAGTTACTACCACTGGACAGCAACACTGAATGAGCTTACCTCTATAGTGTGGTCTGTGATCCCACAATGTTGGTGCATAGTACTGGATGGTGGTTAAACTAATTGCCTAAATGTCCTGGTAAATCTTCCTAAGTGTTCAAAGATATGTACACTGTCAATGTGTATGTCTCTCAGTGTGTGTATATACCGAGAGTTTATTTTAATCCCAATTTTTTTGAGGGGGATTAAAGTATTCTTGACTGGTGATGAAGCGGGTAATATGCAGCCTTAATGACCCTCTTGTAGTCGATAGGCTTTAAACCCCATTAACCAGGTGTTGATGGTCAGTTTTACCAATGTGAAAAGCATTACAGCTATGACTAATTTATAATATACAGGTCATAGCTGTAATTTAACAGGTATAACGTATGTGAACTTATACACATGTTGTATAGTGTATCTAAACTATGACCCTAACAATCACCTAAGGAAATGTTTTCATCATTTTTGTTAGCTGATGATAATTTATTCAAAATACTTTGCTGCTATTGTATCCTCAAAACCAAATAATTACTTGTTGATTGGTGCCTGAGCTGAGGGGAATGAGCTGAGGCGTCCACACACACACACACACACACACACACACACACACACACACACACACACACACACACACACACACACACACACACACACACACACACACACACACACACACACATGCATGCACTACCTGTGCGTCCTCAACTTTTCTCTATTTCCAAACAGATCGCCACAAACGAGTTTCTTCTCGTTTCAATTCCACACCATTTTTGCAGACGAGAGCGGCGAAAGACTCGTTCTTATTATTACCACTCCAGCCTTGGATTCCCAAATTCCCACCGAAATCCGACAAGGCCCAGAGCGTCATTCCAATGCAATAGCGATCGGTTGCCGCCCGTCGTTCCTCAACTATTGTGGACCTAACCAAACAATCTATTGCCTGCTTCAGAGCGACGATTTCAGCAATTCTGAGATTCCTGGTTCAATTCCTGTGTTCCTGGTGCGTTGGTGGGGTGTTGTGGTGTATAGTGGTGTGTACTCACCTCGTTTTTGAATGCGAGGGGTCGAGCCATAGCTCTTGGCCCTGTTTCTTATCCGCGATCGACAAATTTTTCAAGTTCTTAGCCTCTTGGGGCCTATCATACTTGTACTTGAAATTATTGAATTTGCCTCCATTTCTTCCTCATCCAGATAATTCCATATCCTAGCCATCATAAACTTAATGAACTTCTTATTGGAGTTAAGCTCTAACTCTTGGTCTTTGCCAATGGTCATCGCATGACTGGTGTGGGTTACTCCCTACTTCTGAATCTATGCATTAAGTTCGCCTCCACCACAGTCTTTCCTGGAACATTCCATTGTTTACCAACCTCACAACCTCACAACCTCACAACCTCACAACCTCACAACCTCACAGCTGAACTTGTACTTCCATTGCGTCCTAATTCTGTTTCCTCCCATTTCCAATTATCTCTAACCATTTACCTTACCGTGACTCTGAGTATCTTGTATGTTATGATTCAATCTCATTTGGTTATTTGGTCTTCAAGGGATGAATGATCAAGCTTTCTTGGCTTCTTGTCCCAGTTTTCTCAGTACTTTGTGCTTGATGAGATGAGGGTTCTATGATGTCGTTATTCTTCTTCTATTGCCCCATTATTTAGTTTATCTACTTCATTTTGTAGTGTCAAGTTGTAGCTCCTGGGTTCCGTCCAAAACCATCAACTGATCGCTGCTGAAGACTTTAGTCTGCAGGGACCCATCATGTCTGCTTTTAAAGCCATTCTTTTAAGTAAGGTTCTTCATCTTAGTTATTACCTCCGTAATTTTTGCATTTGACTCATATTTTTAGGTTATGAGGCTTGTATCTTTTTTTATACTTTTATAACCGATCATACTCCATCAGCTTCCACTAACTCCTAACTTACTTTACACTGAAGTTCTCTACTACCACTACTACTTCTACTTATACCTCCAATACCAGCATTATCACTGCCACTACTTTTCCCCCGTCCCTGTCCTCCTTGCCTCTCTATACTGCCTCACTCACTCTTCTATCAGTGTGACTTTTGGATGGTCCAAGACGGTCCGAAACGTCGCCAAAAGCTTTTCTCTCTATGTGCGGGTTATTTGTGTACTGAAGTTCTCTATACCCCTGTTGCACTTATGGCTATTACGGTGACTGTGTCCTCTTATTGCGAGACTATAATTCTTGATACCTATTTACCTTGGTAGGTATTGGCTGTTAAGTGAACAGAGGCAACAGGTGTAAAGAGATCTGTTTACACATCTCGCTCAGCCTGCGAATGAACTCAGATTGTTCGGTGGAACTCCATGAGAGTTTGGATAACTATATTCCCGATGCAATACTCCGGTTAATGGGGCTTAAATCCTATCGACTACGCGAGGCCATTAAGGCTGCATGACACCTTTTCACCTCCAGTCAAGAATACTTTAATCCCTAAAGTGTATATATACTGAGAGACGGACATTTCACAGTGAATATATACTATTTGTTAATAGTACTATTTTCCCTGAGGTTTTCCTAGACTCATTCCAGCTGTGTATTCCAGGGATGTTTGCTGGAATGTATGTTGGAATGATAGCTAGCACATTCCTGTTTGTTAACGTGTTCCTGGAATGTCCCTAGAATGTTTACTGGAGCGTTCCTATTATGTTTGTTGCTATGGTTGGAATGCTCTTGGAATGTTGACTGGAATGCTCTAGGAATGTTGAATGGAATGCTCTTACAATTTTCTTGGAAAGACTATTGGAATATTTCCTGGAATGATACTAGAATGTTTGCTGGAGTGTTCCAGGAATAATCCTGGCAGGTTCCGGCAACTTACCTGCAATTAAACAGACGAGACCAAATTATCAATAATTATTTAGGTAATGAGGGATTGCAGTAGTTGTGGTATTGACGTTAATTAACCAAAATACTTGTGTGAGTGTGTGTTTTTTGTGTGTGTATACATAGTATATATACATAGAAACATTTTGTAGTTTATATACAGGAGATAGTAATAATAATAATATTAATACGTAATGATAATAATAATTTAATGCAAGTCAGCTGCACTTAATAAGTACACTCCCCACGTCACCCTAGAACAAAGAAGAGGCAAGAGTTTTGTTAGTACCCAAGCAATAATTTACACAGGATTAAACGTACCCAGAGGAAAAGTCTGCCCAAAGGGGTAAGAGGCGACTGTCCACATATTTCAGTGTAATTATTGGTCTCTCCAGGCATGCAAACCAGTGTAATTTTCTCTGCTGGGATCCTTGCAAAATGCTTTGTGAGCAGGAATGTGTCCAAGAGCCAGGGTTCAGGTGTGCTCTTTTGTTTCTATGATAGATAGTTCCGTGTAAATTAGCTATTTGTGTCTACATTATTATTAATATTATTATTATTATTATTATTTCTGAACTATTTTTGTTATATTATTATTATTCCTCAAAACAAAGTTCCTGATCAGCTGGGCTGTGGTGCATACGTTGGACTGCAGGCGGCAGCCACTAACAGCCTGATCGATCAGGTCCGAAACCAGGAAACCTGGTCTGGCCGCGGGGGGCGTTGACCCCCACAGAAGCGACTCCAAGTATACTCCAGGGAACCTTCTTCCTATTTCCCTATTCCTCCATCCTCCTCCTCCACCCTTCTTCCTCTGTCCTGCAAAATACCAATTAACATAATTAAAGATATACAAACATACATATAAACAACGAGTATATACATCTAAAGTCGTATATACACTAGTAACCGAATATTCCACGTTGAATAATAACGGGTCATTAGTTTGTTATGATTAGCGATTATCGACTGCGAGTGGGTCATTAAGGTTGAAGTTCGCTTGCACCCTTCAGTTAATGGGAGAGGGGGGGGAAGGTGCATTGATGTCGGTGAGGGACTCTTGATCCAAGGTACTGGAGCTTGTTTCCCATTCTTCAGACGCGGTTCGATTGCCTTCCATTCCCCAGGTGGTATTTGATACCCTTTAGCGATTCAGAATTGAATATAATAATAGTAATATATATACTGATATAAAATTATTTTTGCTGTCAGTGCATAAGTGAATTCTTTTTCTTCTTTTCTTATTCTACTACTACTAATAATATGATAATTATTATATTATTTTATTTTTAATTATTATTATATTATAATTATTACCGCTGTTATTATTATATTATTATTGCATTATTATTATTATATTATAATCCTTTTTAGCATTATTATTATTACTATTATTATTATTATATTATATTTCGTTATTATTATTATTATTATCCTTTTAGCATTATTATTATTATTATTATTATTATTATAAACAAGCCAAACTTTACTACAACTCAGATGTTTTAAAAGGAGCATATTATTCAGAGGCAGATATATTATTATGAATTAACACGACATACTATAATTTAGTATAATAGTAACCAACATATTTACAGTCAATAAATTTAGTTCGAATTATTTAATATATAATAAATTTAAATTTTTGTTCTTGATTTTATCGGTTTGATCCAAATTTATTCCATTCGGACAATTAAAAATAGAAAAAAATATCTCAGAAAAATAAATTGGGTAAAGTTGGAGAAAGCGACGGCAAATCATAATTATCATCTATCAAGATTATTATTATAATCAAACTAAGCGCTAAACCCACCAGGGTCATACAGCGCGGCTCATTTATCAAGAATAAATACGTAATTATGAAATTGTGAACGTGGAGTCTTGATCCTCGGCAACACACATTGATATACACACCGTGAGGTGTATGTCTCTTAGCGCACACATGCTGAGAATTCCCTGTAATCCATATTTTAGGGATTAAAATATTCTTGTCTGGTGGTGGAATAGATTGCGTGCAGTCTTCACAAACCTCGTGCAGTCAATAGCCTTTAAATTCCATTAATCAACCAACCAGCCGACAGTACGAGTTGACCAGCTGGAGAAGTGATAATTACGTTGTTTACGGACGGCTCTCAAGAAGAATGATAGAGGTGGAACTACAGAGTATGGAAGTGATGGAGACAGGTGGGGGGAAATCTGTGTTCCGTTCGAATGTTTCCCAAGACGTAGCCAAGACGTAGCTTATAGACTTCAAGTTGAACAGTGAGTGAGCGACGCATATTGTCAAGAAGTGAAGGCAAAGACGAAAAACAGGCTGAGTTCCTCTCAACGACGAGTAAAACCACTTGTGAAATAGAGTGTATGTCTGGTAAAGCAGCTAGGTGAGTCTACTTAAAGCCAGAGGACACACTTGACTCTCCCACTTGTTTCATATACTGAAACAAGTGAGGGAACAAGTGAAAAGTAGAAAATATTCACGACTATACTTGCAGCCTGTCAGCGTCTCACCTCCAGCATCGGACAGTTGACCCCCGAGCTGTACTTCACGGGCTGAGGAGAAAATAGAACAGCAGTTGCCATGAAGACAGTAAAATCTCAAAAAATTCTATAGTTCCCACGAATCCTAACCAGGGTAGTTCCTGGAGGAGTCAGGTGTTACAGTGGCATATCTCTGCACAAAGAATAAAAAGGCATAATACCGAGATTGCAACAATACACAAATAATCATCACATAGGGAAAATAAGCTTACCACGACGTGTCTGTCCGTCCTGGACCATTAAGTTTCTTCTAAGTGCAGTTTATTTGTGTATCTCTACACAAGTACAGCCGGAAGCAAGCGACCTACACTATGACTATTCATACATTCACTCTGGAATAAATATGTGCAAGAATTTTTTTCCTTACATCGGACTTTGTGATGTTGAAAACGGCAGTATTTTATCTATGATTGATAAAGAATATTTTAATTCCCAAAACAGGCATTTAAATTAAACTCTCAGCATATACTCACTAAGAAAAATACACGGTGTATATGGATCTATAAAACACAAAATGCATACATGTTTTTTTGTTTATTTTGGATTAAACCTATTGATCACACGAGGGTGGTTAAGGCTTCTTGTAATCTGTTCACCATCAGTCAAGAATACTTTAATCCCTAAAATAAGGGTCAAAGTACAGTGTCAACGTATATACACTCTGTAACAATTAATAAGGTGCACATACCCTCTGAAACTGAAGTGTCCTGAAAGCCCCTCACAAAACTTCCTGCCGATGTTTCCCCACAAACTAGGGAAACATTTTGTAAATGGAAAAATAAGCAATGTATTCAAACATAATATTGCTCAACAAACATGCTGGATAAGGGAGAGGGAAGCCATAATCCAAACACGTCCTGGAAAAAAACCAAATAAACCAAACACGTTGAAAAACAAATAAACCCTTCTGGACCGAATACTTCCAAGAAAAACACAAGTTTTCATGGAAACTATGGAAATTTCACAGGAACCAAACTCCGTTTTTTTCTTTTATTGCAGACTTTTTTTGTAGGTGCTTGGGAAGAGGACGCCATGCGTGCGTGCATGATACAAAGAGGGGTTCAGGCGAGGGTAGAAACTATCTTTTTATTTTCTGGGTAGGAGGAAGTGTTCCTTATACATGGGAGTGACTGACAGATTAAAGAAATGTGGCGGAGGGGAGCAACCGAGAGAGAGAGAGAGAGATAGAGATAGAGAGAGATTGGCGAGGGAGTATATTTATGAAACGAAGAAAAGCTGGTACGCGGGGAAGAGAGAGAGACATGGATTAAAAACTAGTGGTGTGGGGAAGGGAGCAGTTAGTTCTGATGATGAGACGAAGAGAAATACAGAGGAGGGAAGAAGAAGAAGAGGAAAGAGAGAGAGAGAGAGAGAGGAGAGGCCAGTACGTGCAGGAGTCAAGATTGCTGGAAGAAGTGTAGTCTCGTGCAACTGTAGAGGGATAGAGAATAACAGGAATATCTGTGAATTATATGATAAAGGTGGAGGAAGGAAGAACAGGAAGTATCGTGAGTGAAGTAATTTTGAGATTATGTAGAGTTGTCACTCATGACATTGTATGAAACAAAAGAGAGAGAGAGAGAGAGAGAGAGAGAGAGAGAGAGAGAGAGAGAGAGAGAGGTGACACGTCATTTTGAGCTGTCATGTACTCATTGTTTGTCCAAATTCAACTTAGGATAGGTTAAATTAGGTTAGGTTAGGTAAGGTAAGGTTAGGTTAAGTTAGGTAAGGGTTAGCTTAGGTATAGTTTAAGATGGGTTAGTTATGCTACCACAGGTTAGGTAACTATATGTGTACATCGGGTTTAGGTTGAAATGAAATTTTGATCTCTGGGTGGAACACGAGAGGGCCTCGTTAACGAATCTATGTGAATTCTACCACCAGGGAGACAGGATGTGAGGATATGTGAAAAATTCCTCTCAGCATGACTCCTGCCCACATGTGATATGTCGTTACTCTTCACATTAACGGCAGGAGATACTGCTCCTATCTAGAGGAACGGCAGAAGATGCTGTTTCTGTCCACAGGAACTGTAGGATATGTAGTACCTGTCCAGAGGAATGGCAGGATATGCGGTTCTTGTCCACAGGAGCGTCTATTACTACTACTGCTACTCACAGGAGTGGCTGTTTTTTTTGCATGAACGTAATCTATGCTGTTCTTGCCAACATGAACTAAAAGCTATGCTGTTCTTGCTCACATGAGCGAGAAGCTATGCTGTTCTTGCTCACGTGAGCGACAAGCTATGCTGTTCTTGCTCACATGAGCGACAAGCTATGCTGTTCTTGCTCACATGAGCGTGGGTTCTGGTAATTTTCTGGCCGGACGGAGAAATGAGAGGGCATGAGAGAGAGAGAAAGAGAGGGTGATCCACCCGCTAAAAGATATGCGTTTAGAAGGGGAAGACCCACTCAGACGGAAGAGGGGAGGGGGGATTAGGAGAAACGCTGCCAGTGATTTAGGGCGAGAGAGAGGGGAAGTCTTGGAGGAGGAGACGAGGGGAAACACATACGGCAATCATTAGCAGTTTGACGGACAATTGAACAGGGTAATTTGGCTTTATAATTACTCAGTTTCTTTTACGTTACGATTAAACCTCGAAATCATCTTATCACATGGGGACTGTTCTATATATATATATATATATATATATATATATATATATATATATATATATATATATATATATATATATATATATATCTGAGTTCTTGGGTGTAAAAAACTGATCGCGGCCATTAACGACCGTCTCGAGGCTGTTCCCGGAGCTGATCGTTACTCACTGGTAGTTAGCAGTTAAGAAGAGTCGTGAATTCATCCGGGGGACTCGTTACTAGCTGCTATACATAACAATTAAAGCCTTATGACCCTCGCAGCTTGGCACTGTGCCGAGTTAGGGTCTGTGACTCGACCCCTGCAACCAAAAATAGGTGAGTACAGGATGTGTGTCTAATTTACACACGGCCTACCAGGATCTAGGCCTATGGAACCATTTGTTTACTTCGTGTTTTTGTTTTTTCTCACGTTTGTTTATTAATTTGCTGTTAACTATATTAGTAATAATTCATAAATAACTAATACTTTCAGAGAGGATAATTTCGACGTTTCGCTCCCTGGATTCATCCTGGATCAATATTAAGATGCAACTGGATTTGATAATGGTCCAGAAAGGACCGAAACGTCGTCTAAAGTTTCCTTTCTTAATTGTGGGTTATTTGTGAGTTGTTCCAGCCACGTTATTGTGACATTTATTCTTTATTGTTATTACTAGAAGTAGTAGTAGTAGTAGTGGTAGTAGTAGTAGTAGTAGTAGTAGTAGCAGTGGTAGTAGTAGTAGTAGTAGTAGGTAGTAGTAGTAGTAGTAGTAGTAGTAGTAGTAGTAGTAGTGGTAGTAGTAGTAGTAGTAGTAGTAGTAGCAGTGGTAGTAGTAGTAGTAGTAGTGGTAGTAGTAGCAGTGGTAGTAGTAGTAGTAGTAGTAGTAGTAGTAGTGGTAGTAGTAGTAGTAGTTAGCTGAGTGAGTGTAGAGTAGTAGTAGTAGCAGTGGTAGTAGTGTAGTAGTAGCAGTGGTAGTAGTAGTAGAGTAGAGAGTGGAGTAGAGCGAGTGTAGTAGTAGTAGTAGTGGTAGTAGTAGTAGTAGTGGCAGTAGTAGCAGTGGTAGTGTAGTAGTAGTAGTGGTAGTAGTAGTAGTAGCAGTAGGAGTAGAGGGTAGTAGTAGTAGTAGTGCAGTAGTAGCAGGAGTAGTAGTAGAGTAGTAGTAGTAGTAGAGTAGTAGTAGAGTAGTGAGTAGTAGTAGAGTAGTAGTAGAGCAGTGGTAGTAGTAGTAGTAGTAGTAGTAGTAGCAGTGGTAGTAGAGTAGTAGTGGCAGTAGTAGCAGTGGTAGTAGTAGTAGTAGTGGCAGTAGTAGTAACAGTAGTAGCAGTAGAAGTAGTAGCAGCAGCAGAAGTAGTAATAATATTAGTTTCTCATGATCGCGGTAAACCTGTATGGGTCAGTAAAATAGCAGACTGGTCAGGCTATGGCATCGACACACAGTCATAGGTATAGTAGTAGTAGTAGTAGTAGCAGTGGTAGTAGTAGTAGTAGTGCATGTCATCTGTTTACCACCAGTCAATGATGCCTTTAATCCCTAAAGTAGGGGTTAGGGTTAGCCCTTAGTGAATATATGTACTGATAGATGTACCTCTGTCGGTGTATATACACTGATACATACAAATCTTTGGATGTACATGTGTATTGTGAGATATACATAGCCTCTGTTCATAGTATTATACGAGTATATGTGCAATTCTACTACTACTACTACTACTACTACTACTAATAATAATAATAATAATCAGCTACCATTAGATAAAATGGGCAATTAAGGATTTTATTTTACATATTCTTTCTAATAATCTCTCTCTCTCTCTCTCTCTCTCTCTCTCTCTCTCTCTCTCTCTCTCTCTCTCTCTCATCGTTGTCCCACATCTCTCTTCCTGATAAAATTCTTCTCTCCCCTCTATCCTCCATCTTTATTTCCACCCATTCTATCTTCCGTGTTTACACCTTCCTTTATTTGCCATTTCCATTCTCATGTATCTTGTTTGTATATATTTCTGTGTTCCTCTTGCTGCTCTCTTTACTCTGAACGTAGTCGCTCAAACACACACACACACACACACACACACACACACACACACACACACACACACACACACACACACAACACACACACACACACACACACAAACACACACTTCAATAACCACAATCTCCTGCATAACTTGCTTGTTTTTTTTCCTGTAACCACCAACGAGGAGGCTTTTCTAGGGATCGTGGTGGTGGTGGTGGAAATAGGATTGATGGTGCTATTTATTGTGATAGTTGCAATGGTTGTAGTGGTAGTAATAGTGGTTCCAGCAGTGGTGCTGCTAGTGATACTGGATGGATTGTATTGGTAGTGGTGGTAATGGTGGTAATGGTTGCAGTAGTGGTGGTAATGGTTGCAGTAGTGGTGGTAATGGTTGCAGTAGTGGTGGTAATGGTTGCAGTAGTGGTGGTAACGACCCTGCCAACTCAACCTATGGTTGAAGCTGGCACACCCAGCCTCCCTCAACACGATGCGCTCCACCACTCATCATAACAGAGTCGACCCTCGTGATACTGGCAGTCAATTTGGGAAACAGACATTCTTTACCTCATTGTAAGGTATTATTGTCGCCAGTATGATTGGGGAGGAGAGATAGTTTTCGTACATTTAAGTTGGGGTAATAGTTGTCAATAACTGACTATATAAACTATATGACTAATATAAACTAGCTGAGGCTGTCTTGAGATATGACATATCAGAGGAAAGTCTGCAATGATTAGTGCTAATGTCACTAGAAACGCTTAGGAGACATGATCATGATGTACAAAATACTTCAAGACAGAGTAACAAAAAGTTGATGAATAAGACACATGTGCAACACCTGGGTGTCTTTATTTTGAAGGCGTTCCGCCAACCAGTGGCTTCATCAGTTCAATACAGAGGTTAATGAAGGTGTACAAACCTCAGGCAGTAGAAGACTAGGTAATCAGTCCTTAAACCTAGATTAAACTGTTTACCACTGTAATCTTCTACTAAATCAAGGTACCGAAATCAAGATACCGAGGTGTAGCAAATATGTCTTATTAATCGTAGTATGACCTGGATAAAAACACAGAAACTGATCCCTGGTAAACTGAAACAATCTTGACAGCGACAACCTTCCCTTGTCTTTGCTCCGACTGACAGATTTTAACTCTGTATATATGTAACCCGACCCTTGTGATGGAATATGACAGGGAAACATAGCAAGCTTTGACTAAACAGAAGAATGGAGTGGAACTCAAACCTCACTTGTGGCATGTAGTGGACCCAACACTGTGCTACTCAGCCACGAAGTTACAATAGATTCAATCCCAGTCCATTATTTTGTTTATCCATTGACAATCTTTCATTACTTGAGTTTATAGCAGCTGTGCCCCTCAAGGGAGGTTCCTTGACGCTGGTGAGGGGCTCTTGATCTAGGGAATTGGATCTGTGCTCCAGTTCCCCGAATTAAGCCTGAATACTTTCCATCATCCCCCCACAGGCGCTGTATAATCCTACGGATTTAACGCTTCCCCATGATTACAATAATATAGCAGCTATGTTCCCACTATGTACCTGTCATGTAGAATTAGGTAGCAGCACACTACTGATGTATCTCATTTTGATTAAAAAACTCCTCCAGGCTCTCATTGAGGTTTCTTTACGCCAGAGGACTCTTGATACAAGGAATTGGAGTTAACCCCTTTCCATCCTTTGGATCAAACCGGATTACTTCCCTTTCTCAAGTCGTTGTGAGCCCCAGTAGGTTTAGTGCTTTTCTCCATGAATACTGTACCAACCACTCCAGCCTTCCTCTCCCCCTTCATCCAGCAACACACACACACACGGATGTTAGGAAGTATTTCTTCAGTTACAGAGTGGTCAGGGAGTGGCATAGTCTGGGAAGTGATGTAGTGGAGGCAGAATCCATACACACCTTTAAGAAGAGGTATGGTAAAGCTCATGGAGCAGGAAGAGTTACCTAGTAGCGACCAGTGAAGAGGCGGGGCCAGGAGCTGTGAATCGACACCTGCAATCACAACTAGGTGAGTACACACACACCAACATCGAAGCTTACCACAGCTTGTAATGAGAAAGCTTATACGTTAAACAGCTTAATGGCTTCTTATTTAAACTTATGGAACTAAACTCATAGACTTTTTTCCCACCGATTTTTACTTTTTTCCCCTTTTTCATATTTTTTTTTACATTACGGGAGATCCGTGTACAAGCTGCCCCAAAACTTACCACGGTTTCTGATTAATAAAAATGAACTCACCGCCTTAACACGGTAATTTCTCCTGAACTTATAATCATATATGAGGATTCTTTCCCAGGGAAGACTCTAATATATACAAGAACCGAAAATTTAATTAAAATATTGACTTTTTAGTGAAATTAAGATGTAACTGGTTACGTGTTTCGTATTTTGTACCAGATTATGTATTGTTTTGATTTTGTTTATCTGTTTAAATAATAATAATAATAATGGCAGTATTTAGAAGTGTGTAGAATTTGTTTTCCACATTTTCAACATTATTGTTAAAAGTTATTATTCATCATATTACTATTTATCTTCAGAGTAATTTTCTTGATCATTTTCTTCTTAGTTTTATTCGTCTCCTTCTAATTCGTTCTTCCTTTGCTTCGTATTTATCATCAGCCTTATGTTTATACTCGACCAGACTAGTGCAGGTGAGGCTTCTGAAGTCTACCTTCGGATGAAAGAAGACGGGATACATGGTAGACCGAAAAAAAACTGTGGTAACTCCTACAGTGTAATGTGGATTATTCCAGCATTACATCCATAAGGAAATGCTCAGCCAATGAGAATTATAGTGTCTGGAGAACGGGAAGCAACCAGGTCTTGTTCATGGTTGGGGGAGGGTTGCTTCAGTTCCTTGCTTATGGAACCCTTCACCAGCACCTGTTTGTCTAACTCTAGGTGAAACACCCTTGTGCATGAGAACCTACAATGGTAAATGAAACAGGAGGGTTCTGAACTGTCTGAACACTCCGACCAGAAAACAAACCTTTTGCGTCATTTGTGTCAAAAGGCAGAACCTCAGCACTGCCTTTCATCACCATTACAGACACCTAAATGAGACCTTTGACACGTTTCACTTGGCTGAGTGAGATTCGCTTAATTACAGCACAGCAGAGGAGATATGTCCTCCCTTTGACATCAGATAAGCGCGCGAATCACAGGAGTTTTGATCGCTTTGTGAATAGTTTGTGTAACTGCGTGAAAGCTATAACTGGGAGGCGGTGATCCGATGCAATTCCTTTTTTGGGGGTTTAAACATTTAATCTTGAATGCATGTTCATAGTTCTAAAATTTATTTGAATCCTCTTATACCTGTGAATCCCGTGGTCTTCTTTTGTTTCTCCATTTAATCTTCAGTGTATATTTATGTCAAAGGTTTAACTGAATGCAATAATCCCTGTGGTTTCGATGTGATTATTTTGGTTTCGTTTTGCCACTGAATCTTCAATGCCTCTGTAATATCCAGGGACTCTGACGTGATTCGTTTTTGTTTACCATTTGTTCGTGAATAATTGTTGAATCTTATTTTGTTTATTTGCATCCTATAACGCCGGTGGTTCGTCATCACTCGTATCTGAGGCTTGTTGGTAATGAAGAAGTAACCTTTTTCGTGAAAATATTATTAACGATCCATCAATTCCTTTTGCTGGTTTCTAAGAGATTAGGATTACTATAAAATTAGCGTACAGTAGTTAGGATTGCAGCATTAATGAGTATCGAACCCTCTTTGTTTAAATAGTGGAATATTTATCATTTTCGGGTGGTTAGAGGTTAAAGATTTCTCTCCCTCCCTCTCACCACACACACACCCGTCCCTCACTTCCATGCCCACAAATTACACCATTTGCCTAATTCCGTAGTCCTCCAAACACAGCTTCTGTTGTGAGCAACTTAATGTCTTGACTCAGTGCTCGTGTTAGCACACCCGAGCCAGGACGCTGTTTGGGCAGAGAATGAATGTACGCCAGGTTTGCCTTGGTATTTTTAGCATGCATGTCAGTATGCATGAATAAATACAAACGTGTTCGTATACACCCAAAGAGTCTGTCTGTCTGTCTCTCTCTCTCTCTCTTGTCTCCCCTCTTTGTTATTTTTTTACTCTTTCCATCCCATAACATACGTCCCTCCCTTCTTTGGAGTATTTAATTCACACTCACACACAAGACAGTTTACTTTCATTCTAGGGCAATACAAAAATATGTAAGTGACTTAATCAAAATAATATGGGCAGGATTGACCTCATACCTTTCTGTTCACTAATTATACCATGACCCAGACCAGAAGTTTCATAAGCAGATATCATGAGATCCACTCACAGCGAAGTGGTCACTCAGACCAGCTGTTATCTTGTCATGAGTGTACATTATATATTCCATTTACTGTGAGGACATTCAGACCAGATGTTGTCTTGTCATGAGTGTACATCATATGGTCTATTTACAGTGAGGTACCCAGACAGACCAGCTGTTATCTCGTCATGAGTAGGTCTGGAGTAAGAAAATATGAGTAGTAGAAACAATTTGATCAACACAGTTGATATGCAAACTGAGAGCTTGCGCTTTCGTAACCGTAATAGGATGAGCATGGTGAAGCAGATTGTTCTCGTGAAAAAGACGGTATAGGAGACACCATACGTGGTCTCAATAAAAGGTATGCCAGAACCTAGAAGTTAGAGAACAAGTAAACCAGGCGGGACTCAGGAGCTGGAGGCCAACCTCCGCAAACACAAACAGATAAGCACACAAATACACCTAATCTTTGACAAACAGCTTGTGTTACCTTGCTCTTCACTCTGTTTCCCCTCCCTGTCAACAGCCTTGCCTCTCCTGGTCATTTACTCTCTCCTCTCCCCTTCTACTTGTATTAAATGCGCCTTTTTGGTCTTTCAGAAGAATATAGAAGTTAAGAAACAGTGCCTTATGCTTTTCACAATACACAAGAAACTCTCATATAGTCCAAGTCGGATAGAAACGTCGTCATAAGCTCCTTTCTCCTATCTGTGGGTTATCTGTGTATTGTTCCAGTCACGGTATTGTTCCTTTTTGTTCCTTATGCTGTTATTCACAAGAATATGTTCTTAGGACTCGCCAAGTGATGAATTCTATTTTTTTCTTGAAAGCAATGCACTATGTTAGGCAAATTTAGTTTCAATAATAATTTTATATAGCATTTTCTTTGTACTTCTGATATTTTAAATATGGTGTAGATCTTAGATCAGACAGGTCAGTGGATGGCAAACCTGTCACAAGTTATCGTCTGACAGACGCCAGTGTCAGGAGACACTTGGCCTGTCTCCTGATGGACAAAACTCCACCTACGTTACAATAAAAATTGATCGTTGAACCTGAAAAAAAACTGTTCTTCGTTTTTTATCTGTATTTTTTTTATTTTCCTTTGTAAGTGGTATGGACATACAAGTGGTGTGGACATACAAGTGGTGTGGACATACAAGTGGTACAGGGATGCTGAGTACCACATCCTATGAATTTTCTCTCAAAAGTTTCTCTTAATAGCTAAGCCCCTTTTTTTCCTAATTCCTCTGACCCTTGTTTTCTTAGTATTTGCACTCTTTATTCCTCCTAAGTATTAACATCCATTTTCCTAAGTATTAAAAGCCGTTTTCCTAGATACTGACACCTGTTCTAAATATTTACACTTTTCCCTGAGTATTCGTACCTCTCCTTACGTACCCATTTTCCTTGTGTATTCAAACACTTTCTCCACAAATTAGCCAGTTTTCCTACAGATCTACACTCTTTCCTAGATAATTTTCCTCCTTTTGCTCTCACAAAATTTTTTTTTCACATATTTAGACCTTTGGTAAACATTTAGTTTGTTTACACGTTAGACTACAGTTATGCTCACACCTGACTGTTAGCATCGATTACCTTTTAGTCACTGTTTCATTTCTTGCTTCTTGTTACATTTTCACTGCCTGTTTCTTTTCACTTTCGTGTTCTTCTGGCGGATTATTTTTCTCTCCTGGTTACTTTAATATTTCTCTGTTGCACGGTTTTTCGATTATATATATTTTTTCAATGTCATTTGATTTCCCATTGCTGACTACCTTATTTTTTATACTGCTTATTACTTTTCTTCATAATTTTCTAAATTACATTTTTAATAATTTTTAACCTCCTGTTAATTATTTTTCTTGCGTTGATTAATTGCTCTCACATTAGTTACTTTTTTAAATTATTATTTTTTTCATGTCGATTACTTACTCGTTACTGCCTCCCTCCCCCTCCACCCGCCGTTTATTACTTTTCAAGCCTTTTTAAATGCCCATGTCGATTACTTTTTCCCCGATGCTGAACGCTTTTCACTGTTGATTACTTTTAAAAAATATTCATTATTTTTACGTCCATTCTAGTTACTTTTTTCAATATCGATTAACTTTTACATTCACACTGATTACTTTCATTTCTATACTGATTATTTTTTTGATACAGGTTAATTACTTTTTATCCCAATATCGATTTCTTTTTCATTCACACCGATTACTTTTTTTCCCTCTATGCATATTTTTCACTGCTAATTACTTTACTTATAATGAGTTTGCTGGAAGATCATTTCGCTCATCAAGCAGTAATCGCCTGTCAAAATTATCTTATCCACTTTAGACTTATTTAGATTTATTTTTCCTGTCTTGGCCCAGAATAATGTGAAAATTAATAATATAAATACTGTGAGTAATAGCTGTGTAATAATTATTGAAATAATAATAATAATAATAATAATAATAATAATAATAATAATAATAATAATAATAATAATAATAATAATATAATAATAATAATAGTAGTAATAATACTACTAATAATAATAACTGCTACTGCTACTACTTCTACTTCTACTACTACTATAATAATAATAATAATAATAATAATAATAACTGCTACTACTTCTACTACTACTAATAAAAATAATTATAATAATAATAATAACTGCTGCTACTACTACTACTACTACTACTACTACTAATAATAATAATAATAATAATAATAATAATAATAATAATAATAATAATAAAATAATACATTTGTTTTTCACGCAAATCAAAATAAATGTTAAATCATTTAACTTTTTGATAAACCATGTTAAAACATAGTAACTCATATTTAACCATGTTAATCCACGGTTAATGATGGTAGACCAGGTTAATCAATATTAAACCAAGCCGGGTGAGGCAGGTGAGGCAGGTGAGGCAGGTGAGGCAGGTGATGCCGGTGTCCCCAGAGACAACAGTGCCTACATGATTCCTCCACAATATGTTGAAGCAACGAATTTTTCGTTTTGCTGACGTATTTACCCCCCTCCCCCACATTATGTTGAAAAAAAAAAACAATAATTCTTGCGTTTTGATGACGCAATTCCCCACATAATGTTGCAAAAAACCTGTGTTTTGGTTACGCAATTCCCCCACATTACGTTACTTTTACAGCATAATGTGGGGGAATTGCTAAAAACTTGTAGTCCAGCAACGATAGAGGAATTGATGGTGGTCCAATTCTCTCTCTCTCTCTTTGTCACACACACACACACACACACACACACACACACACACACACACACACACACACACACATTTAACATGGGATAACACTGTGAAAAGTTAATACAATGTTGACCAAAGTAATTAAAGTCTTGGATTCGACGCTGTTTACACAGGTGGTGTCGGCAGACATGACACTGAACGACTATTTAGGGTTTGGGAATAAGTCTAAATACCGTGGTGAAAACACCGTGGTGGGCACCAACCATGGTTGGAACAACACGTGCTGCGGACCAACCATGGCTGGAAAACACCGTGGCTGGGCACACCGTGTTCTGGAACAACACGTGGTGCGGCACCACCATGGTTGGAACAACACCTGCTGCGGCACCACCGTGGCTGGAACAGACACCTGCTGGCACACGTGGCTGAACAACACGTGGCTGCGGCACCACCATGGTTGGAACAACCGTGGCTGCGGCAACAACCATGGCTGAACAACACCGTGGTGCGGCACCACCATGTTGAACAACACCGTGGCTGCGGCACCACCATGGTTGAACACACCGTGGCTGCGGCACCAACCGTGGCTGGAACAACACCGTGGCTGCGGCACCAACCGTGGCTGGAACAACCGTGGCTGCGCAACCGGCTGGAACAACACCGTGGCTGCGGCACAACCGTGGCTGGAACAACACCGTGGCTGCGGCACAACCATGGCTGGAACAACACCGTGGCTGCGCCACCAACCGTGGCTGGAACAGAACAATGCATAACTACCCAAATTTTTTAAAGTAACTTCAACCAACCTTTCAGTCCATCCTGAACAAGTAATAATAATAATAATAATAATAATAATAATAATAATAATAATAATAATAATAATAATAATAATAATAATAATAATAGTAATAATAATAATAATAAAATGAATAATATTACTAATAAAATATAAATAATAATAATAATGTGTAATTGCTTATTTATAGTTCAAGGAACGAAGTCTATGCTCGTGGTGCCCAGTTTTCCTGGTACCAATTTTTTCATATAAAATTTTGAATTTCCATTTAGTTTGTCACACTCTTTATTCATCTCTCTCTCTCCTGTTTTTTCTTCTACCTCCCAATCACTATTTATTCCCCTTCACTATCTCCCATTCTCCCCTCCAATTCAACATTTTCCCCTCTCCCCTATTCACTATTTACCTATGTCACACTCTCTCTCTCTCCCCTCCTACTCCCTATTCTCCCTCTCCCCTCGACGTGTGAATGGGACAACTGACAATTTGCCAAGGAAACAGGCATTTAATTATCGTTGTTCTCCACCCTATTCCAATTTCCCCTCTCCCTCTCCTCACATACTGGTGTCCTCCCCTTTTCCCCTCGTCTCTTACTGAGACTTGTCCTCTGCCTTACCCTTCTCCTCTTCACCTATTCCACCCAATACTTTCCTCCGTATCGTATCTCCTCTCTTATTCTCTTGCCCAGTCTTGTTTATTTCTCAGTGTGCCGTTCCAGTTTTTCTTATCCTGTTCCTCTGCCTTGTTCCTCTCATATCGTGTTCTTTCTCTCTGTTTTTCTTCTCTCTCTCACTCTCTCTCTCTCCCATCTGACACAGAAAATTTAAAGTTACAGCAGCAACGGCAATAATTTGGTTTAATGTGAACATACGTCAGGTGGTGAGGACCTGCCTGAAGGAGGGTCTTGCTCGCCTCTAGCAGGATTACCTGGCCACGTATATAATCCCTGAGCAGGGGAGAGAAGCCAAGCTCTCCGCCAGGCCTTGAGAACTGACTTCACCTGCTGATTAGGGCTGAGAGGAGTGAGTGAGAGAGAGAGAGAGAGAGAGAGAGAGAGAGAGAGAGAGAGAGAGAGAGAGAGAGAGAGAGAGAGAGAGAGAGAGAGAGAGAGAGAATGCTGTAAAGGCTTTCACTTGAGCTAAATTAGGTAATAGCTCTTAGCTTGTAAATAAAGGTAGGAACTTTAACCTAACTCCCTAACTCAGCAAAAAAAAAAACTTTTAGAAAGATAGATACATAAATAGATAGATAGATAAAGAGAGAGAGAGAGAGAGAGAGAGAGAGAGAGAGAGAGAGAGAGAGAGAGAGAGAGAGAGAGAGAGAGAGAGAGAGATACTCAGGGCCGTGCCCACAAACTCATCACTTTTCTCCTACTCCCTGGAAACATAATTTTTCACTGCACTGCTCTAGTTCCAGTAATAATCAAATTCGGACTCTAGTTTCTCGCTTGAGTAGAAGCGAGAGGAAGGAGTGATGGGTGAGGGAGGTGAGGGAGGTGAGGGAGGTGAGACAGGTAACGGAGGTGAGGGAAGTGAGAGGAGAAATGAAGGAGCGAAGTAAATATGAGTGTGGATAGATACTAAGGAAGGACAAGTGAGTGTATGGAATGTAGGTAAAATACTGTAGGTAGGGAAATGAGGGAAGAGAAGATATGGAGGACAGAGAGGGAGTAGGATGAGATAAGGAAGGAGAAGTCCACTCAATCACCCACTAGGAAATAATTACTCTTACCAGTCAGAAAGAGTTGGAACGTAACAGATAAGAGATAATTTTGACTTTAGCGACGACCTCTGGATCACCCGACCCCACACACACTCACCTCCCTAGCTTACTGCCAGACGCTACCCTGAGAAGTACCCATTCCAAAGTGGCAGCAACTACGCTGGAGGGAAACTTTGGAAGCTTCCTTACCTGATGAACCTTTAATGAAACATTTGACAAAATCCTCATTGCCTTACTGAAGTCTTCTAGCTTAGATTGAAAGATTTCCACACGGTGTATGAAACCCATCCTGCGTGATGGATTAAGACAGGGAAAAATAATGGTTTGCCTGGTGTTACCACTGTGTAACCATCATATAAAATAGGGTAGCGTCACACTGCTGGTATATCCAGTACTGACAAAATAAAAAAAAAGTATCTGGTGGTAATGTTTTGTTCGTTAGGAAGCAAAACAGTGTCTCCGACACGTTTCACCCCCAGCCCCACCAGCGTTTCACATCCCATTAAAAAAAAAAGCTAGTTTTACACTCCATTTTAAAACCCGACCTGACTGGATTTTATGCCCCATTTAAAAACTACCCAGCTAGGTTTCAAACCCTTTTAAAAACGACCCCAGCTGTTTCACACTTACCCCCATTTTATTTAAAAAAACCCACCCCAGCTCCAGATGCTTTGCATCCCATTAAAATATCAAAGGATCCAAGTAATGATACTCCACAGGTATCCCAAGATGCTACCTCAAAGGTATCCCAAGATATAATACATCACAGGTATAAAAACCCAAAGGGATAAGTGATACCTCATTTCAAGATAATAATACCTGCAGGTATCCCAAGATAGATATAAAGGTATCCAAGATAATGACCATCACAGGTATTCCAAGATAAGGATACTCTCACAGGTATCCCAAGATAATGATACCCTCACAGGTATTCCAAGATAAGGATACTCTCACAGGTATTCCAAGATAATGATACCCTCACAGGTATCCCAAGTAAGATCAAACACCACGAGTAAATAATCTAGTGTTAAATTAAGATGATTTTTACACATTGACCAATGACAATTAGAACCTGGTCAGGTTAGACTGATAGCTCTACAAGAGTCATGAGTGTAATAAGCTCTACACAGATCTTTGAGTGTAATAAACAATCTATAAAAGTCTAAGTATGTGTTAAAGCTCACAGAGTCATGAGGTAATAAAGCTCTACAAGTCAGAGTGTAAAACTCTACACAGAGTCATGGTGTAATAAAGCTCTACCAGATTTGAGTGTAATAAGCTCTACACAGAGTCATGAGTGTAATAAAGCTCTACACAGAGTCATGAGTGTAATAAAGCTCTACAGAGTCATGAGTGTAATAAAGCTCTACAGAGTCATGAGTGTAATAAAGCTCTACACAGAGTCATGAGTGTAATAAAGCTCTACACAGAGTCATGAGTGTAATAAAGCTCTACACAGAGTCATGAGTGTAATAAAGCTCTACACGGGTCATGAGTGTAATAAAGCTCTACAGGCAGAGTCAGTATGAGTGTAATAAAGCTCTACAGAGTCATGAGTGTAATAAAGCTCTACAGAGTCATGAGTGTAATAAAGCTCTACACAGAGTCATGAGTGTAATAAAGCTCTACACAGAGTCATGAGTGTAATAAAGCTCTACACAGAGTCATGAGTGTAATAAAGCTCTACACAGAGTCATGAGTGTAATAAAGCTCTACACAGAGTCATGAGTGTAATAAAGTTCTACAGAGTCATGAGTGTAATAAAGCTCTACAGAGTCATGAGTGTAATAAAGCTCTACAAGTAGTATAATACAGAGTTGGTAATAAAGCTCTACACAGAGTCATGAGTGTAATAAAGCTCTACACAGAGTCATGAGTGTAATAAAGCTCTACACAGAGTCATGAGTGTAATAAAGCTCTACACAGAGTCATGAGTGTAATAAAGCTCTACAGAGTCATGAGTGTAATAAAGCTCTACACAGTCATGACCATGAAAAAGCTCATCATATGATTAAGACCCTCTAAATAGAGTGATAATTTTAAATAGCTTTACATAAGATGGAATGGTTGAAGAAGAGGTTGGGGTGGGGTAGCAGGGAGGTGGGTGGCAGGGAGGAGTGGCATGGAGGGATGGTAGGGAGGTAGGAGGTAGGGAGTGGAGGGAGAGAGAGAGAGAGGTCAGGTCCGGTCGATGGCCAAGTTTACCTTTGATCTTCCTCAGAATTAGTTGATCAAGCTGCCTGATTATCCGTCTGTCCCTCTGTCTGCCTCCCTGTCTCTCTGTCTGATTGCCTAGCTCCCTGACTGTCTGCCTGACTGCCTATCTGTCTGGCTGAAATGTAGCTCCCTTCAACCCCCTTTCCAAACTCTCATCTCATATACAAACTTTCATAATATGCTCAAAACTCATTTTGGGTCATTGTCAGCCGTTGATAGATGCAATTTTAGTAGCCTTCTTATGATGGTAGGGTGGAGGGGAGGGTGGTTGATGGGGTATGGGTCCTACCCTTGCTGGGCATGGGTCCTACCCCTTCCTGGGCATGGTGAAGCGACCTCGTGTGTGAGCAGGACTTGCCTATAGCTGCCAGGCTTGGCTTTGTTTGACTTCCTACGAAATTGAGTGGGAGAGATGGTTTGAAATTCCTTTATCTGCATTTAGATGTCTTATTGCTAGCAAGGGTGTAGAAAATACATAATAATAATAATAATAATAATAATAATAATAATAATAATAATAATAATAATAATAATAATAATAATAATAATAATAATAATAATAATTTTTTTCACTCTAAGTTGTTTTTCCCACTAGCACACTACTGCATTAGACTGGTAACATCTAACTGTATCCCAAACTAACTATATCAAAATAGACTGGTATCTCCCAACACACTCAGACTGGTATCCCCAAACACTCTAGACTGGTATCCCCCAAACACACTCTAGACTGGTATCCCCCAAACACTCTGACTGGTACCCAATCTAGACTGGTATCCCCCAAACACACTCTAGACTGGTATCCCCACACCTAGCTGGTATCCCCAACACTCTAGACTGGTATCCCCAACACACTCTAGACTGGTATCCCCCTGCTGGTATCCCCCACACTCTAGACTGGTATCCCCCACACACTCTAGACTGGTATCTCCCAAACACACTCTAGACTGGTATCCCCACACACTCTAGACTGGTATCTCCCAAACACACTCTAGACTGGTATCCCCACACACTCTAAGTTGCACACTGAACTGCATCAACACACTCAGTATTATACATCACTATTTTCGTCCTCATAGACCATCCAATCAATTTCTTTGTAATTGAAATCTCCTACTATAATTATTTTCTGTTATATTCATTGGTAAAAATTTTCACTATTATATATAATTGTATCTCATTCATCTCGGTGTAAAAAAAAATGTTTTTTTTTCATTCAATTATTTTCTCTCCCGTGAGTTGTTAAAGGGTAGTTTATAGTTTATATGCATTTAGAATGTTTCAGTTTTTATCTATATTTCTAAATTTTATGTTGTAATAATTTCAGTGTTATTTGTAATTTGTGTTTTTAGTCTTGTTTGGGGCATTTAGAACCTAAGTGCGTGTGTGTGTGTGTGTGTGTGTGTGTGTGTGTGCTAGAAATATAAATAGGGTGATAGTGTTCCATAATTCCTTCACAGGATCGACACACACACACACACACACACTCGAGGCCAGGAGCTGTGACTCGATCCCTGCAACCACAACTAGGTGAGTACACACACACACACACAACACTCCTGACTGGTTCTAATATCATCCACTTGTTAACGTAACTCATTACTGTCAGATTTGTTGGAAAATTTGACAGCTAAAAGCAGAATTAAAAGCTGTTGTCAAATGATGATCTGCGTCATTATTAACTGTTTGTCCCACAATAATTTTCAGCTAAAGCAATTTTAATACAAAATGCTTATCCAGTCTGAGATAGACATTAAACGCGAAACACTACTGCGTGTATTAACGTGTATGTCTGTGTATGTGCACTGAGAAGTGTACATTAGTGTATGTGCACTGAGAAGTGTACATTAGTGTATGTGCACTGAGAAGTGTACATTAGTGTATGTGCACTGAGAAGTGTACATTAGTGTATGTGCATGAGATAAACTAGTACAGTGGAACCTCAGGTCAAGAACGCTTCCGAACACGATCAAATCGGTTCACGACCAGAGTTTTGGAACGAATTATGGTCGTGACCAGAGGTTCCACTGTATTTGTCTCTCACAACTCATGTACCGAGATGTTTATCTCAGCTTTTGTATATAGTTCTACTCTCTTACTATTATGTCTTTGAATTTGCATTGATAAAGCCACTGGAGGGCGAAACGTCTACAATAAACATACCCAGATGCTGCACATGTGTCTAATTTTCATCGTGTCGGTATTGCATACTATTCATGTACAGGAGAGGGATAAAGAGGGAGGGAGAGAGTTTTTCATGTGGGAGGGAGAGAGTTTTTCATGTGGGAGGGAGAGAGTTTTTCATGTGGGAGGGAGAGTTTTTCTTGCGGGAGAGAGAGAGTTTTTCCTGTGGGCTGATGGGTCTATAAATTACCCCATGGACAATGGAGGCTCTTTTAATGGGTTATTACATAAAGTGTTTCTGTCACTTCACTAATGGACCTGTGCTTATGGAGACATGGATAATGGCTTGTTTCGGCCCCCCTTTCCTCTCTTTTTTCCCCCTTCTCTCCTTCAATTCTCTCTCTCTCTCTCGGTTTTACAAGGTTAGGTTAAGGTTCCTAACTGTATTTAGAAGCTAAGAGCTGTTACCTACATCAGCTCAGGACGATGTTGGAGTCATCTGTGGACTAGCGATTACATTTGGTCAATTGATTTTATTTCGTTGATGTCATTATGCTGTACAAACATGTTCCAGACTCGAGTCATCCTAGGACTGAATCTCTCTCTCTCTCTCTCTCTCTCTCTCTCTCTCTCTCTCTCTCTCTCTCTCTCCCACATTATTTCTCCCTGTATCACTTATATTACAACACAACCCACGTACGATACACTTTCTTGTGATCCTCCTTGGAGGGCCAGATAAAGTCTTATCTCCCAGACAACTATATTACAAGAATAATGTATCACTCTCTCTCTCACTCTCTCTCTGGTTGGGAGGATCATCTCCCACAGAACCAGCTGGAGGGTGTTCGGGCTGAGGATACACAGAGGCTGAGGCAGAGATTACTTTTATAGGGAAAGTTCCTGAGGGTGAGGCCGAGGTAGATGAGATGGAGGGATAACTGGATTCCCGGGATAAGCGAGGGTGTGGGAGGTAGAAGACTGTGCGATGAATGAACGATTGGAATATCGTAAGATAAGTGAAATATGCAGGATACAAGTGGGGGTTAGGGACCCCTGGGAGAGGCCACGGAATTACCTGTAGCTGGTTTCGTGGTCCTTGTATTCGAGGTCGATTGTGGTTCTGTCGATTGAGCATGCGTCTCGCAATCGCAAGGAGCGCGGTTCGATTCCCCGGTACTCCTACACAACTTGGACAATATGATTACATTGTCATTGAACCAAACCATACATTTGATCCCTTATTATTACATTGCAACCATAGATAGGATGGTTGCCATGAGTAGGATTCCCCGTCGCCCAGTCTCTGGAGATAAGGAATGGTGGAAATGGTTCGTTAATTGAATTTAAACCTTAGTGACTACACGAAGGTCATTAAGGCTGCAAGTAATCTGTTCGTCACCAGTCAAGAATAAATTAATCCCCAAAATAGGGATTAAAAGGAACTCTGTGTATTTACAGTAAGAGCCATACATACACCTCTCGGTGTATATATATATATATATATATATATATATATATATATATATATATATATATATATTAGGTTGTGTGATAGATGTATATAGGTGAGATATAGTAGGAATTGAGATAGATATATATTGGTGCACACGTAAATTTATTTTTATAGATTAATAAGAAGGAAAAACCCAACACGACCAGAGTTCAAAACCAATACAATCAGCCATTTGCCCGTACAAATCTGCGATCATAAACAACAGTGGCAATACCGTCCACACACACCATTCAGTTACACTAAACCTGTATCATTTTGCATTCACCAGCTGCTCTAGGCTCTTTAACATGACCTTGGGAGGTGATGGATCATCAGTTAAGGGGAGGACTGATGGCCTTTTATTTCCCTTAGTCACCCTACCACTTAATATGCGTCGCTGGACAGTGACTAGCAATGCCCACGATGCCGCCACTTAGTGTGTGATGGTAGCGAGCGCTGAGGCCGCTCAGTTATGACCATCCCAGGGCATTAAGGCTCTCCACACACACGCCGCTTTATGGCTTTTATGACCTTTATGAACTCTGCGTCCACCATTTTTCCGCGACCCTTTTTATATTCTTTATGTCGTGTACCTATGTTGTAATATCCCCTAGTATTACTGATATGTAGGTATGTCGTTATGTCCTCTGGTCTATGTCGTTATGTCCTCTGGTCTATGTTATGTCCTCTGGTCTATGTCGTTATGTCCTCTGGTCTATGTCGTTATGTCCTCTGGTCTATGTTATGTCCTATGGTCTATGTCGTTATGTCCTCTGGTCTATGTTATGTCCTATGGTCTATGTCGTTATGTCCTCTGGTCTATGTTATGTCCTATGGTCTATGTCGTTATGTCCTCTGGTCTATGTTGTTTTGACCGCTGTTCTATGTTGTTAAGTCCTCTGGTCTTATTAGTGTTGTCAATGTATTTCGTTAAGGGAATGTGCTCATACCAGACATGTCGTGTGGGTATTGAGAGAGATAAATAGGTTGTCAAAGGACACTCCTTGTAGGATGTATATTTACGAGTCTGTGAGAGGTGTACCCGCACGTCAGTCCAGCTTTATGTCGGCCTAGAAGTGAGACCGACGCCTGTCCGTGGGCATACACATGCGCACCAGCGTCTGACGTCACACGCAAAGGGACCGGCTATGTAAAGCTAAGATAATTCTAATACACTACACAGTGTATACATATTTACTGACACGACAGACATACGTTTGTTATATATTGAGTAATACATATAAAAATGAGTATGTGCACTTTGGTTATGGTTATGGTAGTGCTTCTGGGAATTATCTTCCCCACGGCCTCTTATATACAATGGTAACATTTTTTTGAATGTAGGCAGAAGTTTGTAAGATGTACCTGTCATCTTACGTGTTCTTGAGACACGAGGAAAAGATCACCAATCCAGTCCGTGAAAAAAAAAGACAGATTTGTATTTCTCACTCATATGACAGGGCATTTGAGTGATTGAAATGTCATGAAGATCAATCACAACAGACTTCATCATTGTAAGAAAATAGAGACTAGGTGCGTAGATGTACTAGAAACCAGTGAAACCAGTTGAACGTAATAATATATCAGCTCTGCAGTGGTCCTGTTGAACCAAGAAACGTGTTATCTCTTTTATATTCTGAGTGGATTATCTAATCCCTGTGGTAGTGTAAGAGGGAACACGCAGCTAATGACCCTCGTAAAGTCATAAACCTGAGTCGTTCATACTGGCCCATGCTAGGCAGGTTGTACTCACACCCAACCAGTGAAGAGTATCTAACTTGCAACTAACCCTTTTTTTCAAGCTACCCAAAGTATCAGATTCGATGCCAGCCTCTTGGCACTTTGTTCCACTCATCTACAACTCTACAGACAAACCTGCACTTACCAATATCTTCTGAAAATCCCACACAGTATTTTTTATATTATTCAAAGCATCTTTATATACCCTTATCTTTCAATTTCCTATAGTTTAGTCATATCCTTCCTCATTCCTCGTCCTTCCATAGAGTGCAACCTAGGTGTTGTTATTCTAGAACAAAGGGATACATACACATACAAAAAAAACAGTAGAATAAGAAAGTTGGATTAAAAGAGAGGAAGGGAGGTAAGTTTGGTGTACATTAGCCCCTGGAGGCCTAAAAAGAGGGTAAGACCCCTCTGTGACTCCGCCAGTAATGTTTCTGAGGAGGTATTTAACGTCGGTAGCCCCCCATCTACCCCATGTGAAGGGGATGCAGGTGCTTAGGAACCTGGGGGAGAGGGTGCTGAAGAAGGGGCGAGTAGCAGGGGGCGAGATCTACAGAGGGAGCGGCTGGTGCAAGACGTATCGCTATTATTATTAAAAACGTAGGAACATAAGAGAGGAACACTGCAGAGGGTCTACTGCAAAGGGTCTACTGTGGATTTAAAAAAATCACCACATCGTATTTGGAAGAATTCCCAAATAACCCGCACGTAGTAAAAAGGAGCTTACCACGACGTTTTGGTCCTTGTCCCTCTCGCCTATATATACTGGCTCCCTCACTCTTTTGGGTTTGTGTGCCGGGTCACCATTTGGAGAAGATCCGGGCCGGTGGTACCGGCGAACCTACAACAACAATCTTTTGGGTTAGTGTGACTTTGTATATGGTCCAAGTCGGACCTAAACGTTATCGTAAGCGCCTCTCATATCTGCGGATTATTTGTGTTTCTTTCGGTTCGTCCTGGGACATTATCAGGTCACAACTGAAACGTCATCACGAGGGTCCTCTTTAAAGTACAGGCTTTTGTTGAAGACCTATTGACCCGTGCTTGACAGGTCCTGTTCACACTCAACCTAACCCGGTCACATACCCGTCCAACTTATATTTAAAGCTACAGAAAGTTCTCCCCGTGATGAGGCTACCTGAGAATTTGTTCCGCTCATCTACAACTATATTGCCAAACCAGCACCTCCTTACGACATTTCGAAATCTAAATTGGTCAGACTTGAATTCGCTGCTGCAGAGGGACACAGTGGCTAGGGACTGAGAGGAAGCAAGGGTTATCCTTCAATAAAATGGTATTCAATACCGACAAGTTGAAAAGACACATGAGCAACAATTTTTATTGTTTTTGCTTCCGATAAATGAAGATAAGAATGAGAAATAACGATAGCAAGATGTTGTACATTTATCTTATTCATCAAGTAAAGGCTAATCTAAGGAAGAAGTTGCTGTAATACTCTGGATCAAGAGCCCTTCACCGGCACGAAGGTACTGCCTTCCTAAAGAGGGAGGGAGGGACTGGTGGGAGAGTCATTGAGATTTTAACTACAGTAACTATAAACATAACTCCAGTGACCTCCAGGAACCTCCAGAAACCTCCAAGAACTCCAAGAACCTCCAAGAACCTTCATCAACCTCCAGAAAAAAAATGTGTAAACACCTAGCCACTGATGGGGTTCCCAAGCCTAATATTTTCACATGAACGAGATTCCGCTAACTATTCGTCTCAATTATGTAGTTAGAGGGTAGTTAGTGTCCCTTTCTGGCGGGGGTAATCCCCCAGGGTGTGGACTGACTGACCCACGCATCGTAATCAACCCCAGTAATCCAGTTCTCAGAAAGGATTTATAGTTAAGATTATATACTATATATATATATATATATATATATATATATATATATATATATATATATATATATATATATATAGTTTGTTTGTGTGTGCTTGTGTGTGTTTGTGTGTGTGTGTGTGTGTGTGTGTGTGTGTGTGTGTACTCACCTAATTGTGGTTGCAGGGGTCGAGACTCAGCTCCTGGCCCCGCCTCTTCGCTGTCTGCTACTGGGTCTCTGCTCTCCCTGCTCCATGAGCTTTATCATACCTTGTCTTAAAACTATGTATGGTTCCTGCCTCCACTATATCTTTCTCTAGACTATTCCACTTCCTGACTACTCTGTGGCTGAAGAAATGCTTCCTAACATCCCTTTGACTCATCTGAGTCTTCAGCTTCCAGTTGTGTCCCCTTGTTTCTGTGTTCCCTCTCTGGAACATCCTGTCACTGTCTACCTTGTCAATTCCCCGCAGTATTTTGTATGTCGTTATCATGTCTCCTCTGACCCTTCTTTCCTCCAGTGTTGTTAGTCCTATTTGTGTGTGTGTGTGTGTGTGTGTGTGTGTGTGTGTGTGTGTGTGTGTGTGTGTGTGTGTGTGCGTGTTTATAAAGATTATAATTTTGTTTGACAGGAAATTAATATAGATTATATGAGCGGTGTTGAGGTGTGTCCAGAACTGCCTGACAGATCTTGTGTCCAGTCTATAAAAATACACGTTTATAAAAAGAGGAAAAAGTGTCGTCAGTAAAACACCTTTTAACAAGAACTAGGAGGGGAGGCCTTTGCTTCAGAGCTCCCCAGAGTGACACAAGAGGGAGGGAGCCATTTGTATCAGGAGGGAGAGAGAGACAGAGACAGAGAAAACATGCAGAAATAGACATAGGCAGAAACAAGGAGACACACACATACATAGATAAAGGAAAGGATGGACAGGTGAAGTGATTCCCTAATCTTTCTTGGACATTAAATAACTCAGGAACTTTGGCTAGTATCAACTCCCTTCACCTTCACCTCCACCTCCACCTTCACCTTCACACATTTTACAGTTGACGCAAGTGAAGAGGCAAAACTGTTGATTAGCTTCGTCATGTTTGTTTTCCATCAGCTATGAATCAAAGGAACAACGAGGAGAAAAAAATGAAGAGAAATGAAAAATAAATGTAAAGGCTGAAAACCCACTTGGCTTAATCATATGTAAATACGACTTTCCTTTTGCAGTATCTCAGGCAGCCGATTTTTTTTATTAGTTCGTTTTACCGATTATTTATTTGTTTTTACTTTCCAATAAAAATAAACGGTTGTAAGGTAGGGGAATAAACAAGAATAATCCACTTAAGAGGCCACAGCTGATGTTAACTGGGTTTAAAGCCTATCAGCCACACGAGGGTCATTAAAGCCTGTCGACTAAACGAGGGTCATTAAAGCCGTGTGTCATCTATTCATCACCTGTCAAGATTTAAAAAAAAAATCTTATATTTATTTTATATGTGAGTTATATGTTATATTTTTTGAGTGCGTAGGCGTGTGTATGCGTGAGATTTTTTCAATTTATTTGTGGGGGTCCGTGACAGTGAATTTATTTTGTGTAGTTTATATGGTATTGACTGTGAGGCGTAACTATTATATTTCAACTTATATATTTACGATTATTAAGAGAGAAATGGATTTGACGATAGTAATTACCCTCATTAAACTTCAGTAACCATTTCTGATCAGTTTTTCATGGAAATTAAATTCATAATTATTATTATTATTAAAATCAGATATTTTGTTGGATGTAGCAAGAGAGGAAATGTGAATAAACGAATTACTGAGATACACAGACCTGGTCGTTAAGACCACCCTGGTGGACCAGCATCACTCAGATAGACCTGGTCGTCAAGACCACTCTGGTGGACCAGCATCACTCAGATAGACCTGGTCGTCAAGACCACTCTGGTGGACCAGCATCACTCAGATAGACCTGGTCGTCAAGACCACTCTGGTGGACCAGCATCACTCAGATAGACCTGGTCGTCAAGACCACCCTGGTGGACAAGCATCACTCAGATAGACCTGGTCGTCAAGACCACTCTGGTGGACCAGCATCACTCAGATAGACCTGGTCGTCAAGACCACTCTGATGGACCAGCATCACTCAGATAGACCTGGTCGTCAAGACCACCCTGGTGGACAACCATCACTCAGATAGACCTGGTCGTCAAGACCACCCTGGTGGACCAGCATCACTCAGATAGACCTGGTCGTCAAGACCACTCTGGTGGACCAACCATCACTCAGATAGACCTGGTCGTCAAGACCACCCTGGTGGACCAGCATCACTCAGATAGACCTGGTCGTCAAGACCACCCTGGTGGTCTTGAGACCCACACTGGAGAAATCATGCCAATCATCCGCATCTTTACTAATACGACTCATAACCATTTGCGCGTCTCTGTTGTAAGTGAATGCCTTATTAAAATATCTCGTTAAATTCTTTCTAATGTATTTCGAGGATTTTTTCTCATTGAAGACGCCAAATCGATGAATTTTAAAGACTGATGAGTTTGTGTTTTTGTGTTAGTGGTCAAGTCTGCGTGGTGTTTTTGTGTTGGTGGTCAAGTCTGCGTGGTGTTTTAGTGTTGGTGGTCAAGTCTGCGTGGTGTTTTTGTGTTGGTGGTCAAGTCTGCGTGGTGTTTTTGTGTTGGTGGTCAAGTCTGCGTGGTCAACACGTACCACATATCTCTAACTTCCCGTTCTTATCTTCTTTATTTACATCAACAGTAAATATATCGACTGCTGAACGAAATCCATTAATTCAACATTCTGTGAACGAGGGATCGAGTGAGACACTCCGAACTACAACGGTCGAACATCCCTTATACAAAGTAAGGATACCTCCAGTTGTTCAGTTATTTACCTCGGGTCAATAACGTGTCGTAATATGGCTATTGTCTGCCCCTTCTTCAGCAGGTCGGAAACCCTGCACAGGATGGCTGTTTGAGTCCTCTGTTTACAAGTCCTTCATGGGGATAATAACGGTCTGACGTACACCATTGTAAGGAGGCAGTCCAGCGATGAATGGTTGGAATTCCTATACATTGAATCAAGTATAAAATTTGACGTGATAGGTATCGAGTAACAACTTGGGTCTCGTATTGTAGCAACACAATTGGGTCAATTTTGGAAGGAGAGAGAGAGGAGGAAGTGTTTATGTGTATTTGTTCAGCTGGAAAATTCATATTTCTATGAAGAGGAACAGCATCTCTTCTCTCTCTCTCTCTCTCTCTCTCTCTCCTCTCTCTCTCTCTCTCCTCTCTCTCTCTCACACACACACACACAGTAATTTTAATATAAGTAGTACCTAAAAACTCGGTCTCATTAACACCACCTGCAGGAAGTTTGACATTATTGTCTGAATAATGTCGCAACTTTGGCGTCTTCAAAGCCCTCTCGATCCTGTGACCCGCCATCAAGACTTAATGTCACTGAAAAAAATAGAGCGTTCATATTGAAGACGTCGTGTGGAAGCCTTAGTGTACTGGGAGGTAATACCAGATTACCATCTGGTGCAGTGGGTCGTGGGCCAGTGATAAAGCCTCCAGCTTACACCCAAAGATACCCAGTTTGATCTATCCCTGCCACTAACACCTAGATAATACATGATAGTTCTTTAGATAGAAGATGATAGTTCTCAGCAGGTAGCCTCGGTACGGACTTTGAGTCCTATGCTGTCTGTCTTTCCCATGTGTACTCTCTTGACAACGTTGGGTATGTTTCCTTACGCCTCTTTTACCCTGTTAAGCTAGTAGTATGTGAGTACATTGGTGCTAGTAAAGTATGGTATCAAATACGGACAGATATGTAAATACGACATAAATGGAGCATGAAGACATATGCTATGGAAATATCTGGCTCGTTGAGAGCTTTGTCAACAATACAGAGGCTGAAAAAAATGGAATATATAGGAGGGAGAAGGTAAGGTGTAGAGCGCATGGGTGGTCATAGTCTGGTGAGAGAGAGAGAGAGAGAGAGAGAGAGAGAGAGAGAGAGAGAGAGAGAGAGAGAGAGGTTAGCAACTAACAAAAATCACCTGATCGAAACTTTTACACAAAGTTTATACTTTCATATGAAATATTTAGGTTTTTGCTCAACTTTTCTCTTAAAATGCAGTTTAGCGAGCAGGTCTGACTTGAAAATTGTGATGTTTGTATACAAAACAATGCCAGTTGTGTTATTTACTCACTGGCTTAATTCCACTACAAAAGTAGCCCAGGGAAATGTGAGTGGATGAAGACGTTGATAATGTTATTCCTTCTACATGCGTGGTTATGCGTTTTAAAAAGTTTTTTCAAAGTTCCTCGATGTTTCACCCACTGTGTCACAGTCGCCACAGGGAATGACCTCCACCATGATAATTTTCTGGATAAAGTCCTCTTCTTCTTCTTCTTCCTCTTCTTCTTCTTCTTCTTCTTCTTCAGTTGATCAAGTACCAGGTAGGTACTTCGTACAAATTTCGTCTTGGATTACAGGCAGTGTAACTGAATTAATCCCATCTTGGGAGTATAGGATGGGTAACTGACGCAATTCCGTCCAGGAGTGTGCAGGTATTTCTTCCTTGAGAAGTGGTTCGATCGTGTAACACCTATTATAGTCTCCAGTGTTATGATACACGTGAAGGTGTGCTGTGAGTGTAGCAACAGCTTCGTGATCTGAGAGCTTCATGCGTAGGTCATGAACGCTCTAGTGGACACGCGACTCTGGCAGACACGGTACAGAACCTTGAGAGCTCTATGTATAATGCATTCACACCTTCCACCACACGTTATGTGTTGATGTATGTAATTTCACACCTTTTGGGGCATAACATGGGATGATCTTCGCTTGATTTATTCTCTTCCTCCAAGGATTTCGTTCATAACTCATCCCATCGGATTCTTGAATCTTTCCTTCTTGTCTTCCTTCTCTCTCTCTCTCTCTCTCTCTCTCTCTCTCTCTCTCTCTCTCTCTCTCTCTCTCTCTCTCTCTCTGCACTTCTACATCTCCTCTCTCCCCACCAGTCGTCTTTCCCGGCTGACGAAGGTCGTATGCCTCCACACGTACTCAGTAGCCGGGAATCACATGGAGAATACATTGCAACCTTGCAGGAGACCACTGTAGTCACCTGTCCTTACTGCGGCCTCTCAGATTGCAAGGTGCAGGTGTAATGTTGCCTGAGCAGGATACGTTTCACCCCAGGTAGCATTTCTGGGTAGACTTACATATTTTTTTTTTCTGGGAATGGTAAGAATGTTCTTCCGGTGGTGAGACTGAATCTTAAATTTTAAGTTACTGTGCAAAAGTCTTTTTATTATCTTCCTAAGAAATCTCGAAATATATGGGAGTACATAGGAGCACATAGGAGTACATGGAAGTACATGGGAGTACATGGGTAAGATAGAGAACAAGACTTGAAAAGCTACATAGAGGCTATTTGCTTAAGATAAACATCTATTTTTGCCTAGATTAAGGACTGTCCTCTATTATCTAGACTTAGGAGTCAAGGATAGTAAAGAAAAAAGCTCTCTAATATGATGTACCAGGTAGTGCACTATATATCAGAGAGAGAGAGACAGACAGAAAGAGAGAGAGAGAGAGACAGACAGAAAGAGAGAGAGAGAGAGAGAGAGAGAGAGAGAGAGAGAGAGAGAGAGAGAGAGAGAGAGAGAGAGAGAGAGAGAGAGAGAGAGAGAGAGAGAGAGAGAGAGAGAGACAGAATAATTTTCTACAACCATTTAAGCGAACAATGAAAAAAATCAGCTTCAACAATATAATAATGAAAGAAAATAAACATAAAAGAGGAGAGCGCCTCAGGTGGAGATGTCAAAGGCTCACTATAGGCGGATTATATATGCAAATTATGTCGTGGCTTGATTATTCAGGACGGTGAGGAGTCGTGAATGAAGTTTGTGATTTGTTAATTCATCCCTGGATTTCTGCCTTTCATACGAGAGTTGGTTTTATCTCCTCCTGTGGCTCCATTTCTGATTCTTGAGTCCGTTTTGGTTTTTATTAATGTCTTCGTAAGACGAAATTTATTTAAGAGCAAGGTTTTTTTGGTTAGTGAATGTTTTTATATAGGTAGTTTATTCTGGTGGTTTATTTTGGTAGTGTATTGTAGTGGTTTATCCAGCTTCTGTGCCTTCTAAAACTGGTATTTTTTATAAAGCCTGTGTAATAATGTACTTCATTATAGACTCGTCGTTCTTATTTACATTAACATTATTAGCTGGTTTGTTAGGTTTAAGTTTATCGACTGTACGTAGGTCATAGAGACGGAAATTAGGAACCTAGTCCCTCCAAACCAAGAATACCTTAATCCTTATAATGGAATTAAAGGTCAGGTAAGATTTGTCAGGACACAAGACAAGTGTTTCCTGACGCGGATTTTAGTCTGATGATGACTCGCAGTTGGAGCTTTTGGTCATCTGACCGAGGCCTTCCACTGGCTTACCCCTCCACCCGTTTAAAAATTATGGTCGTGATTATAACCATTTCATTCTGCTTATGGAATTAAAGTACACTCTCAGTGTATATACACTGAGTGTACCTTTCAGTGTATATACACTGAGTGTATCTCTCAGTGTATATACATTGAGAGGTACACTCAGTGTATATACTGAGTATCAATATATACACTGAGATATACTCGCCTTTCGGTGCATATATTCTTATGGATTTTTATTGTTTTATTGATAATATAAAATAAATATTAGAAATTAATAATTTATTTAAAATTTAACATTGATGTAAATTCAATATTAGTTTAAATTTTTAAGTTAAACCTTAATTTTATTTACATCTGTAAAGCCATTAAAAATAATCTTACTGAAATTATTTGTTCCAGTAGTCGCGTTTTCTATTATTTTTTTTTTATATAACATCAGTCTCTCTCAATTATTTCTCATCGTTTCTTAAACTAACCTCTAATATTCAAGGCTCGTGACCTAAGGCTGGCTGATCACCAGAGAACAAATCTCTTCGCATTCACTGTTGTGTTGCGTGTGGGGGGAATTACACAACAGAGCCCGAGATCTTCAACATACACAGACATTATTTGTTCGTTGTCTTCCCACTGCAGTGTTATTAGCTAGCCTTTGCTGGGATACACGTTCATGCAGCCTCCTGATTGGCTAACTCATGTGGTGTTCTGATTGCCTAGCTGTTGGAAGGTTGTGCTTCTAGCGTAGGCAAATTACTTAGGGGGTCGTCTCTTTCAGGGTTAATCTATTTTTCATGAAATTTTTTGTGTTTTTGGGGGCGACTCGTTCGTATTTGATTCAATTTCTTTGTTGTTCGATAAAAAGATTTATGTCTCTCCTCGTTTCTGTATTATTGTGTTTTTCTTGTATTTTGTTCATTTACTTATTCCTTTGAAATTATTTAATAAATATGTGTTACACTCTTTACCATTATTCATAGTCTATAAACTTATTTTTGAAGGGGTGGAGGGGTGAGCCAGCTGAAGTCCTCGGTCAGATAGCCAAAAGCTCCAGTGGCGGGTCGTCATATTACCAAGACCTTCTTCAGGAAGCACTTGTCCTGTTTTATTACATAACTGACATAGAAAACCGACAAGCTGATGGGTGAGAGCAGTGCATCACTTGGGGTATCATTCCTCTCTGTATTGGACTGATGAAGCCACTGGTGGGCGAAACGTTTCCACAATACAGACGCCCAAGAGTTGCACAAGTGTCTTAGTCATCAAGTTGTCCTGTTTCCTAACGAATCTTACCTAACCTAACCATCCTTCGTACCCTGAGGGATGTATTTCTCACACCGTACATATGTTGAGAGTTTGCTGTAATCCGTTTTAAGGAATAGTATATTCTCGTCTGGTGATGCAAAGATTTCCTTGCAGCCTGATTGACCCATAGAGTAAACGCTAGGCTTTAACCGTACAATCTAACCTAACTAGTGTTCCTGCCATAATACATAGGTTATATACACCGACAGGTGTATATTTCTCGGTGTATATATACTGAGACTTTATTTTAATACCTATTTTAAGGGAGTAAAGTACTTTTGACTGGCGGTGGACAGGTGACATGCACTCTTAAAATGATCTTCTTGTAGTTGATACGCTTTAAACCTAATATATATTTAAACCTAATATATATTTTAAACATAATTTGTTGAAGGTATGATGTCTGGTGATACTTCCATGGTACTATGATAATGATAATATTGAAACGATAAAATTACCTGAATAATTCTCAGATACAAGTTTGTGTTGATCCAGAGTTTGTTATACGAGGTGGAAAGCCGAATTTACTATAAGAAGAACATAAGAAAGGAGGAACATTGCAGCAGGCCTACTGGCCCATACTAGACAGGTCCTTCTCAAGCTCAAACTCACTTTTCAGGAGAGACAGGAAAGCCAGTGGAAAGCCTCGACCACATGGCTAAAAGAACCCCTGAACGAGTCGTCATATGATTAACTCTCACAGCAACAGAAGAAAATTTTCATGTCTTCTGACTAATGAAATTACACTATTTCCCAAGTCTGTTCGTGTGTTGGTCCCTCATTCTTGTCTGGATAATTTCTTGTTGATTATTTATTTTGGCTTCGCAGCAACTGAAGCAATTTTCGTTGTACATTAAAGGGCTTTTTTTTACTGAATTATTACTTTTATGTGGGTTGGATGTTTGACCATAAGACATTTTTCATTAGGGATTTAACTATCTAGCATTTTATTTCAAGCCATTTTTGAATGTCTGACTTTTAATCACCAAATACTTGACTTCCTGGAATTTGACTTGTGTAGACCTTCCTCCGTTGTTTTTTTTTTTATCAGCTAAGTGTGGCATGTTTATTTCTCTCTTAGCTAGATTGTGAAGATCTTGTGTTCTTCACAGGATTTTTACCATAAATATCCCCAGTTTTTACCATAAATATCCCCAGAATTCACTGGGGAATAGCCTATCCTCCTCCATCATTATTTTGGGATAGTAAATCCTGAATCTTGTCTTCACAGAAACTCTCCTCTGGCGTAGGTCGTGACGTATATATATATTTTAACATTTGTTTCAATTTTTCATCCTTGCATTGACAATTACAGTAGTGTATCTCTTTGTGCTTCATGTTTGCTTATTTTCTGGTAGGACGAATCTGTGCAATGTTCCCCACGACTTTTGGATGAGAAAGACCACAGATTCACGAATCATTTCCGACCTCAGTGATTCCCTATATTCTTAACACAATTTTTCACAAATAGTTCATGTCTTCTGATTCGTTCCCTTTACCACTTCTTTCCCTCCTACTTCCTCTAGGAAGCAGAACGCCCTTACACAGTAACTAACTGGCCATAAAGGAACTATGTAATTTATCTGTTATCTTAAATACTGGACATCTGAACTCAGTAAGTTCCTCAGTGTTGAATATAGGAGCTCCGCCTTCCCTATCTGTGCGCTTTCCTGGGGGAGCCAGTTTGCAGTTTGTCTCGCCATGATTAAAATCGCCTAAGATTAGAAGCTTGGCTCTGGTCCTGCTTGTTACATAACTATTCTACGACTGTTATCGTTGCCTCGTGTTGCTGCTATTGTGCTACGGCCTGGGTCTTCTGTAGCTGGGTGGCGGGATATATGTACTCATGATCACTACGTATGCCTAGGTAACTTCAGTGATTAACGTTCCTGCCGTGTAAATATATAAGAACATAAGGAAGAAGAAACACTGCAGCAGGCCTCCTGGCCCATGCGAGGCAAGTCCAAGTCTCCTACCGGCTTAAGCCAATTAACATTAAATTATCTATTCGGTTACTACGTCTTAGTGCGGGTGAGGTCTTGCTTATGGCACCGATTTTCTTCTCACATGTGATTATATGGGTCGAGTATCTGTTCCTATGAATATTAAATACCTATGCTCAGTAACAACCCACACGGATACAGAAAATCTGGAGGCTAATTGATCTGTATATTTCGACCCCCTTCTGGGATCCTCTTCAGCAGATGAGAAGGATCCCAGAAGGGGGTCGAAATATACAGATCAATTAATCTCCTGAGTTTGTCTCTATGTGGATATATTATTAATGCACTGACAAGTCTTCATTACACTTTAGTTATTCACCAAATACCTGTTTTTATCTATTTGTAGTTACAGGAACATAGTTATGCTTGTGGTGACCTGCCTTCAATACCCTCTTGATCTTAATATACAGATAATTGTAGCACTTACTAATTTCTCTTTAAGCGCATTCCATTGGTCAAAAATTTTATTTGAGAAGAAAAGAGTTTTTATCATCCAATCTGCTCCATTTTTACAAAATTTACAACTCTGTCTTCTAGATATTGTGGTTGTCTTCTAGATATTGTGGTTGTCTTCTAGTTATTGTGGTTGTCTTCTAAATATTGTGGTTGTCTTCTAGATATTGTGGTTGTCTTCTAGATATTGTGGTTGTCTTCTAGTTATTGTGGTTGTCTTCTAGATATTGTGGTTGTCTTCTAGATATTGTGGTTGTCTTCTAGATATTGTGGTTGTCTTCTAGATATTGTGGTTGTCTTCTAGATATTGTGGTTGTCTTCTAGATATTGTGGTTGGGAGAGATCTTTGCCTACTCTTTCTTGCCTTTTCATCATCTTAAAAGTGAGAATCTTTAAAGTTTACAGCTTATTTTTTAAACTCTGGTACCCATTTTGTATCTCTGGAATGAAGAAACCCCTGGTGGGCGAAACGTACCCTCAATAAATATCTTGTGTTTCTTACATAATTACACTGGTACGTTTCAGATATTGTCAATAACTACACTCTTGCAAAATATGGCTGTATAGCCAATCTCTCTTATTTTCTCTCCCTTGCTTCTTCTTCTTCTTCTTTCCCTTCTCTCCAATACACCCACGTTGGTGCAGTTCTAAACTGCACAAAGCACCAGCAGACATGCAACGAATACTAGCCTCCCTTAAAAAAAAGAAAATATATACAAATAGGATTTGTTTGCTGAGATCGTTAGCGTCAAGTCTCTAATTTTAATAACTCACTCTTATATCCGGGTTCCTTTCCAGCGAACGAGGGGAATAGTGTGTATTAAGACAAAAGCCAATATACAGAGAATTCTGTACTACAAATTCTGGTTAATTGGTGTGGGTGGATATATTGTTCTGTGTCTATGCTATCTGGCGGAGTTTGTATGTAGGAGGATTTTAATATTTTGATATTGTGTTTCCTTAGTGTTTATGGTCTTGTAACTGAACCAATATGTAGATATTTTTATTATTATTATTATTATTATTATTATTATTATTATTATTATTATTATTATTATTATTATTATTATTATTATTATTATTATTATTATTATTATTATTATTATTATTATTATTAGTATTAAATGACTATCGTAGTGATAAAAAATCAATATTAACATGTCAGATCAACTGAAAGGTTACATTACGTGTACAATGTTGTACATCTGATGAATAAGACAGGCTTGAGGGACAGACCTGGCGGACAGGTCACGTCAAAACGACAGTATTCGACTGAAGAAGCCTTCTGTGCAGGCGAAGCGTTTCGGAAATGAAGATACCCAGGTGTTGCACATGTGTCTTATTCATCCTCAAAAATTTTGCACATAAGTCTTTGCCTAACAGAATTTGATTGTATTCATTGGGGTGTCGAGCAGAACGTGTCTCCTACACGTCAGGTGATCACGTTAAAGGTCTATCGACGGCTATTAAGGCGCAATCTATTTTATTTTGAGCATAATATAATAATGATAGAAAACATAATGATAATAATTATTAACATCATTATTATTATTATCCCACAACACACGTAGCTCGCAGAAGTCACGAGCACTCATCAACTTTCACTATACAAATAATTGTGTTGATGAATTAAGAGTAGAGAAACACTGATGATAAACATAGTTGTGTAACGTACTAGAGACACGCTAACTGGCCGCACCACCCAAGGTATTAACACAATTATCCCTCCCTTGTTAGATATGACAAACTGTTTGGTGGTGGAGGGTGATATTTTGCCTTAGGCATCTCGCTGGGCTGTAAGTGTTGTAAACATGTGTGTAGGTGTTGCAAACATGTGTGTGGGTGTAGGTTTTAGAGAGGCAGGTGTGGTTAATGATACCAGGATATACTCAGCGTGAGGTGTACTCACCTATTTGTACTCACCTATTTGTGGTTGCAGGGGTCGATTCATAGTATGTCTGTGTGTGTGTTTGTATGCTGGGAGATTATTTTAATTGGTATCTTGTGAGTTACTTGAACAGGTGGTGCTTGTGTAGTGGATAGGCTTTAAACCCTCATTATGCTACCGGTCTGAAGACACCATTTGAGGTCTTGAAACTCGTAGGTATAGTTTTAAAGCTCTAGGTGTGGTCTTGAAGCTCAAGGTTGTGGTCTTGATGTTTCAGTGGTCTCGACAGAAGGTCTTGACTGCCAGGTATTGATTGACAGGTTATGAATGCCAGGTATTGATTGATAGATGTAGATTGCCAGGTCTTGACTGCCATGCATTGACTGCCAGGTGTTGACTGCTAGGTGTTGACTGCCAGGTCTTGACTGCCAGGTGTTGACTGCCAGGTCTTGACTGCCAGGTGTTGACTGTCAGGTCTTGACTGCAAGGTCTTGACTGCCAGGTCTTGACTGCATGGTTTTGGCTGCCAGGTCTTGGCTGCCAGGTCTTGACTGCCAGGTCTTGACTGCCAGGTCTTGACTGCCAGGTCTTGACTTCCAGGTCTTGACTTCCAGGTCTTGACTTCCAGGTCTCCACTGCCAGGTCTTCATTACTAGTTGTGAGTCGTATTTCAAGGATACATGTCTTTTATCTTAACTTACCACTAGCAGTACTTTCGCTGTAACAGCAACGTGTTTGTAAACAATATATAAAAGCCACAAACCCCTTGTGGTGTCGTGTGGGTCTTGAGAGAGATATATAGGAGGTCAAAGATACTCCTTGTTGGATGGTTACGGTATATTTACAGTAAGTGAAAGGAGAGAGTCCAGCCACGTCTGTTCACCTGTGTAGGCCTGTCGCTAGTGAGGCCGTCTGCCTATGATAGGCTGTGCACATGCCTGAGCCTCTGACGTCAGCGGGTACCGTGACGTCACACGCAAAGGGACCAGCTTTATAAAGATATACCACACAAGTGTATATATATATACTGACACGACAGTGGGCTTAGCGCTTAGTTATGATTAAAATAATAATTATAATAAGACCATAACCTGTATATAAACAATACATAAAGCCACAGCTATATTTAACAAAAAATTATGGCCACAACTTATCCATGCCTCTGTGTGTTTGGTAATTCGCATTTAGCGCGCTAACTATATTTTGGCGTGTTGTTAAAAGACTGGAAATTCATTTAAATTCGTTGTTATTCCTGTTAACATGTGCAGCGTGACCTCAGACTTGCAACTGGCGAACTACTGCTACCTAAACCACTGTTGCAAAAGTTGCCTCGTTCATCCCGATACTAGCTTTTACAGGTTCAATATATATATATATATATATATATATATATATATATATATATATATATATCTCGTTTCTATTATATATTTCACGAGACAGCTGACCTGAAGAAGCTACTAGTAATTTAGAATATATATTTATCATTAGGGGGCTGACTGAAGTTCCTATCCTTGGTGCCTCCTCTGTTTATTATGTATTTTTAATTCTACTTTCAGAAACATTTATCTGTTTTATCTGCTAAGTTTTAATATTGTTAGGATAATAATAGGATAATTGTTAATTTGCTTGAGGTTGAATTACAAAGTTGTCAAATTGAAAGAAAAATCTATTACATTCTGTTTTACATACATATAAACTTAACATGCAAACTTTGCCAATAGCAAACAAGAACAATGTAAACTATTTTCTGCTGATTATAGCTCACTTGATATGTGTGCACGTGAGCAACAGTGCAACGTAGAGGGGTATACGTGTATAATTATATATATATATATATATATATATATATATATATATATATATATATATATATATATATATATATATATATATATATATATATATATATATGAAGACAACCACTATGAAAAATAGAAGAATTCCAAGCGCTTTCGTGACTACTCACATTATCAAGGAACTATAACAGGAAACGTGAGAAGAAGGCTTATAGAGTAGTCACGAAAGCGCTTGGAATTCTTCTATTTTTCATAGTGGTTGTCTTGCATATTTTGATATCACCTGTTTACTGTGATCTTTTTGCATATATATATATATATATATATATATATATATATATATATATATATATATATATATATATATATATATATATATATATATATATATATAATTGTCTCAAGTGTTATAAATCGTCTGTATTCTCGACTGAAGAAGCCCGCTGTGCAAACGAAACGTATCAACAGTAAGACACCTAAGTGTTGTCACTTGTAGGTTATATATACAATTTATCTGAAGTTTCACAGCTCTTGTCCCCTTGTCGTCTGTTGCCCCAACAATATTTACTTATGCTTACCATGTACCGTACCCTCTACGGACTTGAAGAAAATTTGGTGCGTTGGCGAAACGTAAGAAACGATTATTTGCCCATTTGACTGAAATAAAATATACTGTGACCCTGATGAAGTGAAGAATGTACTGTGACCCTGACGAAGTAAACACTGAATATACTGTGACTGACGAAGTAAACACAATATACTGTGACCCTGACGAAATAAATAGAAAATACTGTGACCCTGACGAAGGAAACAGAATATACTGTGACCCTGACGAAGTATACACAGAACATACTGTGACCCTGACGAGGTAAACACACAGGTGACCTCCAGACGCTGGTACAAGGTTTATCATCAGCCGGGAGATTATGTCAATAATTACATCACAGACGCCATTACTGTGTTATAATTCATAAGTTAATCACATAATTAAGACGCGAAAATCTTTTCAGGGGACTAATTAGCGTTTAAGAAGGGGACTATTTTCAAGTTACTTTTGAAAAATTGATTTATATTATGAAGGTTTGGTTGAGAAAGAAGGATAAGGGAGAGGGAGAACGAAATGAATTAATAACACGTACAGTTAAGCGAGAAATTTATATGAAAAGAGAAGGGGAAGTTGTTAATAATTTAGAAGAGACGAAAGAGGAGTATAATATTAGAGAAACTATTATTATTGAAAAAGGCACAATACCGTGACTGGAACAGTACACAAATAACCTGAACATAGGAGAGAGAAACTTACCACGACGTTTCGGTCCCACTTGGACCATTTACAAGTCACACTACCACAAATGAGTGAGGGAGCCAGTATATACAAGCGAGGGGGACGGGACTATGAGAGGAAGAATAAGAAGTAGTGGTAATGGTTATGCTGGTAGTGGAAGTGGTAGTAGAAATAATAGTGGTAGTAGAAAGTAGGGAGAGTAGTTTAATGGCACCTTCCCCAAAGAAATATTGCGAGTATGGACAAGATACAACGACTGGCTATTGGCATTATTACTATCATGGGGCATGCTAAACGTGCAAGTGTTTTTTTTAACGGACTTGTACGTTTGTAGCCAGTCCATAGTACGTAGCTGTGCTATAATCCACGGCTAGTAACTAGCAATCAACGAGGAAACAAAGCACACTCAGGAGAAACTAGTAATTTAACTATGTTCCATCACCAGATAATATGTATTATTATAAATACACTGAGTACAGTAGGTCAACACCTGCAACATGAAGAACGAGGTATTTGTGCAACTTTTCGCCAGTGTTTCGTACTTCAGTTTCCTCAATAAACATTCCCAAATGTTGCACATGTGCCTCATTCTTCAACTTATCGATTTTCTATACCAGTTATCACATGTAAGATCATATGTGAAGAGAGAATAACTATGGCATGCTAAGAGTATGTTACATTTTATTCAATGTCACACACCCATATAGCCATACCTCCCGGCCAGTGAACCGGGTGCTAAGGGTTAAACGATCAAGGGGCCCCGTCGTTATACCAGTACCTTGGTTCAACCAGTCAATCACAAGGAAGTCCACCAAAGCTGTGAAGCGATGTGGTACACTCGTGAAACAACTTTGGCATACTTGCCTTCCCTGCTGGTCGCCACGGTTTGACCGTGTCCTGTGCGCTTGCATTTACCTCATTGATAACCGTGTCTTATACTTTCATTTGCCTCATTATACATAGCTGTATATACCGTACATAGGCTCTATATATATATATATATATATATATATATATATATATATATATATATATATATATATATATATATATATATATATTAAGCTTATTTTTGGTGAGGGAAATACATTCATTTGTTTTCTGTTGTCGTTTTGCTCATTCCTAAGAGGTTATCGAATTACTTCAAGGTGTGCGGGCCATATCTACACTTGTGTACGTAATAATAGGACTACATACAGTAATATATTAATACTTTCCATTGCAACAGTGAACTTAGACTCGCGAGGAAGCCAGACAGGTAGCCGGTATAGTGTAAACAAGCTGATGGCCTTAGAGGATTTAATTGCAGAGAATGTTGCACAAGAAGATAACCAAACCTCCCAGTTAAGCTATTACATCTTATATTTTGAGTTTATAAGCCTCCAGCCACAGTATTGTGTCGCTATTGCTAATAATATAAAGGAATATTTTATTATTTTTCATTCCCGGTTATTCTTTATAAGGAACTCCTTCAATATGTCTTCCTTGTAGATAAATGGTTCAGAGAACCGACAGGAAGATGAATTAGACACTTGTGGTTCACTTGGGTGTCTTTACTGTTTAAAAGTTTCGTCAACCAGTGGCTTCTTCAGTCCAATACAGAGAAGAATGGTTCTTGAGTCGATGGACTGAGTTGATGGACTGATTACCTCAAACTCCTTCTGATCTTCAACCATTCTTCTCTGTACTGGACTGAGGAAGCCACTAATTGGGCGAAACGTTTCCACAATAAGGATACCCAAGTGTTGCCCAAGTGTCTTCCTTCAAGACGTTCAACTTCACTTCAAGAAATGCTATTGTTCCTTTTTTCTGAATTAAAGATTCTTAAAACTCCTCTCATTTTTTTACACTTGTTAAATACTGATGAAGAGATAAATTTACCATTACGGTCACCTACTCTATAAAAAATGAGCTGATATATACATTTTGAAGCAAACTTTCTGAAGTGGAAAAAGCAATTACCGCGAAGATCTTTTGCTCGAAGAGAAATTTCCACTCATTGGCCCTTGTCAAATTACACCTGTAATATTTCTGTCTCTCGAAAAACTTATTAATGATGTTTCATGTGGCAATGATTAGTTACCCTTTGTTCCAGCAGGTACCTTCTCTCTTATTTTATCTCTCTCTCACACACATAACACCGGCAAGAGATGTCAAAATGAGCAATTGTGACAAGTGGGGTTCCACAAGAATCAGCACTGGAACCTGCACGATGGTGTATGTGAACGACACGACGGAAGAAAATCCGGTATATCTCTCTTCGCAGGTGATGTGAAATTACCAGGAAAGGACATGGAAAGCCTACAAGTAGACCTGGACAGGCTGAGAAGTGGCTATTGGAATTCAACCTTAGTAAATGCAAGGTTATGAAAATTGGAGATAATTGGTGTAAAAGTGTAGCTACGTTCTGATCTAGTGCCCTCCACCACATTTTTTTCAGAAAGTCCTGCTGATGTTTTATTCATTATTTTTTCTTAAAATCCATATTACTTTTTCTTACCCCAGTAATCTCCTGTTTGTATTTTTCCTTTGTATATTTTGGGTCACCACTCGAGAGTATGACTACTCATTTCTCCCAACAGCAGCAAGTGTGTGTGTGTGTGTGTGTTTATGTGTGTGTGTGTGTGTGTGTTATGTGTGTGTGTGTGTGTTTATGTGTGTGTGTTTATGTGTGTGTGTGTGTGTGTGTGTGTGTGTGTATGTTCATATAAAACCAAATATTTTACACGGTACAAAATACTGAAGATAAATCACATTTTATTGCTTTACTTGTACTATGGATTAGGTTTATTTAGGTTCTGACACTGAAAGTTTTCCCAGGCTAATTTTCGTATTCACTGGATTGTTAATGTTAAAACTTTCAGTATGGTTGATGGAAGATTGAGATGGAAGATGGAGATGGAAGATTTAAGTTGCTATAGTATCCTTGACAAAAATAGTCTTGATGAGTAGGACTCATTACAACAGTTAGGTATTTTTATTCCGAAACGTTTCGCCTACAGAGTAGGCTTCTTCAGTCGAATACAAAGGCAATAGAAGCAGTAGAGATGTAAAGACGATGTAATCAGTCCATCTCCCTTGAAGCCTGAGTTTTGAGGTGGTCAGTCCCTCAGCATGGAGAACAGTTCTGCTCCATAGTCTGAAACACTGTTCCACGTACACGATTTTAATTCCCTATTTTTTTTTCATCCCGAGAAAAGGTCAAATGTCAATAATAATGAAAATTAGACATGACAAAAGTTGGTAGATGGGTAAACAGGTAATCAACAACAGGTATACCAGCAAACTTTCGACTCAATCTGGTATATCAACTAAAGGGAAGAAAATCTTTACGCAATATTCTATCTTGTCAGCGACCACTGTCCATATCAGCAAGTAGCCTTTCAGGTTGAGAACCTGAAACTTCAAGATAGTGACTCTAAAAAAAAACCCAGAATCTCGTTTCTTTGGCGCAGGAAATACCGTCCTTATGACAGTCTGATCTCTAGTCTATGAGAATTTGCATGTAAAGAGGCGAGTAGCATGGGACATCTGAAACTCACTATGTGTAATGGCCAAGATTCATCTTGTAATGGCTGTTGGCTCTTCCACCCGACTCTTCAACTTCCAGAAAAAAAAGGAATGAACAAAACATCGTTCTACAACCTTCAGCTTTTGGAAAAGAAACTCCTTATAAAGTCCTTGATTTCCGGAGATGGAAAGTCTTCTACATTTCTAATTTTAAGAAAATATATCCACAGATCCATTACTAGAAAGGAAAGTTGTGGGTAAAACAAGAACCCTCAAGCTTTCTCAATTTTGCAAATATATATATATTATTGAGCTGTTATTGAAGAAACTATTGAGTTTTGGTATGAGAAGTGAAGACAGGCTTCATTATGTCCCAAGGCAGAGTCGACGTCATTTAAAATGCACCCTAACCTAACAATTATTGTTGGAAAATGCTTCGTTAAGTTTGCATACCTTTCAAGAGGCAACGCGAGGCATCACGCAGTAAAAACGAAGGGGACTTCAAGAGTGATTTGTAAGGTAAACAAATTGAAGAAGAATGGGTATTGAAAATAAAAGAGAGAAAATAATTAATTACTGTAACTCTTTTAGAAATTGGAGAATAATGATAAATATATATATATATATATATATATATATATATATATATATATATATATATATATATATATATATATATATATATTGTCTGGAATGGTGTCAGCAATGCACTGGCCAGCTATTGTGTCTGGTTCAAGTCATGACCTGCGTCAGAAAGTACATTAGGTCAGTAACTCAGGTGAGAAAGGCCTCTGAAACATTTCCTGTTTCACGTGAGCTCGTTCAGTGGTAGGGCATTCGTCTCACAACCGAAAGAACCCGGGTTCGATTCCCTGGCAGGACGATACGTATTGACAAATCGTACTACAACTGCTGCCCCTGTTCACGTAGAAGTAAATAGGTACCTGGGTGTTTGTTAGACGACTGTTGTGGGTTGCAGCGTCCTGCAACCCAGCTGAGAAAGGATAACAGTTTTGAATAATAGAAGATCATGAAGCGAATGGAAAACGGAAGATAACTCAGAGGAATGGGAGGATAGTTGCAGTTCCTTGCATCAAGAGCCTTTCAGCAACATCAAGGCCTTAATGGTAAGGTCAGTTTAGAGTCTGGCAGCTCACAATATTGTAGACAGTGTGAGGTCGACCAAGGTTGCATGTTACAACTTAATGAATTAAAAATAGAAGTCTATAGAGGAAGTCTGGTGCTGGACAACAAGTCTTTTGTAGATAAATAGTTCAGAGACCCAACAAGTTGGTAAATTAGACACATGTGCAACACTTGGGTATCTTTATTGAGGGAACGTTTCGCCACATAGTGGCTTCATCAGTCCTATACAAAGTATGGTGAAGATCAGAAGAAGTTTGGGGTAATCAGTCCCTCAGCCTGGAATCGATGTAATCAGTCTATGTAATATATATATATATATTATTTGGAGGACAAGTCTGGTGTTGGAGGACAAGATTGGTGTTGGAGGACAAGACTGGTGTTGGAGGAGGACAAGTTTAATGAGAGGTGATTGAAGGAGAAACAGCATCATCTGTGGGAGGAAATTAGCAGAAGTTAGGGACATAAAGAAGAAAATATGTATCCCTGTATCAGAGACAGGGGTACTTAAAAAGTAAAAGAAACTAAAATCTTAATCTAATAAGCTGATTATTATTATTATTATTATTATTATTATTATTATTATTATTATTATTATTATTATTATTATTATTATTTATTATTAACACCGATATCGTTACTGTTTCTAGCATTTCTATTATTTTTATATATATTTTGAGCATTATCTTTCTCGTTATTAATATTCTTTATCCATAGTTTTAAGCAGAGTAATAAACTGAATACAGTAAGAGAAATTAGCGAGAACATGAGAAAATAACAGTAAAGGAGAAAGTGAAAAACTTCACTAACAAAAGTCCACAGTAACAAAAACAAAATCATCCCCTCTCTCTCAATAAACTTGAGCCTGAAATAAAAAGAGGGAAAATAAAAAAAAAGGAATATCAACTATTGTCTGGAATAAATCTCTGCAGACACCTCGGGAAAGACTGGAGATTAAAGATGTCAGGGAAGACATAGGGTGGTAGTTTGTACCACATAATACCAGGAGAATGGAAGAATGAGACAGAGTAACGTTGTGTCTCAGAGCCAGAGAGACGGTGTTTGCTAGAAGGCTTCGAGCATGGTGAGTGTTTTTGGGAAAAAATGTACACAAATGTAGTATAATGCGATTCTTTATGGACTACGTTTCGCCCACAGAGTGGGCTTTATCAACATACAAACAGATGTGTTTATGACTTGATAAAGCCCACTATGTGGACGAAACGTAGTCGATAAAAGATCGCATTAATCGCCATTCGTGTTTATTTTTCCATCGTTTCGGTATTTTATACCATTAATCTCCATGGCGAGTTTTTATTCTATATTTTTTTTAAAGTTTTTCAATTATTTTTTTTTTATTTACAATTTTTATCTTAGGATATTTCAGTTTTACTACAGAACTTAATTAAGAAGTTTTTTGTTTTGACGGCGTGTTGTGCTAGTGTACAGGAAGAGGCTGTACACATGGATGCTGGCTAGTGATGGGTGACCCGGGATGATGATGCCTCTGTGAGGATGCTGTTGGGCAGAATGAAATGAGAGGAATAGAAATTGTAATGAAGGAGGAAACAGAAGGGAAATAAGGGAAGATGCAAACGCAGAGATGTGATAGAAGAAAGGAAAAGAGATTGTGTAATTAATGAAAGATGAGAGAGAAGCGATAGAGGAAAGGGAGGAAGAAGAGGAGAGAGAAAGAGGTCAGAGTAACTAATGAGAAAAGAAAAATATATAGGAGAGGTGGAGAGAAGATAAAGCTACTGAATTTGTAAAGGAAAACGAAAGGAGGAGGAGGAGGAGGAGGAGGAGGAGGAGGAGGAGGAGGAGGAGGAGGAGGAGGAGGAAGAGGAGAGTAGTCTTTAGGCCTACGAGCTGAGAGGTAATTCCTGAATCAATCTTTAATTAAGTGAAGGGGCCTGGAGACGAAATCAAGATGAGAGAGTGAAGTAAACAGGAAGAAGGGAGAGCGAGGAGAGAGAGAGAGAGAGAGAGAGAGAGAGAGAGAGAGAGAGAGAGAGAGAGAGAGAGAGAGAGAGAGAGAGAGAGATCGGAAATCAGTTTCATGATTTTAAGTAACAGAGAAGAAGCTTGAAAATAAGGTGAGGAATAACTATAATACTTAGCTTGTATTATGCCCATTAGAACTCTCATCCTTAGCATTGTAAAAGTCTTGCATACAAGATATACAGTATACACCAAGGGGTGTGTCTCTAAGTTTAAATACACTTTAGTCCATATTTTAGGGAGGAAAGTGTTTTTGACTGGTGGTGAACAGGTCTCAAGCATCATTGATGACTCTGATGTAGTTGATAGGTTTTAAACCCAATTAACCCAAATCCATAAACAAGGGAGCTTACAGGAGGCATAGAGAAGTGAGGGAGAGAGAGTTCGATATGTGGAGAAGAGGGGGGTAAATAGGGTGCCTCTTCATTACCTATTCACCTGCCTATTTACCTGTGTATTCCACGTTGATGCCAGTGACAGCAGCTCGTTCTGTTTTTCCCCCTCTGGCCCTAATTCCCTCGGGCGGAGGGAAATTCCCTAGAGGGGTCCAGAAGGGACGGGGGAATGTGCCAACCACTTTTCCCCGTCGTTGCATGTGTTGTGTGTGAAGGGCACGCAGGATAGAAGGGATAGATGGGAGAATGGATGACTGGAGAGGCTGGCGTTACGTTGGATGAACGAAGGGGCGGATGTGAACTTAGTTACTGTTTGACATGATGACGATTTTTGACCAGAGGTTTGGTAAGATGGGGATGGAAGAAGGATAGACATGGATGGAGTATTTGGGTGGGTGGGGAGAGGGGGTAATAAAGATAAGTGGCCTAACCACTTAGGTGCATTTTAATAAAGGTGGTGTGTGTGTGTGTGTGTGTGTGTGTGTGTGTGTGTGTGTGTGTGTGTGTAGTGTTATTTGTGAAATTCATAGGATGGGGTATACTACACTACCCATCAGCGTCTGTTTGAGATGTAACCTAAAACTTTTCATGAAAAAGTAATTCATTGTGTAATGGAATCCACAAAAATTGTTCACAGGTCGATGATCAGGCCTCCACTGGGATAATGTTTTGCTCTATGTAGAGCTTAAGCAAGTCAAGAACTGTGTTGACCGTAAAGACCTACTAAGCATATATGACGGGTGAAACAGCGTATGGGCGAAAAGTATGAAGGCAATAACACACGTTGCAGAACAAGCTGTGACAAACAGGTAACACCATAATGATGTTCGTCTGACACAGCAAAATCCTGGAAACTTGGTTCATACGACATCTACAACTCAATTGCTAAACTTTTTGCTTTGCCTCCTTGCACTAGTGGGCCCCCACCTCCTGTGAGGCAGTCTCCACTGCTACACCTCATGTCAGGCTCCAGAATATCAATGTATTACATTGGTTTATCAATGCTGAGGGACTGAACACCTCAAAATTGCCTCTCCACTAATTATAATCGCCTCTGTATTAGACTGAAGAAGCCCGATCCTCAGGAGAAACATTTCGACAATAATGATTGTGCTATAAATAATAATAATAATAATAATAATAATAATAATAATAATAATAATAATAATAATAATAATAATAATAATAATAATAATAATAATAATAATAACAATAATAATAATAATAAATGAATAAACAGTATTATAATCTGACAAAATTGTGAAAGTATGTAGAGTAGCATAGTGCTGGAACCTGGTTTCAATCCCGCAACATAATTACTGATAATCAGCCTATTTTCCTCGGCTGGATTAACATGTTTAATAATCTTGACGGACTAAATTACGCGTCCCTCGTAAACATAAATATCAGGTACCTTAAAGTGACATCAAAGGTTGGATAACAGATTATTATTCGTCTTAATAAGGGAGATTGTAACAGAGAGGGTGAGAGAGAGAGAGAGAGAAAGGCAGAGACAATGATAAATACATTTAAGATCAGATATACAGTAAGGGTCGCCAAGTGGATTTAGTGAGGTGCTGAGCTGACCATAGGCCTGAATCGATTCTCTGTCTCTGTCACCGTATCTCTCTCTCTCTCTCTCTCTCTCTCTCTCTCTCTCTCTCTCTCTCTCTCTCTCTCTCTCTCTCTCTCTCTCTCTCTCTCTCGTAATGCTTACGTCGCTTTTTCTTAGAATCTTTGTAGGCCTGAGTTGAGGCCAGAGTCAGAGAGGATGGGAAGGGATACGGTGTAGAGTTGATATAATGGCAGTGGTGGGTAATGTAATGGGGAAGGGGAATGATGTAATGAGGTGTTTGGAGAACACTGGGATGATGGATGAGGTAGGGGAGGAGAGTGAGAGGTGAGGTGTGAGGAGGTTCAAATGGGGTGTTAGGAGAAGAGTAAGGAGAGTCGGGGAAGGGTTGAAGTGTGAGATGAAGTGAGGTTTATAGAGAAGAATTAGAACGACAGAAATGAGGTGATAGTTGGAAGGAATGAGGGAGAAATAGAGATGAGGTCAAGTGATGTAGTTTTAAGAAAATTTTAGACAAATATACGACTTTAGGTTACATAAGAAAGAAAGAAAGAACACTGCAGCAGGCCTACTGGCCCATGCGAGGCAGGTCCAAGTCACCCACCGGCCCAAGTTAGGTTAGGTAAGGTTCGTCAGAAATCAAGACAAGTGTTTACGAGTGAGAATGATTGGCTTCGAGAAGGACCCGTCGAGTATAGGCCAGTAGGATTTCTGCGACGTTTCTCCATTCTTATCTTCGTAAGTTATTCAGGAAAGTGGGGAACAGGAGGAGAGAGATATAGGGAAGTGCTTAAGTTCTATCAGCTGTCAGGGTCGTTTAGGCAGTAGTCTTCCTTGTTTCTGATTTTAAGCATTGAGGGCGACCTCCAGATAGGGGATTCTGAAGGAGGACCTCCAGATAAGTGAATCTCAAGGAAACCTGTCTTTAAGTAGATACGCTTCCCCTCCTGCTACTACTACTGCTGCTACTATTACTACTACTACTACCAATGCTAATACTACTTCTACTACTAATACTACTACTACTACTACGAATAATGATAATAATAATAATATTACCTCCAGATACGGAGACTCCATCTATCTATCGTATCCACAAGTCTACAGAATCAATAGATAAAATTAGGCACTATGAATATTAATGACCTACATCCGCATTTTAGAGTTTTATTAAAAATTAGAGGCCCTTTCATAATTAAAAATGTTTATACAAATGAATGTAATAGCATTACTTCACATGAAATAGCATTACTTCACATAAAAATGTTGTATTTCATTCATAACATACACAAACAGCGTTGATGTAACTGCTCTGCTTTTCCAAAAATGTCTGACAAAAAAGAATGTGTTTTTTTTCCTCTATTTTGCCTTCATCAAAGGCAAGAGTTAATTAATGATCGTAGAGAGCAATGATTGAGAGGAAAACGGATTGTATTTGCCAGCCTCGTTAGCGTCTCCTTAATAACGAGACCCAAGGCAACGCAGAGACGGTGTGCGTTTTGTGTGTTTGTGTGTTAATGAGGTACTGTGTGAGTGTATGTTAAATGTGTGAAGTATATGTACATGCTTGTGCGGGTATCATATGTATGTGATTATATGCGGAATGTATGTAAGAGTGTAAATTATATGTAAGCGTGTATAAATGCGTATATATATATATATATATATATATATATATATATATATATATATATATATATATATATATATATATATATATGTATATATATATATATATATATATATATATATATATATATATATATATATATATATATATATATATATATATATATATATATATATATATATATATATATATCATACAAACTGTGGCAGGCAAGATTGACCCCAGGAGTGTCTCGCAACATGAAACAAGTCTAGTGCGCTAGGCTCATGTTGTTTGGATCGATGGCTCAGATGGTAGGGCGACATGTCCAATGCTTGGTCTCTTGAGGCGGGACAATGTTCGTGGGGTCGAATCCTGGGATGTCGCAGTTTGGTAAATGATTCAATACCACTTGTTTCGTGGTTTCATTTATATATATATATATATATATATATATATATATATATATATATATATATATATATATATATATATATATATATATATATATATAGTAACTGTTAAGTTAACAAGCAACAAAAGTTGGTAAGTATGTCTTGCCTTACGTATAACAATATTACCCAAGTCGGCCAAACTTTTCTCATATGCGGTTTAGCAGCATTTAGGAGCGTGTTATTAAATTCACAGCATTGTTGGTGGGTTGCTGAGGGAGGGATCCGAGATGCAGATTGTGAGGTAATTACTATTCATGACTGCTTGAAAGGTTATAGAATAGTTGTGTGTGTGTGTGTACTCACCTAATTGTGGTTGTAGGGGTCGATTCATGGCTCCTGGCACCAGTCTGTGTGTGTGTGTGATATCGGATAACACCACCATATGACCTATTGGGGAGAAATATACCATTAAAACATATTTTTTTCAAATGAACAACGTTGGCTGCGCTAAACACGCACTTCCACCAATAAATACGAACATACAGACAGCACAAGTGAAAAAAATAAGACTACAGAAAATAAGTAGCTAAAATATATAGTAGTAGTGAGCGGGTCGTAATATGAAGGCAGGTCTGCAGTCCGCACCCATTACACATTCATGCAGCAGCCGCTGTGCACCGTAAAGTACGACACAGCAACCGCTGTGCACTGTAAAGTACGACACAGCAGCCGCTGTGCACCGTAAAGTACGACACAGCCACCGCTCTGGATTGTATATGGAACCACATCTGTAATAGACACCAATTTCTGTTATTCGCATCAGTAAAAATGTTCGTTTGTAATTCTCCGCCTCGTGGCTTTGCGTTTTCCAATTAAGTTTGGCACTGCATGTGAGTAATTTGCATGTTTATACATCCATATATATGCTTTATATATATATATATATATATATATATATATATATATATATATATATATATATATATATATATATATATATATATATATACGTATATATATATATATACGGTATTTCTGTCTGTTATTCGATAAAGCCCACTGTGTGTGCGAAACGTCGTCAATAAAGGATCTCGTTATGTTAATCTGCGTCTCCTTTTCCATAGCTGAAAAATGTTTGATGATTCAACACATTTCTTTACATATTTAAAAAAAAAAACGCTTTTTAACAATTACAATTGCTAAAAAGTGTTTTTTCGTGAGGGAGATTTCGATAATTATCGAAATCTCCCTCACAGTGGCAAAGGGAGCAACGCAATGAGGCAAACTGCACAGTCAAAGTTGATTAATACACAATCAAACTTTATTAATACACAATCACACTTTATTAATACACATTCACACTTTATTAATACACATTCACACTTTATTATGCCGAATTATTGATAACAAATCTCTTGCAATATTATTTACCAAATCAATAGAGGAAGGCACTACGCCATAAGACAATGCACTTGTCAGACCGCATCTTGAATATGCCGTCCAGTTTTAGTCTCCAATCTACATAAAAGACGTAGACAGACAGGAAATGGTACGAAGAAGAGGAAAACAGCTCAAACCATTACTCAGGAAATGGAAGCTACGAGGAGATCTCATTCAAACCTCTAAGATACTGTATGATTTTGATGCACTCAAACACGAAGCAATAGAATGGCACAGTCTCCCCTGTTCACTTATCATTACTGGCCACCCGTTCCTGTTTTTCTGTTATGATGAAAATGGTGTTAAATATCGCCAAGTTGATGTCCTTAGAAGACACATGTACAACAGGTGGGTATGTTTACTGTTGAAACGTTTCGGCTACACAGCAGGCTTCTTCAGTCAAATACAGAGTCAGTATCCAGGACCATTCACTGCTGTTATGAATGATTCACAGTAATATTTGCGAGAGGATTCCCAACAGTGAGCAAGATTTGATTGATTGATTTACCTGGAGTATACCTGGAGAGGGTTTCGTGGGTCAACGTTCCCTCGGCCCGGTCTGTGACCAGGCCTCGCGGTGGATCAGGGCTTCATCAGGTACTGACTTTAGGTGCCTGTCCAGCGCCTTCTTGATAAGTTTAAAGAAAATCGACTACACAATTTAGTGTCCTTATAATTATAACCTTAATTTTTAAAGGAGTGGACCGGTAAGCCAGTGGAAGGCGTCGGTCAGATGACCAAAAACTCCAGCCTAACCTGACCTACACGATTATCTATAGCAGAGAGTAAAGAATATTTTTAGTGTGTATATACAGATACGTAGATCTGACTGAGGTACAAGTGAGATGATTACTTGACTGGATATTGCAATAGCCATATTGACGATCAAAGTGAGTTAAATTATAATACTTTCTCTCACCGTGGTAATAAGGCTTTATCCAGCACCGTGGTAATAAGGCTTTCTCCAGCACTGTGGTAATAAGATTTTATCCACCACCATGGTATTAAGACTTTATCCAGAACCGTGGAAATAAATCTTTTTCTGGTATGAGGCCTTGTCTTAGACCGGGCCGCGGGGGCGTTGAACCCCGAAACCCTCTCCAGGTATCTCCAGGTATAGTACCGTGGTAATTAGGCTTTATCCACCACCGTGGTATTTAGGTTTACTTCAGTACTTCGGTAATAAGACTTTCTCCAGTATCGTGGTAATAAGACTTTCTCCACTAGTACCGTGGTAATAAATCTTTCTCTACCACCACCGTGGTAATAAGGCTCTCGTAACCACCGTGATAATAAGACTTTTTCCGCCACCGTGATAATAACGCATAGAGGATGAACGATGTTATGATACGTGTGCCGGAAGTTCCTGACTCTCGGGGTTAACGAACTCAACGAGATGATCGCAATGAACTTACGAACTCACAGAAAACGAGAGTATGACATTTTTGGTGCCCTCCTGGCACCACGTTCAATTCTAGACGTTTCGCCGATACCTCGCAGCCTCTGCGCTGCCAGACGTGACGCTGCTTTAATTTTAGGGTTTGAATAAACAAAATTAGGGATTTAGGTAACCTAATATAACCTAAATTCAGCCTAATCTAGCCTAAGTCAACCTAATCTAGTCAAACTCAACCTAATCTAGCCTAACTCAACCTAATCTAGCCTAACTCAACCTAATCTAGCCTAACTCAAACTAATCTAGCCTTACTCAACCTAATCTAGCCTAACTCAGCTTAATCTAGCCTAACTTAGCCTAATATAACCTAACTAAGCCAAATCTAACCTAATTCAGCCTAATCTAGCCTAACTTAGCCTAATATAACCTAACTCAGCCTAGTATAACCTAACTAAGCCTACTCTAACCTAACTCAACCTAATCTAGCCTTTAGTCAACCAAATCTATCCTAACTTAATCTAACTTGACCTGAGTAAAAAATTAACCCTGAACTAAGTTAAACGACAGGAAATGCTGTTGTTGGGTTGACAGGAAACGTTAAAAAACCGACGTTGTAAATATTTATTAAGAGAAAATAATGGAGAGAAATTGTCTCATTTATCAGATAATTTTTTTTTTTTTTCAATTTTTTTTTCGTGGTTCCATAATTTTATTTCAGTATTCTCGTATATTTTCCTCAGTTTGTGCTACCATTACCATGGTTTTTATTTCAGTTTGGGGGCACTTACCATTAACCATGGTATTTATCCTTAGTCCTGAACAAACACTTGCTCGTTAATCCTCTCTTGTATCTTCTCACTCTTTCTCTCACCTCTTTTTCTTCTCTGCTCTCTCTCTCTCTCTCTCTCTCTCTCTCTCTCTCTCTCTCTCTCCCTCTCTCTCTCATTCTTCAGTGTATTTTCCTATACACTCTCGTCTCCACGACTCTTCTCTAGACTTCATTTTTCTTTTCCTCATTCCTTTTCCTCTATTCTCCCTTCTCTTCCTCTCAGTCTCTTTCCTCTTCTTCATTTCCTCTCCACCTCCTTTACATTCCCCTTCTTTCGTCCCCATCCCATTTTTTTTTTTTACTTTATATTTCCCTACACAAATAACCCGCACATTGGAGAGAGAAACTTAATACGACGTTTCGGTACAAATGTGACTTTGTAAATGGTCCAAGTGGACCGAAACGTCGTCGTGTAGGTTATTTGTGTATTGTTCCAGTCAGGGTACTGTGCCTTTTGTTACCCTTTATATCCCCTTCTTTTCCTCTCCAACTTCTTTCTCTCCTTCCCCTTCCCCCTTTTATTTATTTTTCTCCTTCTCCCCATTCATTTCTTTCTCTCCTTTCCCCCCTCCCATTCACTTCTTTCCACTACGCTTTCTACTCACTAGCAAGAGTATCATCCCCAGTACACTCTTCTCCGTCTCCAGTGCCATTCCCCTCCTAAAGGGTCCCACCTTTTCCCTTTCCCCTTCTAGGGATCCATTCCTTTCCCCGCCCCCGGGAAAGAGCTCCTTCCTCCCGCCCCCAGCAAAGGGCTCCTCCCGCCCCCAGCAAAGGGCTCCTCCCGCCCCCAGCAAACGCGACGAAGCTATTAATCAACTTTACTCTGGTGGTCTTCCTGGCGCCAGTGTGGCCCTCTGCCGCCTGGCGTCACCTATCAGGCGTCGTCGACTGTGTATGGGTGTATCTGTCGTCTGTGTAGAGGTGTAGTTGTCGTCTGTGTAGGGGTGTAGTTGTCGTCTGTGTAGGGATGTAGTTGTCGTCTGTGTAGGGGTGTAGTTATCGTCTGTGTAGGGGTGAAGTTGTCGTCTGTGTAGAGGTGTAGTTGTCTGTGTCGGGGTGTAATTGTCGTCTGTGTAGGGGTGTAGTTGTCGACTGTGTAGGGGTGTAGTTATCGTCTGTGTAGGGATGTAGTTGTCGTCTGTGTAGGGGTGAAGTTGTCGTCTGTGTCGGGGTGTAGTTGTCGTCTGTGTCGGGGTGTAGTTGTCGTCTGTGTAGGGGTGTAGTTATCGTCTGTGTAGGGGTGTAGTTGGCTGTATACGGGTGAAGTTGTCTCTGTAGGGGCGTAGGGGGGTTGCCTGTGTAGGGTTGTTAAGGTCTCTGTGTAGAGATATAGGAGTTATCTGCGTAGGAGTAAAGGAGTTGTCTATGTAGGAGTGTAGTTGTCTGTGTAATGGCTTAAAAGTGAAACAGGTGACAGGACATGTAGTGTGACTAGAGGTTACTGAGACGTGTATAATATCAAGACTCTAAATCAACATTAAACAACATGTCCTTAGAAGACCCTCTTGAGATATGCTTAAGTAAACTTTATCATTTCTAATATCAACTTGATTTGATTCTAACCCTTGTCAAGTGAGCGAAACAATAAAGAGGAAAATGATACAAAGGCATTCACTTCAGGTAATCGACATTTATTGCCTTATTACCACCAATGGTAGAACAATTCATTTCACTCCGGACACCTGAGTGAAGCAATATATTTTCCAGAAAAATGCCGAGTGTTATGTATAACAATGAGGCCTCTCAGTAAGATTATTTGATGCTGAGCAATATTTTGGGCCAAACGCACTTCGTTATATTTTGTATATCTTCAGGGGAAAAATTCCAAAGTTTCTGGTCTCTTGGACATATAACTCTAAACTTTTATGTGTACAGTTTTTTTTTAATGGGGTTAAAATCCTTTTGACTACTAAAAGTCATTAAGACTACAGTTACCTCTTTACCACTAGTCAAGGATATATAAATCTCTACAGTAGGGATTAAAGTAAACTCTCAATGTATATACATTGAGAGACATACACCTCTAAGTATATATGCACTGGGAGACATACACTTCTAGGCGTATGTACATTGAGAGACATACACTTGTGGGCGTATATTCACTGAGAGAGTACACTTCTAGGCGTATATACACAGAAACATATACACTAAGTATATATACAATGAGAGACACACCTCACGGTGAACATAACTGATGTAAACAATGTATTTACCTCCGTAATAAGTACAATGTTCTTTTCTTTTAATGAACTGAAATATAAAAGAATCTTAATCCCAATTTTCAAAAAATCATCTTTGGTCAACATGTTTCCCGAGAATTATAAATTCCATTCGGAATTTTACCTAATTTAGATATACTTAAAAATAACGAATGTCTTCCAAATTATATTTATACTTACACTAGTAAGAGTTTAAAGTTTTAAATCAGACTCACAAAATTTATTTCTCGGTATACGAAAAGTTTATATTTTCCAATTATATTCTCGGGATCAAAGAGTTTTTTCCCCCCTCTTCAATAGATTTAATAAAATATTTGCTGCTACTACTACTACTATTAATACTACTATTACTACTACTTTTACTACTATTACTATTACTACTATTACTACTACTACTACTACTACTACTACTACCTCTCTTGGTCCTGTCCCTGACCGCTCGTCTATATATGCTGGCTCCCTCTATCTTTCTTGTTAGTGTGACTTTGTAAATAGTCCAAGACGGACCATTTCCAAAGCTTCTGTCTTCCATGTGCGGGTTATTTGTGTATATTTAATGACATTTATCCCCCAGATCACCATGGAGTTTATTTTGAAACACTGTCAGTAAATAATTTTCAAAGCTTGACATTCTAGTGTCGAACACTCAGAGGATTCTAAATACTCATTTAAGTGCTGTAGGGCTTCATATTTAGGCTTCTCCCTCTATGGGGGGCCACAGGCGGGCCACCAAATGGAGAAGACACGGGCCAGAATGTCCTGGCCATCCTAAATCTAAATAAACCTACCTGTAACCATATCATATTGAGGATTATTTTAGGGGATTTTCATTGCCAGTTCTTAAGATCATCTGAACTACGATGTCAACATGCTTCTGGCAAGACAGGACGTGAGTGAATAACGATGAATGTGTTTCCTCTTTCTTGGATAACCCAACTTCGGTGAAAGACGGCCGTTGCGTTAATAAAACAAACTTTTAAAATATTTAAGCCATCATATATTGCAATTAGGAATCACAGGCATTACCACACCAGTGGTGATATTTTGGTTCTCGGGAGCAATGGAAATATTTCTCGTAAAGCGAGGCTTAGTTATCTGATTACCATATATATATATATATATATATATATATATATATATATATATATATATATATATATATATATATATATATATATATATATATATTTAGTTACCATGTGTGTGTGTGTGTGTTAGTTACCATTTTGTCCTAGGCACATGTCGATTAGACACTAGGCCTGTTGTATGTATGTGTGTGTGTGTGTGTAACGAAACACTTCGAAATGTTTCGGCCCCGCCGGGAATTGAACCCGGGCACTCCGTGCGTGAAGCAAGAGCGCTAGCCACTATGCCATCGGGGGGTGTATGTGTGTGTGTGTGTGTGTGTGTGTGTGTTGTGTGTGTGTGTGTGTGTGTGTGTGTGTGTGTGTGTGTGTGTGTGTGTGTGTGTGTGTGTGAATATCGACAAATTTGAACAAATAAAACACATTAAAAACTCAGCCCTTAAAATTTATTAAATTGCATCGTTTTTTTCAAGACAGTTGAGAACAAGTGAAAGAGTTTATATCCCAGAGAAAAGTGCAAGAAAGTGACTCACTGATGACCAGTTCAGCGCGTCTTGTATGTGTTCCCACCTTGTCTTCCAAGAAGGTGACGTGTTCCCACCTTGTCTTCCAAGAAGGTGATGTTTCCACCTTGTCTTCCAAGAAGGTGACGTGTTCCCACCTTGTCTTCCAAGAAGGTGATGTTTCCACCTTGTCTTCCAAGAAGGTGACGTGTTCCCACCTTGTCTTCCAAGAAGGTGATGTGATCCCACCTTGTCTACCAAGAAGGTGATGTGTTCCCACCTTGTCTTCCAAGAAGGTGATGTGTTTCCACCTTGTCTTCCAAGAAGGTGACGTGTTCCCACCTTGTCTTCCAAGAAGGTGATGTGTTCCTACCTTGTCTACCAAGAAGGTGATGTGTTCCCACCTTGTCTTCCAAGAAGGTGATGTGTTCCCACCTTGTCTTCCAAGAAGGTGACGTGTTCCCACATTGTCTTCCAAGAAGGTGATGGAATAAAGGTTATGCTGGTTGGTAGTTACCTTGATATATAAATCAATGACTCCAAAAGGCTTAACCTCGAAACCTTTCGGAGAAAACTTAATTCAACAGAAACTTCAGTACAATTCACTTCAGAAAAAATCTGATAACATTTTACCTTTCTCGAAAACATTACCCTGCAAATGGGACGCTATTAAAATTTGAAGTCTATCGTAAACTTATCCATTTCTGATCACACAATTACGATAAAACTAAGATATAGGGGAACTCTGAAGTTTTATTCTCAAAGCCTTCAGGATTTGTAGCCATATTAAGCTTCTTGAAAGGGAGAGCTGGATTATCAAAGGTATTTTTTCCGACTTCTGCCCACTCCATCGAGACTGCATAAGAAGAACATTTAAAGATCATTAACACTCAATGGTTGAACCATCCCCATTAACTTTCCCAGAGTGTTAAATACAAGCAAGATGAATATCGCTATCAGTGCGTCTACCACTATGAAGGCTGGAGTTTGCTACCATCTGCAGCTCGCAAGACTGCCCTTCCCTAGCCTCCCTGGGGCGGGGAAGATGGCAGACCAGAGAGGCCTAGCTTCTCCCTACGAGCCCCGTGAGGGCGGGGAACGCGGGTAGGTCTGGGGACAATTGGTCCCAGACGATGAGGGGGTACTTGTACCTCCTCCAATGGCAGACATATGTCTCAGACACTCCCAAAACAGGGAGCCAAGGCCGGGTCACCATCTGGAAAAGACACGGGCCGGGCGAGTACCGTTGAATCTACAACAACAACAACTATGAAGGATATCGCCAGAAGCAAACAAGCAGCAAGATAAACAATAAACATAAAGTTTGAAAGTATACTCAGTTCCGTGTAATAGTTGTGGTAAAACTCTACGTGGAAGAATAAAAAGTCACAATGCCGTGGCTGAAAGAATTCACCAAAAACCCTGGACAATAGTCCGGGATGGATCGAAACGTCGAAATAAGGTTTCTTTCCTAAGGTTTCTCTCCTAAGTTCACAATGCACATCAGGGAACACTTGTATGCATGTAGAAGACCTACATCAACAACTCATGTGTTATTCATCAGGACGGCCACAACCATCTTACGGAGAATTTAAATTAATCATCAAGGAAGGAGATTGAAACAGACGTGCCTAAAGTCGATGCAGTCAACATTTCTAACACCAAAATCAAGGAAGCTTCAAAACAGAGAGACATTTAGTACATCATGTTCTTGGCAGACCTAGTGAGATCACAGACACGATACAATAAACCAGTCACCCGCACCACCTCACTCTCCCATACTTTTTCCTGGTATTTAAACTCTGAACCTTAAGTGTGTGTGTATGTGTGTACTCACCTAGTTGTGGTTGCAGGGGTCGAGTTATAGCTCCTGGCCCCGTGTGTGTGTGTGGGTGTGTGTGTGTGTGCAAGAAGTCGCTCTCATCATTTGCGTCCCGCTGGGCGAGCACCACTGGGCGAGCACCACTGGGCGAGCACCACCAGTCACCGCGATGCTGGTGACTGTGGAGGCTGTGGGTGGCACTGGCCGGCAGTCATCACAAACAAAGTAGGTGCTGCCTGTATCGAAAACTCATTCCTTCAGGTGAAATACGAAAGGCCCGTTCTGACGAGGAACGCGCCTTTGGCTTCATATCGAAGTGCTTTGGGGAGTTTGAATATCTGATCCGATCCTTCTCGGTCTCATAGAAATAGACCTCGATACAAATGTTCTACAGTCATACCGAATTCGTGCGTCAAAAGACGTTACAGAATCCAGGCGATTTCATCGCATGCCGTATGGACCAGTGGTCACTTTAACCGGTTGTTGATACCTTGCCCTTGATGTAAGAACATTGTATAGACTTTGTTATATATATATATATATATATATATATATATATATATATATATATATATATATATATATATATATATATATATATATATATATATATATATATATAGAATGATAGTGTGTTTTGCGTCAGGTATCGCTTGGTTTGCGATATTTGCAAAGGTGTTTTCACGATATCCTGAGCCACTAGACTTTAAACATGAATCAAGTGAACGGCTGTTGTACAGCTTCATACATCAAAGAAAAGCGGAGTGGATAAATTTGGTAGCTCGCAACTGCTGGCGGCTGTGCTACTCGCTGCTACGTTGGGTGTCAGTCGCTCGCCGGCCACGATGCGCTAGACAAGCAGGGAGCCGTGTAGCGCGGGTGGCTGGGGTGGTCCTCTTCACCTTATGGAGCGTCCGCGATGACATGTCGTCTAAACTCCACCTTGCGAACTAATAGAAAAGAGAATGCTATACCCAATATATATAATCATAAACACTTGTAACCTAATTTCCAAACGGAATCTAATTCTATATTAAAAGGAAAAAAAAACAAAGATGTAATTGGCAACTCATATACACCTTATCTTTCAAATCCTTATCAGGGAAAGATAAAACGGGTCTATATACAGGTTTCAGTATGTGCGAAGCGCTTCGACGGTGCTCACGTAGAATCCAATGCTAAGAGAAAAACTTATAACAAAGTGTTAAATAGTGTGTATAGAATCCTCGGCAGAAAGTGTGAGTGTCACTGACGATGAAGTTTTGGTGGGTAGAGAGGAAGGGCAGAGAAGCAGGAACTGCTACCCACCCAGCGTGGGGCATCATCCTGACAGGACTTGCTACCCTCATACTCTCTCAAGGTAAGTACCTCTATCACTTAGGAAGACAACAATAATAAGAACAACTACATCAGCAACAACAACAATTAATAATAATAATAATAATAATAATAATAATAATAATTATTATTATTATTATTATTATTATTATTATTATTATTATTATTATTATTATTATTATTATTATTATTATTATAATTGAGAGGACACTCAAAAATCTACATAACTTTGAGATGACACTAAGTACTTGAGGTTTCAAAGCGGATTGATTTTAACTTTGATAGACTCATTTAACGTGTTCCTTCGGAGAAGTGTGTGATTTTTTTTTATCTAAACTGCAGTCTAGTTAAGGTGAAGGTCTAATGACTGCACGAATGTCATCAAGGCTGCGTTTCACCTGTATACCATGACCTCTTCATTCATGAAAAGTAGGGATTTGAGTAATGAACTCTCAGCATATATACACACCACAGTGGATATTCGTATATATATATATATATATATATATATATATATATATATATATATATATATATATATATATATATATATATATATATATATATATATATATATATATATATGAGTGGTAATACAATATCAAAATTATACATGAAAAGCACAGAATATAGAGAGAAAGTGAAGTGAAAAGAGTGGTGAGGGAGTGTGAGAGGAGAGCAATTCAGAGAATGGGTATCAGCAAATTTTGTCTTGAGTAAGTAACAACTTTGGACAGTGAATAATATCTTAAGAAAAAATATGGGGAGCAAATTTACTTGTCAGTTAAAAATGGAAGGGAGATGTTAGGCAGGGTGTACTAGGTTAGGCGTACTGGAAAGCCGGAGAGAATGTTTTCAGAAGCTGCTTAATGTTGGACAGGGTGGAGTAATATATGGTAGGAGTAAGGAAGAGTCAGAGGTTAAATGTGAGGGAGGTGCATGCATGAGGCAGCTGGTAGATTATAAAGGGTGCAGCAGCTGGGACACATGGAATTTAGACTGAGAAGTTAATAGCAGTTAAGGGAATGAATTTGAAGTGGTTAGTATATTTGTTGAACTATACAGAAATTTGCCTGTTGAGTAAACCAGTAACATGTATGGTAGAATTACAATGGGAAAAGTTACATATAAAACATTTTGACTTGTAAATGGTCCAAGTAGGACCGAAACGTCGTGGTAAGCTCCTCTCTCTCCTATTTGCGGGTTGTCTATAATGAAGGAAGTAGAACGGCAGGAATACAAGGAGGATTTAAGAAGGGTGAGGGATGTGTAGACCAAGTGTTTACACTGAAACATATAAGTGAATAATACCTGGATACTTTGGTGTAATTATAGGTTAAGTAAAGGCATATGAATAGGTCGGTATGAGAGTAAAGCTGCAAATGTTGCAAATATGTAAAATGGTATATTGATACCGTCAAGATGTGGGAAAAGAAACGTATGTATAGTTTAGGACATTTATTAGAGGAAACGTTTCGCCCCGAGTGACTTCAGTCCCTGAATCCCTTCATAAATGTTACCTTGTCCCTTACTATTAAGGACTGAAGAAGCTACTGGTAGTAAAACATTTCCTCTAATGAATGTTTTGAAAAGTACGTATGTTATTAAAAGTGGTAAAGAGGACAAGAGTTAAGCTCAGGTTAGGATTTGCAGGAGGAAAAGGAGAAAAAAAAATCAGTTAATGTAGGCCTTAGGCAGGAATGTGTGTGTGGGGTTGGGTGAATATTTTTTTTTGCATTTGACAAGGACGTGCCAAGTATGTGCCAGTAGGCCTTCTGCAGTGTTCCTCCTTTCTTATGTTCTTAAGTTGAACTTGAACTTGAATTATTCGCCGGTACATGTCCCGGTCCGGGTCTTTTCCAAGATGGTGACCCGGCGGTTCTTATGTTTAATATATTGATAGATGGAGTTATCAAAGAAGCAATGAGAACTCTCACGTTGTATCAGATCCAGGTAGGCTGATCTAAAAAAAAGAACTCACCCTCTTTCATTACTATCTCTCCAAAAGTGTGTTGATATCACAGTTCACATGGCTTTTCGAGTCGCCACATCTTCAACCGTTCTTTAGAGTGCAGGCACTGTACTTTCCACCCAGACTGTACATCCTCACCCCCTTCAGAGTGCAGGCACTGTACTTCCACTCAGGACTGTAACATCCTCAACGTCCTTTAGAGTGCAGGCACTATACTTTCCTCCTCCAGGACTGTAACATCCTCACCAGTCCTTCAGAGTGCAGGCACTATACTTTCCACCTCCAGGACTGTAACATCCTCAACCGTCCTTCAGAGTGCAGGCACTATACTTTCCACCTCCAGGACTGTAACATTCTCACCCGTCCTTTAGAGTGCAGGCACTGTACTTTCCACCTCCAGGACTGTAACATCCTCACCCGTCCTTCAGAGTGCAGGCACTGTACTTTCCACCTCTAGGAATTAAGTCTGGCTAACTAGTTTTCCCTTAATCCCTTCATAAACGTTACCTTGCTCCGTACTCTGGCATAATCATTTATTGTTGCTTTTTAACAACAATGTAAACAGGTTGAGGAAAGGCATGCCGCTTCGTGTTGGATAAGTCATCTAATTACGTATCATAGTTTAATGTTAATTCACGCTGTTAATATTTTCTGGAAGAGCGCCTTCATATCTGTGGTCTTCATCATGCTCCTGTTATACATTGGCTTTTTTTTTTTAATGGTGGAGTATTCTCCACAGGTATTTCGCCTGGCACGCCCACTAGTGTGGGTTTCTTTCACCTAGTCATTCACTTGTACCCTAACCACTGGAAGTGCAATCGCGGCCTCTCCTGTGTTATTCACATTAGCTGCCAATTTCACATAATTGGCAACAGTATTCTCCACATTATTTTTATTATTTCTATGCGTTGAAACGCGAAGGTTTGGATCAAGGTTTGTTTGGTCGTGTCGACCTGGTCTGGGGAGTCTTGTCAACCAGCTCTAATGTGGTCTTCACCGCCAGCTCTAATGTGGTCTTCACGGCCAGCTCTAATGTGGTCTTCACGGCCAGCTCTAATGTGGTCTTCACGGCCAGCTCTAATGTGGTCTTCACGGCCAGCTCTAATGTGGTCTTCACGGCCAGCTCTAATGTGGTCTTCACGGCCAGATCTGATGTGGTTTTAACCGGGTCTGAAAAATTTTCCTGGCGCGGGTATTAGTCATTTGTTGACCATCCATTTAGTGTAGTTTCTGATTATTTGATCGAGGGCTACCTGGAGGGTGTTCTAGGGGGGTCAACGCCCCCGCGGCCCAGTCCTTCCCAAAAAACTCTTACAAGATCACAATACAAAATGGTTCAGGTTTTTCCACACACACAAGATAAAAATATTTACTGTGCATTTACAATTATAAATATAAAACTCTCGCGCTCCTGATTGACGATTACTTAATTTCCATATCGATTTTACCATCAGTGTTAATAGTCCAAGGATGGGTTATTAATTGCGTTTAAAGCCTATCTACTACACGAAGGTCATTAAGGCTGCATGTAACCTGTTCACCACCGATCAAGAATACTTCAATCCCTACCTGGAATATACCTGGTAGGGTTCCGGGGGTCAATGCCCCCGAGGCCCAGTCCTTGACCAGGCCTCCCGGTCGATCAGGGCTTGATCAATCAGGCTGTTACTGCTGGCTGCACGTAGTCCAACGTACAAACCACAGCTCGGCTGATCGGGTACTGACTTCAGGTATCTGTCCAGCTGCCTCTTGAAGGCAACCAGAGGTCTATGCCTGGTGGGAGGGGTTAAAATAAATTATACACACAGAGACACACATCACAAGAATGTATATATAATATATATATATATATATATATATATATATATATATATATATATATTATATAAGGAGACTTTGAGTTCATGACATAGCTTAGTTATTGATGGCTGGACCCTCTTATTTTCGTGTTTATGTTGGTGTTATGTTTTTCGTGTAGTTTATGTTGGTGTAATATATTCAGTTTTCTTTATGGTACTGTAATGTACACTTCTGTTTGATGGTCATTTTACTGACGGCGGATTTTTCCTGTTCTTATGGACGAATAATTTTAAAGATTTTAAATTATTTTCTGTGTACGAGTTTTTAATTTTATTTTCTCTGTATAATTTTTTTTAACTTTATTTTCCATGCACGACTTTTTAACTTTATGTTCTATGTTTGAGTTTTTAAGTGTTTCTTTAATCTGTGTTGTTGCTGCTGTCAAGATGATGTATTTAAGAAGTCTTGTGTTGTCGTAATTAGTGTTGACTTTTCTTGACGGAGTTGTAACTCAAGTTCGATTGAGGGGACATGGACATAAATGTATTTCCTTAGGGCACTTTCATTGAACACGTTTCGGCCCTTGCGCCTTGCCCATTTTCCCCAGGTTGTCTGCAGTCATTTGTCTTCTTCAAGTCTGACTGTTGAAGACAAGGAAGTCTGTGTTCTAAATTGTATACTCAGAGGGTTTTTAACCCAGGATAATTCTGGAAAATCAAGGGGTGTGGCTTATTTTCACTGGCCTGCTTACGCTTGAGCCAGTAGGCCTGCTGCAGTGCTCCTTCCTTCTTAAGTGGGTGTGACTTGGACCTGCCTAGCATGGGTCAGAAATGCTCCTTCCTTTTTAAGTGTGTGTGTCTTGGACCTGCCTAGCATGGGCCAGTAGACCTGCTGCAGTGCTCCTTCTTTATGTTCTTATATAGTCCTTTACGTCCGTCCCCAAAATGCAACCCATAACAGTCGACAAGCTCCTACCTGGAGGGTATTCCGGGGGTCAACGCTCCCGAGGGCCTGGTCCATGACAAGGCCTCACGGTGGATCAGGGCCTAATCAATCAGGCTGTTACTGTTGGAAGTATGCAATCCAACTCTCTTAGATATATATTTACTTCTAGGTGAAACAAGTGCGGTAAGTGTTAGGAGACAATATAGCCACGATCCTCGTGTCATTCACATAAGAAAGAAGAATATTTCAGCTTCTCCAATATCATCTAAGTAACCTCGGTCATAAATCTCATTTTTTCCTAAATCTAATCTCACTTTTTATTATACCAGGCGACGCATCTCCTACCGCATTTATCTATTCTTCATCGTCCAATCACAGCCACTATTGTTCTTTTATCCTAGTCTGCCATTACAATTCTTCACCCTCTTCCCGTCCTATCACATCATCTCCTTACACCGGTCCTCATACTGCATCCCCTTCCCATCCCTGGCCGACACTGACCCCATCCACCTCCTGACACCCAAACAAACCCATTTCCATCTCCACTCATACGTTCCCCCTTTCCACCTCCACTCATACGTTCCCCTTCCTCCCTCTACCCATACGTCCCCCCTTTCCACATCCACTCATACATTCCCTCTCCCCCCACTCATACGTTCCCCCTCCCCACCTACAGACACGTTCCTCCACCCTCTACCATCCATATGATCGATATGGGATGCACGATAATGCATCCACTACCATCCACAGGATTGTAAGCACAATAAACTAGCCATTACCGTCCACGAGATGGATATAGGGCACACAGATTAGCCATTGTCGTTCAGAGGATGGATATGGGATGCTCTATAAAGCAGCCACTATCGTCCACAAAATGGCTACGAAACAGACAATAAACTAGCCATTTGAGCAACAAAAATCAAGTTTTTTATTAAACGTTATTACGTAGTATTGCGTTTTGTGAATGATTGCTGAGATAAATTTTAGCGGGTAGCGATTCTGCAGTGTGTGTATTTCAGAAAAATGAAAAACACGGACATTAAATTATTAATCTTGTAATTACCATAAATAGATTCGATATAACGCGATTATCAAAGCAATTATATTATATTAATAATAAATTAATATTCTAATTATCATTACCAGAATCTATAGCTGGAAACTCTTGGCCAGGATTTGAATTTTTATTGGCCGTAGCTTTGCCGGGAAAACTATTATGTTTTATTCCGACTATAATTCAGGTTTCTCAATGATTTCTGGAAATGACTTTGATAGCTACTGAACCAGGGGATGGGTTGAGGTTGGGCTGGTTCCAAGAGGAACGGGGCGTGGTTCGTCCTGGGACGATTTTTGGTTAGGGGTGGCGTGGTTTGGGACTGGGGAAGCTTTGGGACTACGGTACTTTGGGTTGGGGTAGATTGGGATGGTTTTCAGTTTGGGTTCGGATGGAAATGGTGTGGAGGTAAGGAACAGAGATTGATTTACATACATTTGTCCTGAGCTTTCTTTTCTTAGTGGCTGGTCCTCCACTGTAGTCTTGAGGACCACGTATGGTGTGGTCTTCAAGTTTTGTGTGTTGTTTGACCAAGTCTTGGGGACCAGATTTAGCGTGGTCTTGACCAGTTCCCGTATAGTCCTGAGGACGAGGTCTGTTTCTTGGCCTTGAGAGCTAGATCTGACGTAGTCTTTACCAGGTCTTAAAAACCAGGTCTGCTGTGTGGTCTTCACCAGGCTTTGAGAACCAGATCTGGTGTCGTCTTGAAGACCAGATCTTGTGTGATTTTTAAGACTTCATGTTTTTAATCTTTAAGCTCAGAATTTTATCTATAATTTCTAGATTCCTTAAACGTTTCGTCTTGCAACGAATCACACAGGCAGCAACGTTCCCAGCTCAAACGTTTTCTAATCTCTAAATTAGATGAACGTGTCGTCTTGCAAAGGTGTTGCAGTGCAACGTTTCCAGATCAAACGTTTTCTAATCTCTAAATTAGTTTAACGTGTCGTCTTGCAAAGGTGCTGCAGTGCAACATTTCCGTGTTATTTGTCCCTCTACCTTATTTAAGAACATAAGAAAGAAGGAACACTGCAGCAGGCCTACTGGCATGTTTCTATGGTCTTCCTAAAATTAATAAACCTGATATCCCTCTACGTCCTACGATATCCACCAGAGGCTCTGTCTCTTGTAGACATTTACGCCCGGGAGAGATGACCTGGGCAAGTGCTGACCATCGTATTTTAAGCAACATATATCACCACTCTGCCGTAACTCATGAGTTAATTTCCTGTCATGTGCGAGAAGGTATTTATAGCGATAGGTCCTTTTTATGCATTTTTCGATAATGATCACCTGGGGCTATAACTTTGCGTTCGTGACAAGGAACTATGGCGGCGAGTACCGTCAAGGGGTTGCTCTGTATAGAGCTTTTCCAATTCATACCTTTGATATACCTTTGAAGAGTTTCGAGAGTATCTACTCTCTGAGCCCGGCCATGGGCCAGGCTCGTCTGGTGCTTGCCTGGTCAACCAGGCTGTTGCTGCTGGAGGCCCGCTGCCCCACATATCCATCACAGCCTGGTTGATCTGGCACCTGGTGAATATATTTGTCCAGTTTCCTCTTGAAGGCTTCTACACTGGTTCCAGCCGTGTTTCGGATATCTTCTGGTAAGATGTTGAATAGTCTGGGACCCCGGATGTTAATACAGTGCTCCTGTATTGTCCCCACCGCACCCCTGCTCCTCACTTGGTTTATTTTACACTTTCTCCCATATCTCTCACTCCAGTATGTTGTTATGGCAGTGTGCAGATTTGGGACCAGGCCCTCAAGTACTTTCCATGTATATATTATCATGTATCTCTCTCTCCTCCGCTCCAATGAGTACATGTTCAAGACTTGAAGGCGTTCCCAATAATTTAGATGTTTCAATGGCTCAATGTGAGCCGTAAACGATCTCTGGATTTGTTCCAGCTCTGCTATTTCTCCTGCCCTGAACGGGGCCGTCAGCACTGAGCAGTATTCTAAGTGAGGGAGCACTAGCGATTTGAATAGTGTCACCATCGGCATTATTTCCCTTGTTTTGAAAGTTCTCAATACCCACCCCGTCATCTTCCTGGCTGTTGTGATCTTTGTCTTGTTATGGTCTTTAAACGACAGATCAGCAGACATAATTATTCCCAAGCTCTACACAGAGCGAAACGTTGCTCATGTAAAAAGGCGCCGCAACTGGTTTTTTTCTCTCTTCATACTCAGCTGCTCAAGGTGCACGCATATCGAAAGATACACTTCAGAATTTACGCAAAGCGTAAGTGTGTTGCAGCTGTGGTCTGGTATAACATATGATGACTGATGACCTCAAAAATATGTATAGGAAATTGCTTTTGCGTTCTCGCATATGTTTAACGAGACATATCGAATGTGTAAACTATGTAAACACACACATATAAACACACATACACACTGTGAATTGATCTTCTTTCAACCACAGATGAGTACACACACACACACACACACACACAATACTGCGGGGAATTGACAAGGTAGATAGTGACAGGATGTTCCAGAGAGGGAACACAGAAACAAGGGGACACAACTGGAAGCTGAAGACTCAGATGAGTCAAAGGGATGTTAGGAAGCATTTCTTCAGCCACAGAGTAGTCAGGAAGTGGAATAGTCTAGAGAAAGATATAGTGGAGGCAGGAACCATACATAGTTTTAAGACAAGGTATGATAAAGCTCATGGAGCAGAGAGAGCAGAGACCCAGTAGCAGACAGCGAAGAGGCGGGGCCAGGAGCTGAGTCTCGACCCCTGCAACCACAATTAGGTGAGTACAATTAGGTGAGTACACACACACACACACACACACACACACACACAACCACAACTAGGTGAGTACACACACACATAGCCAGGAGTTGTGACTCGACCCCTGCAACCACAATTAGGTGAGTACAATTAGGTGGGTAGTACACACACACACACACTGGTGAATGTGTACACAGCGTCAGAAACCCACTTAGGCGTCAGTCCTCTTATCTGGTCCTTGAGATAAGAGTAGAGATAGCATTACCTAGTGCATACTGTATTCACTTTGTTCCTTATATACATATATATATATATATATATAAATGAGCTGGTTGGCGAAACAGCTTCATGGTAAACATACTCTGGGCGTTGCAAAAGTCTTGTATTGTACGTCATTATTGTAGTTTGTTTATATGTTATCCATATTCTCTCACCTGTACATTTTCTGCTTCCTCTCGCAGATATCTGGCTTTGACTGACTAAGTATCTTTGATCTACTTCGGGGTTTTCACTATCAGCTAACTGCTTATCTCTCAACGCTCGTGTTATCTTTTGTCTTATCGCCTGCAGGTGGGATTGTTTGTGCCATTCACCAGTGTTTGTTACGCTTTTTTGTGTTTAGATGTTTTGGCTACATTTTGATTTCGTGTATGGTGACATTTTCCATCCGTGTATACTGCGACATGTCGTGTTTGGCCGTATGGAGACTCGATAACACGGACACGTAGATATATTTCTTGATACTCGTACCTGTGCTGAGCAGGTAAACAAAGGCAGCACCTCACCCCTCACTTCGCTACCTCACCTCACATCCTCATCTCGCTACGTCACCTAGTGTGTCATCTCATGACACAGATCAAGGAATTAGACTCTGCATTCCCTCCCGTTGAAGACATTCCCTCTGTCAATTGCATGTTGCATCAGATAATGAAGCAGGAAGTGCACTTATCCCCATCCAGAGCACAAAACACAGATGCTGTGTGTGTGTACCTGTCTATTTGTGGTTGCAGGAGATGGTCTCTAGCTCCTGGCTCTGTCCATATATACGTGAGTGTATGTCTACATGTTTGTTTAACGTAGACTGTTCTAACGTAAAATTTCGTGCCCCCAAAAATTGGGTTAATATGAGAACGTTCAGAAACAAGCAACCGTGCTGTGGTTCGTACGGTGGATTACATGCTGCCAGCAGTAACAGCCTGGTTGATCAGGCTCTGATTCACCGGAAGGCCTGGGGAGTGTTGACTCTCGGAATGACGATGTCGGTGAGGGTGTAACATATTGATGGGTGGGGGTTTAACGTATGTATGGGTGGGTGTTTGTGTAACAAGTGGGTGTGGGGGTGTAACGTGTAGTTGGGTGTGTGGGTGGGTGTATAAGGCTTGGGTGAACGTGTGTCTGGGTGGGACCCTTGGCTATTGTCTTGCGTGTATCAATTGTGTACAAATACCATTCTGTGGAGGACTGTTGACAACTCCCTTCCGACCTCCTTCTACAAGCACTTACGGCACTTTCTTCTGTTTGGCTTTGTAAAGGACGAGATTTTTTTTTATGCAAAATAACGCAATTTGCGTGCGTGTGTGTGTGTGTGTGTATGTGTGTATTTTCTAAACATTGCCGTTCCTTTTTTTTTCAATATCAAAGGGACTGTTATAAAATTCCGTTGTTTTTGTTGGGTCAGGTTCTCTTAGTGGCTTCCTCGCTGCCTCCTTCAGCGTCTGTCTGGTGACCGAGGTTCGGTCTCCTTTGAGCTTTCTGGTACCGTTTGTCTCCAAGTGAATACCACCCAGAATCTCCCTTTCAGGTTCTCACATACCTCCCTGTAGTCTCTTCATGTGGTTCTACTATTGTGGAACATTTTGGATTTAAATTTTGCTACTGACATTATGCAGGTTAGTAAAATAATAATAATAATAATAATAATAATAATAATCTTTATTTCTACAAGTACGTGATACAACTTGTACAGACCATAGCTGACATCAGTGACATACAATATAGAAAGTTCCTTGTTATGCAGAGCATTTCGGGCGACTTAGGTTAATTTTGTCCCCAGGATGCTACCCACGCCAGTCTGCTACCACCCAGGTACCTATTCCCTGTTAGGTGAACAGGGACAGCAGGTGTCTTAAGGAAACACGCCCTATATTTCCACCCGTACCGGTGATCTAACCACGGACACTCATTGTGTGAGCTGAGTGCTCTAGTGTCCTAATGTCCTTGTTATGTATAATATTCATGCTCCTTAGAAAGCGCCTTCTGCTTTTCTTTCCTTGACTCACAAGTAACCAGGTTTCTGTACGTGGATAAGCAGATAGTTCTCAGCAGACAGCCTCAGAGTAACCAGGTTTCTGTACGTGGATAAGCAGATAGTTCTCAGCAGACAGCCTCAGAGTAACCAGGTTTCTGTACGTGGATAAGCAGATAGTTCTCGGCAGACAGCCTCAGAGTAACCAGGTTTCTGTACGTGGATAAGCAGATAGTTCTCAGCAGACAGCCTCAGAGTAACCAGGTTTCTGTACGTGGATAAGCAGATAGTTCTCAGCAGACAGCCTCAGAGTAACCAGGTTTCTGTACGTGGATAAGCAGATAGTTCTCGGCAGACAGCCTCAGAGTAACCAGGTTTCTGTACGTGGATAAGCAGATAGTTCTCAGCAGACAGCCTCAGAGTAACCAGGTTTCTGTACGTGGATAAGCAGATAGTTCTCAGCAGACAGCCTCAGAGTAACCAGGTTTCTGTACGTGGATAAGCAGATAGTTCTCGGCAGACAGCCTCAGAGTAACCAGGTTTCTGTACGTGGATAAACAGATAGTTCTCAGCAGACAGCCTCAGAGTAACCAGGTTTCTGTACGTGGATAAGCAGATAGTTCTCAGCAGACAGCCTCAGAGTAACCAGGTTTCTGTACGTGGATAAGCAGATAGTTCTCAGCAGACAGCCTCAGAGTAACCAGGTTTCTGTACGTGGATAAGCAGATAGTTCTCAGCAGACAGCCTTAGAGTAATCAGGTTTCTGTACGTGGATAAGCAGATAGTTCTCAGCAGACAGCCTCAGAGTAACCAGGTTTCTGTACGTGGATAAGCAGATAGTTCTCGGCAGACAGCCTCAGAGTAACCAGGTTTCTGTACGTGGATAAGCAGATAGTTCTCAACAGACAGCCTCAGAGTAACCAGGTTTCTGTACGTGGATAAGCAGATAGTTCTCAGCAGACAGCCTCAGAGTAACCAGGTTTCTGTACGTGGATAAACAGATAGTTCTCAACAGACAGCCTCAGAGTAACCAGGTTTCTGTACGTGGATAAGCAGATAGTTCTCAGCAGACAGCCTCAGAGTAGCCTTCCAAGTTCTCTTTATCTCTCTTTTCATTGTCCTCCCATAATATTTGGTAAAAGGACACAAGTGCAACTAATGCGACATTTTATAGTGGCAACGTTTCGCTCTCCAGGAGCTTTGTCAAGGCGTGAGAAATAATACATGGACACAGAGGGTATATATAGTCATCAGAGTGAGGTGCAAGGTATAATATGATCGTAGTAGTAGTAATACTAGAATTAGCAGTAGCTGTAGTACTTGTGGTAGTAGTAGTAGTAGCAGCAGTAGTAGTAGTAGTAATAATAATAGTAGTAGCAGCAGCAGCATAATGCTTTGGCCTCTGTATTTCCAAAATGGTCATAATTACGACCATAATTTTTAAAGGGATGGAGTGGTAAGCCAGCGGAAGGCCTCGGTCAGATGACCAAAAGTTCCAGCTGCGGGTCATCATATGACTAAGACCCGCATCAGGAAACACTTGTCCTATTTCCTGACGAACCTTACCTAACAAGAACCCCAATGGAAATAGATCACTTTGACTATTTTGGGTTATCCTGGGTAATCCACACATATGCTGCTATGTATGATAATTTATGTAAATGTTTTTATGTGTTTCTGTACCTAAATAAACATACTAACCTAATCTGTGTACCTGGAGTATACCTGAAGAGGGTTTCGGGGGTCAACGCCCCCGCGGCCCGGTCCATGACCAGGCCTCGTAGTTCCGATTGAATCACCGGCTCCATCTATTGCCCTTTCTTCCTTGTGATTGATATGCATCTTATTGTTACCTTCGGGATTATTGTGCCTGGTCACTCACACATCAAGTTAGTTGCATGGCTTTACTTCCAGTTGCCTATTCCACTGCAACTTCTGTTGGTCAACTCATTCTTGCTGGGTTTGCTCTCCTGTTGTCTGTTCGTTCCTTTCTCCCCCTCTCTAGCCCTACTTCTGTCAAGCATTCAATGGGTAGTGGAGAGGGGAGAATGAATGGGAAGGGTTGGGTTTATGGGGGAGAAGAGGAGTGAGGAAGATCGCTAGTGGGATGAGGAGTTTTAGGGGAGGTGGGGGAGGTAAGTGTTTGGGGAGTGGGGGAGAGAGGATGAGGGAAGGTTAAAGGGAGAGGGGGAGGGAGGGGGAGTTGTGGAAGAGGGAGAGTGGGGACGGGAATAAAGCGGTGGGGTAGACGGTTAGGTAAATTATTGTTGAGGGGGAGGTAACAGAGGAGGGGATGTTACTGGTCGTTACATGTTGTTCCCTCTTGTTACTGACTTGGATGACATGTCACACTGCTCTCTCTCTCTCTCTCTCTCTCTCTCTCTCTCTCTCTCTCTCTCTCTCTCTGCTGTTCCTCCCTTGTTACCTTTGCTTCACTAGTTCTCTCTTCTGTAGTACCAGCGGCACCTTTGTATAAAGAACTTCTTGTACCTGCGTTACCCTATTGTGTGTACTCACCCAGTTGTGTTTGCTGGGGTCGAGACACAGCTCCAAGCTGAAGGAGAGTGTGTGTACGTGCCAGCTGGGGTTAGTGTGGACACCTGCCCCAACACCTGTGTATTCTCTCTCTCTCTCTCTCTCTCTCTCTCTCTCTCTCTCTCTCTCTCTCTCTCTCTCTCTCTCTCTCTTTCCACGTGTAGCAGCGACACACCTACGCTCACTCACACACCTGCATCCACCATATTTACGACATCCACCACCACCAATGTAAACACCACACCCACACCCTCCAACACTTGCCTCACACCACCATCACTAGTACCATCACCACCACCACCACAACCACCACAACCAACGCTGGTATCTCACTACAACCTTATCATTACGGTGGTGTGGTTGGGAGAGTGTTGTCTGGCGGATGTTGTTGGAGGGAGATGGAGGGGTGGGTGGCGTTTGATGGGGAGTGTTTTTGGGGAGTGTGCTTGGGGAGGCGGGGAGGCTGTAGTATGGATAAGAAAATACATTGTGATCCGCGTAGGAGCAATTGAGAGAGAGAGAGAGAGAGAGAAGAAGAAGAAGAGAGAGAGAGAGAGAGAGAGAGAGAGGAAGAGGAGAGTGGGAGACAGGTCAGAGACAGTACACAGGTGTTGAAGCAGGTGTCCACACACACATACACACACACAAACAAAACACACACACACACACACACACACACACACACACACAAGCATCTGTTTATTTTCTTATAAATAGATTTTCTCACTTTCCATTCAGAGGCCGTGGAAAATATAATACTCCCATATATATATATATATATATATATATATATATATATATATATATATATATATATATATATATATATATATATATATATTTATATATATAATCGCAGTTTATATACAGGGAAATATGTGAATGTGTATATACCCCAAGAGGTGTGTCTCTCAGCGTATATGCACCATTATTCCCTCTAATATTGTGTTAAATAACTCTCTCGGGTTCCTGTAAACACCATTATCTGTGAAGCTTTTATACGTGAGTTGTTAAAACGCTTGAGTGAGACACAAAAATGTCTCATTATAAATTTAGCTTGTGGAGGAATGGGTGGGCGGATGTAGGTCAGCGGAAGGGGCGTATGGAAGTGTTGTGTGGGCGTGGGCCGTGGGCGTGGGTGGATGAACGTTTTGGAGCCCGTGTAGCTGCAACAGAGAAAGCATGGGAGGGCGTGGGTCATGTGTTACTTGTGCAGTACACTTGTATAGATAGATCCCAGCTACTTTATAGATATGTTCCCTTTTAGGCGTGACGTCACGAGACCCCACACTGTGAGCCGCCAGCTACAGGCCTTCCTCTCAGTTCCACGCTAGGCATAGACTGGACAAGGCAGGCTTGGGGTCTCCTCAAGACTCCAAGATATCCAATGTGTTTTTCTTATTCTAATATCTCCTGACGAACCCCCACATGTGCTCCTCCTGTGTTGACGTTCAGGAGCACACGTAACACCGGAGACACACACAGCACCCTGCCGTGCTAGCAGCTGTCCTTAAATGTTAACATGCGGCAGGGCCAGTGGAGACCTGACGCCATCACAGAATAAATGACAGGGTTCCATTCTTAACGTAGTGGCAAGAATGGAACATCTTAGATGAGTGTATTATTATCTGCTGAGGAGAATCGTTGAGCAGAGAGATATACCTGGAGAGGGTTTCTGGGGTCAACGCCCCCGCGGCCCGGTCTGTGACCAGGACTCGTTTGAATTGTGACGTTCATACACTTCTAACGATACAGTTATTGACTGTATGATGGTCAATGAGTTTCATCTTTTGGATTACCCTTCCTTGATGGATGATCACTTTTGTGAGTGTATTATATATATATATATATATATATATATATATATATATATATATATATATATATATATATATATATATATATATACATATTCTCGAGAAGTATGGGGATTCGAACTGGGATCAAGCATATATTGCTACTACTAGTATAATTTCTACTAAGATAATACAAGAACCCCAGTTGAAATAATTGGCTGTATGATTATTGCATTAACCTAACTTTGTGTAACTGTACTTACGTGTACTTGTACTTAAATAAACTTACCACTACTGTTGTTGCTACTTCTACTACTGTTACTACTACTTCTACTATTACCTAATATAATAATAATGATATCTTTACTACAAGTACGTGTATAAGGTATACAGACCATAGCTGACATCAATGACATACTACTATATAGAAAGCCGCTTGTTATGCAGAGTATTTCTTGCAAATTAGGTCAGTTTTGTCCCAGGATGCGACCCACACCCGTCGACTAACACCCAGGTACCCATTTTACTGATGAGGGAACATAGACAACTGTGTTGTGGGGTTCTTTTCATAGATTTGGTAATATTAACAGACGATGAGCTTGGTTTTTGGTAGCGTTTAATGAGGCGTTGGATATATGGGAGCTGAGAGCCTATGCCTGTGTCCGTCTCGTATGCCTACTCGGATGGAACTGCCTACTAGGCTCGCCCGGCACTGAGGCATTCAAAAGGCAGGCCTATCATTGGCTAACACAAGTCACATGGTAATCACGTGAACAGCTATGGCGCAGCCGTTAGAAATACGAACCGTACACAACCGGTGTAAAGAAACACGTCCAATATTTCTACCCTCGCCGGGAATCGAACCCAGACCCTCGCCGTGTGAAGCGAGAGTTTTAGCCAATAGGCCACGGGGCACCTTAAGAAACTAATGTTTCTTAAGATGAACTTATAATCAATGAGTAATTTTACGCTGTGGGTGCTACCAGAATTACTTGGCAACACACACACAAACACAAGGTCTTATTTATTTCATCTGATCTTAGTAGTCGTCTACCTAGAGTCTACATGCAGGGTTGTTCCGGGGGTCAACGCTCCCTGGGCCTACCTGGAGTCTACTTGCAGGTTGTTCCGGGGGTCAGCGCGCCCTGGGCCTACCTGGAGTCTACCTGCAGGTTGTTCCGGGGGTCAGCGCGCCCTGGGCCTACCTGGAGTCTACCTGCAGGTTGTTCCGGGGGTCAGCGCGCCCTGGGCCTACCTGGAGTCTACATGCAGGTTGTTCCGGGGGTCAGCGCGCCCTGGGCCTACCTGGAGTCTACCTGCAGATTGTTCCGGTGGTCAACGCCCCCTCGGCCTGGTCCTCCACTAGACCTTCCGGTGGATCCGGACCTGATGCAAAGTTCAGTTCTAATTGCAAAAACAGTGTAACTCATATTTTTTATATTTTTAGAACGTCAATCACCACACTCACGACCACCACAATTACCGACAACCACCACTACGACTACCACAACCACCAGCTGGTCTACAAGGCAGTAGCGAGTCCGACGAAGACATAAACTAACCCCATGTGCTATATCGACTTTTGTTTTTTTTCACTGAAGGGAAAATGATCATTTAAATTGCATAAGTTGAACGGAGCTGCACGCACAGGTACTTAGCAGTCACTGCTGATGTTGACACTGCTGTTGTGGTTGAGAAAAAGAAGGATACATGGTTGAGGATGAGAGAGATATATGATATTTCCTTGTATCTCGGAAGCTTAAACCATTTGTTTAACGAACCAGGCGGGTCACCTTACCCTCTGTGTGTGTGTCTGTGTGTGTATTTTTAACGAACTCGTTTGTTTAACGAAACGACACCAGCAGCATAACTCTGCTGCTGTAACTACAAACACCGAATAGTGGGAACATCACCAGCATAACTCTGCTGTTGTAAATACAGTCACTGAAGACGTGTGATTATTAATATTGGTAGAATTACCGACAAAATGTTATGGACACAGATGCAACTATAAAATGTCACATTTGTTGCATTTGTGTCCATTTATGTAACAAGATGTGTGATGTTGCAGTGATTGTTTAGTGCAATAAAATAATTATGATTTATTCCCACACGATTCATAGTGTTTACAGAATTGTATGATATTTAAGTTGTAAGATTGTTGTGAAAGAGGTGAGTACTGGGTGAGGTCTTGTCCTGAAAGATACTGAATCTGATATCAAATTAGAGTTACCTCATTCGCTTTAATTTAGATGGCTCACTGCTATTTATTAATTCATATGAGAAGTTGTAGAAGTTGGGCGGAGAAGTTTGGATGGAGATTAAGTAGAGAAAGTTGAAAGTAAGCAGAGGAGAGAGAAAGATGATGAAGATTCAGTATATGAAATTAATGATTAGACAAATTGCAGACGAGGTAAAGGAGGTAGCAGGAAGGTTAAAGAAATACGTAGAAACTAAGAAGTTTGACAATGGAAGCAAAAAATGGAAATGCATAAGAGTATAGAAGTGTTGAAGCTTTTGTTCATGAACGTGAACTATGATCCCTGAATGTGGGAACATAAGAAAACTGGGTCATGTACTAAACATGTATAAAAACACTTTGATTAAGGTGAATAAATGTGAGATGAATAGAAAGACGTTTAGGAGGGATAGGACAAAAGGTATAAGGTTTTTTTTTATGAAAAGAACTTGAGAATCGAGCAGACTTGTGGAGTGACTGGAGGCAAGTGATTTGGAAGGATTTACCTTGCTGTTGGAGTGTGAGAAAGGTAACGTCTATGGAGGGATTCATGGAAACTGGTTATCAGGACTCGAGTTTCAGAAGCGGAAAGCACGATTGAAAAATGATGGTGACTAAATCTTCTAGAATAATATGATATCTCAAACAAAATCAATATTCAAGTCACTAATGGCTTTCTCTACCAACTCGCCGGTGTAACAGGAAATTCCGTTGTTGTGACAGAGATATAACTTCTTACCTCTCTCGAGAAGGTCCGGCATATCTTCATTGTGACACACACACATGACTCGCACCTTGAGAGTGGGACTCGCATATGTGATTATTCTTCCGCCCGCTAAGTTGAGGTGTTTGTCGTCCTCCTTGCACCCGTATGTGCACGTACAGGAAGTCCAAACATAACCACTTTAACCCTAAACAATTTCCTGTTATAAATAATTCTTATAAATATAGGACACGACTGTAACACGTTCGGGTGTCAAGCCAGGTGCTGGGTGAATGTGGTTTGAGTACTGCCCACATGATGGGTATGGGGTGAATATTTATTTCACTATGGGTATGGGGTGAATACTTATTCCACTATGGGTATGGGGTGAATACTTATTCCACTATGAGTATAGGGTGAATATTTATTTCACTATGGGTACGGGGTGAATACTTATTCCACTATGGGTATGGGGTGAATGCTTATTGCACTATGAGTATGGGGTGAATACCATGAATAGGATAGGGTGGGTGACAACCACTCACAGGATGGGTATGTTGTGAATACTGCCCAGTGGATGGGTATGAGGTGGCACTTGTCCTCATCATGGGTATAGGATGGCATCCTGTGACCTATAGTGCAGAAGAGAGCAGGATTACAAAGGTCACAATGTGACTTTGTCAGACCCCTTTGTATACAGCTTTGTCTTACAAAACATAGAACCTACCCAAATTATCCTGAAAAACTCTGATGTCCTCAGAATTTATTTATCGAACTTACTCATCTATCTTATCTAGAGCATTTACAGCAGTTGTTAACAAGAGGCCCAACACTGACCCCTGTGGAACGCCACTTGTGACTGACCACCATGATGGTTTTTCCATATATAAGCAAAACGCTTTTGACTGGCCATTCAGTTAGCACTGGAAGTCTTCCCTCACAGACTTGGATGCTGGATTATAATTACCGAAACACATGATTACGAAGCATCATAGTGTAGTAAACACTTGTTGGTAAGCTTAGGGAAGCCACGAGGAGTCAGAAATACGGTGTAGAGATTGTTTATTACCGATTTTCGGCTGAAGAAGATCTTAGATGGAGATCGAAATATATAGTTCCTTTCTACACTGTGTTTATGTCTCTGTGTGGAGTTCCTGATCCATCAGACATATGCTAGAGGCATCAGTCATATCTAGAGCCAGGAGACAGCATCTCTCGTATCCTCTGCTCTGACGTTTTAGTCAATCTCTCGTGAGGAGCTTTAGAAAATGTTATACTTAAGTCATGGCTCACCGCTTCAAATACTTTACTAAAAAAGGTCATTAAGTGTGATAAGGAGGGACGATGCGTTGTGCTGGTGTGCTGAGACTTGCTGATCAACCTGTACTCATGAAGGTCGCTTGGAATTATATCTGCCACTGAATCCAAATGACTTACTGACGACAGTGGTGAAGGAAAGACATGGGTCAAAGTAAGAAACTGTGTAAAGAGTACTGGGTATCGAACTGTTGCCCTCACACACACACACACACACACACACACACACACACACACACACACACACACGATAAAGCTCTTGGAGCAAGGAAAGAGTGGACCTAGTAGAGATTAGCGAAGAGGCGGGGGACCAGGAGCTGTGAATCAACCCCTGCAACTACAAATAGGTGAGTACCTCACCACCTCACCGACTGCACAACTACTGTGCAAAAATCTTAGGACTCCGGACTTGTAATTAATTTCTGTAATTTCATTTGCATCTTCCTTCGTGAAAACAGGTATTATTATAGGTACTATACAACTCTTTTAAAGGCAACATAGTATAGAAATAGATTTATGTACGCTTCTACAGGCTTAATTGGGAAGAATCACCGAAATATTCCACTTAGAAGCCTTGTAAGTGTTCCTGGAGACTAGAGTAGGCCCATTGGAAAACCTGTAAACTACAAACCATTATACATTAAGGAAGGCCTATATATGTTCCTGGAGGCTACGTACGCCAAGATACTTGAAGCTACAGGCTACGACACATTAAGAGCTACGTGCAGGAAGCAGGCTAGAGCCGGCAGCAGCTCTAGGGCCGGCTAGGACGGAGCAGCGAGCCAGATCGTGGCTAGAATCAGCAAGTGAGTGTAAGGTCTAGATTACGCCGGCTCTACATCAATGATTCACCGGTGCCGATTCACGTTGGCTTGCTAATTAGAGACGGTAGCGTGGAGAATGGTGAAGCAGGGAAGGAAGGAGGGGGGGGGGAAGAAGGAAGGAATTGGGAAAGAGTGAGAGGGAATGGGGAAGGAGGGAGGGAGACATTAGGGAAGGAGGGAAGAAGTGGAGGTTGAGAAGGAGGGAAGGACAGTGGGAGGGAAACTGAAACTCAGACGAAGTATGGATGTTTATAAGTATTTTTTTTAGTCTCAAAATAGTAGAAAAGTGAAATATAAATTGGATGTAGTCTACCTAGAGGGTAGACTACGTCCAGTAGTCTACCTGGAGGATAGACTACGTCCAGTAGTCTACCTGGAGGGTAGATTATGTCCAGTAGTCTACCTGGAGGGTATACTACATCCAGTAGTGAAGGCAGACTCCACACAAAGCTTTAAGAATAGGTACGATGAACCTCAAGTGGCCAGAAGCCAGAAATACCGGTCGAAGAAACTTAAGAGACAGAGCCAGGAGCCAAGACTCGACCCCCTCCCGCTGACCAGACAGACACAAATCACTGAGGATACGTATCCCCACACTAAACCATCAGTCATACAACTGTAACGTATTGGTGATACGTCACACCTTTGTAACGTGGTGGTGTTACATGGTAATTCTGTAACGTGGTGTAACTTACACAAGCTGGTGCCTGGCTACCACAACGTTCACAAGTGTTTGAACGTCGCCTAACATGGTAGGTTCAGAGTCTCCCGAAGAGGCTAATCACACTCCTGTAATGTTATAATCCCTTATTTAAAATTACATTGACACAACTTATAAGTGTTATTAATGTAATTCTATGAACCAAAATTGTATCAGCGCTGGGCTGCCACACACACACACACACACACACACACACACACACACACACACACACACACACACACACACACACACACACACACACACACACACACACACACACACACATGCATGGACGCCGGTTCGAGGCTTCATCCATTCTTCGTGGGAAAAATACCACGGTATAAATACGACATAAAACCTGAGCGCTTTCATGTGCTTACACACATACTGTTTATTCATGTCTGGAGTCTGGCTCCATGGTAAAGTACTGTGGACTCTGATACAGAGTTTGCAGGTTCGAGTCCTGCTGTGGACGTAGAGACAATGTTTATATATATATATATATATATATATATATATATATATATATATATATATATATATATATATATATATATATATATATATGAATATATATATATATATATGAATATATATATATATATATATATATATATATATATATATATATATATATATATATATATATTCATATATATATATATATATATTCATATATATATATATATATATATATATATATATATATATATATATATATATATATATATATATATATATATATATGGTGAGAGGGTTGGATTTGAGTGGGACTCGCGCATGAGTGGGTAGAATTGTCAAAGCTTATTTCTTGGGTAGCATTGAAAATTGGGTTGAGCAAATATTCTGTTAGTGGGACGGATTGTGAAGGACCTGCCTAGTATGGGCCAACAGGCCTGCTGCAGTGTTCCTCCTTTCTTATGTTCTTATGTTCTTATATATATATATATATATATATATATATATATATATATATATATATATATATATAAAAGGCTTCAAGGAAGAATATTTGGATTTCTTCCTGATGCCATTTGAATATTCCACTTCTCCTACATATATATATATATATATATATATATATATATATATATATATATATATATATATAATATATATATATATATATATATATATATATATATATATATATAAAGTTGTTTGGCTTTTGGGGGATCATAGGAACGTAACCCTATTTTTCCCCTAATTTCTTCAGTTCATAGAGATTGTCTGGTTTGCCGACTCTAGAACACGCACCGTCTCTGTAGTAAAATATTCAGTATAACGTGTGTTGCTTTTACGCTGTCCAAAAAGCAAGTAGGTATATAAAAACACGCGCGTATTCCAATGCAACGTTGTGTCAGAATTTCAAAGCAATCGGTGAAGAACTTTCGGAGATTTAAGATTTTGAACAAACGAACATTTACATTTATATATATATATATATATATATATATATATATATATATATATATATATATATATATATTATAAACATTGACATGTGCAGGCCGCCTCAAAAATGCATTTTTTTTTTACCTGTGTGAAAAATCGCAAGAAAAAAAGGGTATGGAGTCCGGTACATCCACGAGGAAAACCTATAAATATGGAAATTGAAATGGGAATGTTCTAATCGTTCAGTCGTGTGGCAATGATTTTGACGCCTGTGTCTTTTTAATTGTGCTGGGCAGGTTCCCTCTTTATTAATATATATTTTTTTCTTTCATTCTCACCGTTTGCCTTTCTGAATTATTGTTATTTGTCCATATTTATATATTTTTTTGTGAAATTTTCTCTATTTTTTTATTTTAATTATTTTTTATATTTTCTTCTTCTCGCGTGATAATGGATTTTTTTTGCTCTGTCAGTTATTAGCAACAGAATTTCAGCATTTTTTTTATGCTTTAAGTTTTCAAGCTGAAAGTATTCTCTGAATGAAAGGGTAAAAGTATACGCACTTACGTCACAGGATATATACACAGAGCGGAAGTATATTTCTCACAGCGTATATATACTGAGAGTGGATTTTAATCCTTATTTTAGGGATTAAAGTCTTTTTCTCTGGTGGTGAACAGGTTACTCACTGCCTTCGTCACCCTCGTGTACTCACCTATATGTGGTCGCAGGGGTCGATTCACGGCTCTTGGCCCCGCCTCTTCGCTAGTCGCTACTAGGTCCACTTTCTCCCTGCTTCAAGAGTTCTTAGCTTAACTCTTCTTAAAGCTATGTATGGACCCTGACTCAACTACTTCACTCTCCAGAGTGTTCCACTTCCTGACAACTCGAAGGAATATGTGTGTGTGTGTGTGTGTGTGTGTGTGTGAGTGTGAGTGTGTGTGTGTGTGTGTGTATGTGTGTGCACTACCTGCTGAGTGTAAGCGCAATCACTGTGTGGACGAGTATTTTAATGCCTCACTTCCGCCCTCTCTCAGCGGTACAGAAAAACCTAATGTAGGTGTCATGTCTCAGGCTTCTCCCTCCTACTCTCCTTCTTCCTTTCTCCTCTCTCTCCGTCCCTCTCCTTCACGCTTCTCTTAACTCTCCTTCTAGTCCTACCTTCCTCCTTCACTGTCTCTCATGTGCTCTCCTTTAATCTTCCTCTTTCGTTCTTCCTCCCTACTTCACTCACCTTTTCTACTCTTCCTTTAGCCTCTATTCCTTCATTCACTCCCCTCCCCTCTTCCTTCATTCTTTGCTCTCTCTCTACCTTTCCCTCTCCCTCCAACAACAACATGCCAAGTAGCTCCTTGCATTACTCCTTCCTGTTGAAGCATTCATTGTCTCAGAGACAAGGACACAGTCAGAAGTAATATTACGGAGAAGTACATGAAACACACGACTAACACAGACAAAATAACACGCACTCTATATATATATATATGTATTCTTTATTATGCAAAGTGGTACACAATGTATGACAGCTGCAGTGATGGTACAAGGATGCGAATGGTACAATGTATAATATATGCAACACAACCACAGTTTATATTAGTGATATTCCGAGCGCTTCCTTGATCTCTGACACTGTTGTTCCTTGATAATGTGCCAGCACATTATATATATATATATATATATATATATATATATATATATATATCTCAAGGTAAAGGGCTAAATACGTCAAATTTATCAGCTCCTGGGGGGTTAATCAGGTTTGATGTGAGGAAGGGGACGGTATCTCCAATTCATGGATGACGAACTCTTCATTAGGATCAAGGCAACCCCTTGAAGGGTGAGGTTTTGTAGCATTGTTATTGGCATCAAGATACAACTTGATAGAGGACCTTCATAATGACAGCTTACAGGTCTCTCTCTCTTCTGGTTTCCAAATACTTTTTTATATATATATATATTTGAATAAATTAGAAAAAGGCGAAAAATTGGGTTGCATGTTTCAACTTCCATCTGAGGTCCTTATCAGTAGACGTTACCTAAACTGGGGGTAGATATATTAAACTCCTAAATGATGATAATAATAATAATAATAATAATAATAATAATAATAATAATAATAATAATAAAATAATAATAAAATAATAATTAATAATAATAATAATCATAATAATAATAAATCCTCTCTTGAATATGAGGAAGAGGAAAATATAAATCAATGGTGGGAAAGTTGAAGGAAGGTAAGTGGCAAGAAAATGCTTAGAGGATATGGAGGGAGAGGAAGGCAGGGGTGGAGGAAAGAGGAAGAGCAAGGTGGCGATAACTGGAATAAAGAGGTGGATTAAAGAAGGGTAATAAAAAGAGGAGGACTGGAGGTATGTAGCCAAATTCTGAAAGGAGCTAAGGCAGGCTAACAGGTTTTAGCTTGTAAAATACTTGCTAGAATCTCCCCCCCCCCAACCCTTAATAGGAGAGAGAGAGAGAGAAAGAGAGAGAGAGAGAGAGAGAGAGAGAGAGAGAGAGAGAGAGAGAGAGAGAGAGAGAGAGAGAGAGAGAAAGAGAGAGAGAGATCCTGAACTGCACTAATGCGCCTGACGGTTTAAACTAGGGAATATCCTCACCTCCTCTAGGCAGAGGGGAAAAATACGTGGGAATCCGTGCTGGTCGAGGGGAGGTTTTTAGGGGAAATATCGGAAGAGGAGCTTTTTAGGGAAATCTGGACGATCAGGGAGATTTGAGAAGGTGTAATAGATAGTGGGTGAGGAGGCGGCCTAAGTGAGAGGGATGGAGTGGGGGAGTGTGGAGATGGAGTGGGGAGTGTGAAGATGGAGTGGGAGAGCACAGCTTCAAATGTAAAACTTGGGTAACCAACCTGAGTATTCAAGGTTCACAAACACTGGTGAACATTGGGTCGACCTGAGGGTTCAAGGTTCACAAACACTTGTGAACGCTGGGTCGACTTGAGGGTTCAAGGTTCACAAACACTTGTGAACGCTGGGTCGACTTGAGGGTTCAAGGTTCACAAACAGTGGTGAACACTGGGTCGACCTGAGGGTTCAAGGTTCACAAACACTGGTGAACACTGGGTCGACGTGAGGGTTCAAAGTTCTCAAACACTTGTGAACACTGGGTCGACCTGAGGGTTCAAGGTTCACAAACACTTGTGAACATTGGGTCGACCTGAGGGTTTAAGGTTCACAAACAGTGGTGAACACTGGGTCGACCTGAGGGTTCAAGGTTCACAAACACTTGTGAACGCTGGGTCGACCTGAGGGTTCAAGGTTCACAAACAGTGGTGAACACTGGGTCGACCTGAGGGTTCGAGGTTCACAAACACTGGTGAACACTGGGTCGACCTGAGGGTTCAAGGTTCACAAACACTAAAGAATCAGTTAAAACAAAGAATCAAAGAGTCAGACTCATCGAACCAGAGTCATAATTATCAAATAGGATTCATGGAGTCAAATTCACTAAATAACTTGAAGATTTGTATTCAAACACTTAGATTAACAGTTATAAATAGAATCATAGAAGTGAAACACTGTTCACTGTGAACAAGAGAGAAGTTAGCATTGTTCACTGTGAACAAGAGAGAAGTTATCACTGTTCACTTTGAACAAGAGAGAAGTTATCACTGTTCACTGTGAACAAGAGAGAAGTTATCATTGTTCACTGTGAACAAGAGAGAAGTTATCACTGTTCACTGTGAACATGAGAGAAGTTATCACTGTTCACTGTGAACAAGAGACGACTCAGCACTTCCCTATGACTATTCCCTATTTTGATTTTTCATGGAAACTTTCTGTTGGAAACTGGGAGGTAATCAGAGTCTGATCTAAGGGGATGATAACTCCAGCTCCCTGGATGAAGAGCCCTTCACTAGTAATATCCATAAATAAAGTTACAAGAGGATGGTGCCTGGTCACTGTGTGTGTGTGTGTGTGTGTGTGTGTGTGTTCACCTATTTGTACTCATCTATTTGTGGTTGCAGGGGTTGATTCATAGCTCCTGGCCCCGCCTCTTCACTGACCGCTACTAGGTCCTCTCTCTCCCTGCTCCATGAGCTTTATCAAACCTCGTCTTAAAACTATGTATGGTTCCTGCCTCTTCTACGTCACTTTCCAGACTATTCCACTTCCTGACAACTCTATGACTAAAGAAATACTTCCTAACGTCTCTCTGACTCATTTGAGTCTTCAACTTCCAATTGTGACACCTTGTTTCCGTGTCCCATCTCTGGAACATCCTGTCTCTGTCCACCATGTCGATTCCTCGCAGTATTTTGTATGTCGTTATCATGTCTTCCCTAACCGTCCTGTCCTCCAGTGTTGTCAGGCCAATTTCCCTTAACCTGATCTCTGGAACTAGCCTTGTTTCAAACCTTTGCACTTTCTCTAATTTCTTGACCTGTTTGGCCAGGTGTGGGTTCCAAACTGGTGCTGCATACTCCAGTATGGGCCTGACTTACACGGTGTATAGAGTCTCGAACGATTCCTTACTGAGGTATCGGAACGCTATTCTCAGGTTTGCCAGGCGCCCATATGCTGCAGCAGTTTTCTGGTTGATGTGCGCTTCAGGAGATGTGTGTGTGTGTGTGTACTCACCTAGTTGTACTCACCTAGTTGTGGTTGCAGGGGTCGAAACATAGCTCCTGGCCCCGCCTCTTCACTGGCCGCTACTGGGTCACTCTCCCTGCGCCATGAGCTTTATCATACCTCTTCTTAAAGCTGTGTATGGAACCTGCCTCCACTACATCGCTTCCCAAGCTATTCCACTTCTCGACTACTCTGTGACTGAAGAAATACTTCCTAACATCCCTGTGATTCATCTGAGTCTTCAACTTCCAACTGTGTCCCCTTGTTGCTGTGTCCCATCTTTGGAACATTCTGTCTCTGTCAACCTTGTCAATTCCTCTCAGTATCTTGTATGTCGTTATCATGTCCCCCCTATCTCTCCTGTCCTCCAGTGTCGTCAGGTCGATTTCCCTTAACCTCTCCTCGTAGGACATACCCCTTAGCTCCGGGACTAGTCTTGTTGCAAACTTTTGCACTTTCTCTAGTTTCTTTACGTGCTTGGATAAATGTGGGTTCCAAACTGGTGCTGCATACTCCAGTATGGGCCTAACGTACACAGTGTACAGGGTACTGAACGATTCTTTATTAAGATGTCGGAATGCTGTTCTTAGGTTTGCTAGGCGCCCGTATGCTGCAGCAGTTATTTGGTTGATGTGCGCCTCAGGAGATGTGCCTGGTGTTATACTCACCCCAAGATCTTTTTCCTTGATTGAAGTTTGTAGTCTCTGGCCCCCTAGACTGTACTCCGTCTGCGGTCTTCTTGTGTGTGTGTGTGTGTGTGTGTGTGTGTGTGTGTGTGTGTGTGTGTGATCCTCTTGTAACTTGACTCCAGCCAAATAGCCAGTAAGTGCAGGAGTTCCATATGGTTCCTGGCCGACCTGTCTTCTGAAGCCCTCGGTAAACAATCCCATGTTGAGCCGGCGACTCTGTTCACTGTCTGCCCGAGTGGGTGGCTAGGTGCTGGGGTGAGTAATTAGGTGCTTGGGTGAGTGGTTGTTTTCTTGGGTGAGTAATTAGGTGCCCGGGTGAGTGGTTAGGTGCTTGGGTGAGTGATTAGGTGCGTGAGTAGGTGTTTTAGGTTAGGTGTTTGGGTCTACCTACCTGGAGAGTATTCCGGGGGTCAACGCCCCCGCGGCCCGGTCCACGACCAGGCCTCCTGGTGGATCAGAGCCTGATCAACGAGGCTGTTACTGCTGGCCGCACGTAATCCAATGTACGAACCACAGCCCGGTTGATCCGGCACTGACTTTAGGTATCTGTCCAGCCCCCTCTTGAAGACAACCAGGGTCTACTGGTAATTCCCTTTATGGCTGGTGGGAGGCTGTTGAACAGTCTTGGGCCCCGGACACTTACTGTGTTTTCTCTTAGTGTACTGATGGCGCCCCTACTTTTCACTGAGGGAATGTTGCATTGCCTGCCAAGTTTTTTGCTTTCGTAGGGAGTGATTTCTGTTGTTGCCAGGCAGGCAGATAGGGACCAGTCCCTCCAGGATTTTCCAGGTGTTGATTATGATGTATCTCTCTCGCCTGCGGTCCAGTGAGTACAATTCAAGTGCTTCCAAGCGTTCCCAGTAGTTAAAGTGTTTGATGGAACTTATATGTGCAGTAAAGGTTCTCTGTACATTCTCTAGACCTGAAATTTTACCTGCCTTGAATGGAGATGTTAATGTACAGCAGTATTCCAGCCTAGAGAGAACAAGTGATTTAAAAAGGATCATCATTGGCTTGGCACCTCTTGTCTTGAATGTTCTCATTATCCATCCTAACAGTTTCCTCCCAGATGTGATAGTGGCACTGTTGTGATCCTTGAAAGTGAGATCCTCAGATATTACCACTCCCAGGTGAGTGATTAAGTACGTGGGTAGGTGAATAGGTGTGCCTGGGTGGGTTGATTTGTATTGGTTGCTGCTGAATTGGTGAGAGAAGCAATGGGAAGATGTTGGATAGGGGAAGTAGCAATGAGAGGCAGTAGAAATGTAAGAGTAGGAACGGATGGAGTAGGAGTAGGAGGAAGCAGGAAGGGGTGAACGCAGGAGTCGGTCTCGAAGTGGAACACTGACTCTTCCTTGTAGAACACTGAAACATTCCCAGTAGAACACCGAAATCTTCCCAGTGTGACACTGAATCTTCCCAGTGGAACACAGGACTACTGAAACACTGCGTGTTTACAACCAGACGTTCTCTACAAAACAAACTGCAATCACCACCTCGAGTAGTGGATCTCTTGAATATTGTAAGATAAGAGCTTCTCAATGGAGCATCCGATCCTCTTTTCCAGTGGCTCTCTTCCTCTTCCTTACCTCCTCCTCCTCCTCCTCCTCCTCCTCCTCCTCCTCCTCCTCCTCCTCCTCCTCCTCCTCCTCCTCCTTCTCCTCCTCCTCCTCCTTCCTACTTTCCTCAGCCGACTTGATGATGTTTGATAGGCGATCTTCTCTCCCTATTTATTCTGTATTCTCCCTGTCTGCATCCTCCATGACGCCACCATCTTTCTTGTTTACTTTTCATTGGAGAGTTATTTAGTCTCGCTTTACCTTATGTCGGGGGAGGAACTGCATGGCTCAGGGATCATCCCGTTGTGTATACCGAAGCTTAGCAGTGTTACGAGGCTTGGGAATGGGATTGAGGATAATCAGAGAATTCTGCAGATGTTTTAGTTGAAGAGTGGGATAGATGGGGCATCTGGCGTTTTAGTTGGAGAAAGAGTGGGATAGATGGGGCATCCTGGTATTTTAGTTAGAGAAAGAGTGGGATAGATGGAGCATCTGGCGTTTTAGTTGGAGAAAGAGTGGGATAGATGGGGCATCTGGCGTTTTAGTTGGAGAAAGAGTGGGATAGATGGGGCATCTGGCGTTTTAGTTGGAGAAAGAGTGGGATAGGGGATAAACAGACCATTCTTGATGTATTTTAGCTGCCGGAAGAGTGGGATAAGGAATGGGAATAGTATCCTACGGGTATTTTGGATAGCTTAGGAGAAGCAATAAAACAATGAGACGAGAAATATCTCTGGGGTAACTCGGCGCTAGTTCCAAGCCTCGTCAAACACGAAGCTGCGTGAGGATTGACGTATTCAGATTCACAATTTGCTTTGCATGTTATTGTCGTGGCAAGTTTAGCCTCTGCGAGACCTGGGAAGGTATCTGCTGGATGTCAGAGTCGCCTGATAGACGTTCGTCTCTTCTCTTATTACTAATACTGATACACAAAGGAGAGAGGATCTTATGACGACGTTTCGGTCTGACTTGGACCATTTACAAGTCTCACTAACACGCGAAGGTGAGGGAGCCAGTATATATAGGAGAGAGGGACTGATGTTATGTTTAGGAACATGTAGTGAAAATAATGGTAGGTGGGTTACATCAGGAAGTGGAATGTTATATTTGTTAGTTGTTATTCTCTGTCTCTGTCTCTCTGTCTCTCTTTCTCCCTCCCTCACTCTCCCCAGAGAGCAGTAATCTCCCCTCGTTCCTACATTTAACTACCCTCACCACCTCTCCCCTAATCCCTCTCCCCCCATGTTCGCTAACTACCCAACCACCTCGTTTCATTAAGCTTTCAGCTTAACTATAGAGCCTCACGCGCTCTATAAAACTGATGCTTCCAGAGCTTTATCACTAGGCTCTTTCTTGCAAGTTTATTAGTAAGCGAAATTTATTATTATTATTATTATTATTATTATTATTATTATTATTATTATTATTATTATTATTATTATCATCACTGTTATTGCTTCCATAGGAAAGCGTTATTTGATCCAGGAAGAGGGGTAGCTCCGATTCCTTGAATCTAGATTCCTTCCCCGGCATCAAGGCGCCTACCTTGAAGGCGTAATTTTCTATAATTACGAGAATAAAGTAGTATAATATTACTTTATTAAGGAATAATTACGTAATAATGATTTTTTTTTATATTTCAGTTATTTATTTTCTCTCTTGCGCTTCACTTTCTCTTTATTTCCTTGTTTCTTCCGTCTCTAACGTCTCTCTCACTCTCTCTCTCTCTCTCTCTCTCTCTCTCTCTCTCTCTCTCTCTCTCTCTCTCTCTCTCTCTCTCTCTCTGTTCGAGGAGAGGGATATCTAACATAAACACACTCTAATGCTCTCACACACTCCACTAGAGGACTAAGGTGAAGGCTACCTAACATACACGTACTCTAATGCTCTCACACCCTCCACTAGAGGACTAAGGTGAAGGCTACCTAACATACACGCACTCTAATACTCTCACACCCTCCACTAGAGGACTAAGGTGAAGGCTACCTAACATACACGTACTCTAATGCTCTCACACACTCCACTAGAGGACTAAGGTGAAGGCTACCTAACATACACGTACTCTAATGCTCTCACACCCTCCACTAGAGGACTAAGGTGAAGGTTACCTAACATACACGCACTCTAATGCTCTCACACCCTCCACTAGAGGACTAAGGTGAAGGCTACACCACATAAACACACTCTACGACCTGTGGTTGTAACTAAAGTCAAAACACAGGACAAAGCCTCACAAGATCTGAGTGGAAGAGAAATTTTTCCAAAACATCAAGTCTTAAAGAGAGAGACGGAGATGGCAGAGGAAGAGAGAAAGAAACAATGAAGAGAGAGAGAGAGAGAGATTGATGGTTATAATCCCTCTTGGTGTACCGGACACATAAACAACACTAGACAGAGAGACAAACAAAAAACAAGTAAAAGAATAACACGAGTCAAGCGGCTGTAAAACCTCTGTGGTTTCCAAACATTTTGAGAGGTTTTTTCAGAAGGAACTTTAGTGGTAAAAAGGGAGACGCGCAGCTTAGACTAGGCCTAAAGTAAGTTTATTTAGGCACCGGTACACCTAAGTACAGTTATCATGCAAAGTGTAAATTACCCAGGATAACACCAAAAAAAAAAAAAAATAGGACAAAATGACTTGGAATAGAACTCAAATACCAGGAGGAGGAATATCTAGAATGGCGACCGAAATTAAATTGAATTGAAATTGCATGAACCAGTTTAGGAATAATGATATAATAATAATAAT
>WNWK01000191.1:40000-222500 GCA_009830355.1 Cherax destructor | reverse complement strand
TGTGTGTATTTCCATCGTGTAGGTATTTTATACCAGTTCCCTCCAGCTACTGGGTGCTTAAAGTGATAAATAATATATCTTTTAGGAGAGTAAATTCAATTATCCATTTATCTTAACTATGTGGGTGTAAATTATTCAATTATCCGTCTTTCTTAAATATGTGGGTGTAAATTATTCAGTTATCCGTCTTTCTTAAATATGTGGGTGTAAATTATTCAATTATCCGCCTTTCTTAAATATGTGGGTGTAAATTATTCAATTATCCGTCTTTCTTAAATATGTGGGTGTAAATTATTCAATTATCCGTCTTTCTTAAATATGTGGGTGTAAATTATTCAATTATCCGTCTTTCTTAAATATGTGGGTGTAAATTATTCAATTATCCGTCTTTCTTAAATATGTGGGTGTAAATTATTCAGTTATCCGCCTTTCTTAAATATGTGGGTGTAAATTATTCAATTATCCGTCTTTCTTAAATATGTGGGTGTAAATTATTCAATTATCCGTCTTTCTTAAATATGTGGGTGTAAATTATTCAATTATCCGTCTTTCTTAAATATGTGGGTGCAAATTATTCAATTATCCGTCTTTCTTAAATATGTGGGTGCAAATTATTCAATTATCCGTCTTTCTTAAATATGTGGGTGTAAATTGTTCAATTATCCGCCTTTCTTAAATATGTGGGTGTAAATTATTCAATTATCCGCCTTTCATAACTAAATGTGTATAAATAATTGTAGGATTTCCCCAGTGATTTATATAGACCCGTTTCGTTAATGTTTTTATATAAATCTGAATTTTCGTAAATTCAAGTCCTGGTGAGTTATTATTAATGAATAAACAGAAGCATTGACGGGGATTCTAACCCACTGTAAGCTTCGTGGCTCAGTAGCACAGCCTTGGGGCCTGCCAGGACCACGGTTCGAATCACGGTCTATTCTTTTACTCTGAAATTTCTAGTTCATTTTGTAAGATATTTCTTTCTAATGTTTAACAACCTTAGGTTCCACTTCCATACATACCTGGCTAATACTTGCTATGAATATTGTAAAATACTGGACATTGTTCATTTTCCTTCAGTGAACTTCAGCTAATTCTTTACTGAAAAGGTCTGAATAAATTGAAATAATCATTTTCTTTTCTTTCCCTGGGTATATTATCCTGGCCCTCTGCTTCATAATTATTTTAATAGACTGGATATAATTATTTACGGATTAAACTCCTGCTCTCTGTACGTATTATTATTATTATTATTATTATTATTATTATTATTATTATTATTATTATTATTATTATTATTATTATTATTATTATTATTATTATTATTATTATTATTATTATTATTATTATTATTATTATTATTATTATTATTATTATTATTATTATTATATTCATGAGGAAATGCAAAACCTTTTATGTATGATAGAGTTTGGGGAGTGGGAGGTAATCAGATTTGACCCTAGGAAGGGCAGGGCAGCTTCAATTATTTGAATCAAGGCTCCTTCACTAGCATCAAGGTACACCTCCTCCTCCTTGAAGGTAACACTCACTCAGACGTACACGAAGACGATGTCATTAACGAGTGTGAAACGCCTTTGATATACCTCTGGTGAGTTTCGAGAGTTTTTCTACTCCCAGAGCCCGGCCATGGACCAGGCTCGTCTGGTGCTAGCCTGGTTAACCAGGCTGTTGCTGTTGGTGGCCTGCTGCCTCATATATCCATCACAGCCTGGTTGATATGTTCCCTACAGGTCTACTGGTACCGCCGATCGTCAGGTAAATACCCTCAGGTACACCAGTCGACGCCACGAAGGTAATTTCAATTAAGCAAATTATTGCGTCTGGTTTTAATTATTAATTTTTATAATCCCAGGACGAGATGTATGTGGGAAGGTAACTGCACTGGAAAATGCAGAACGACGTAACCTCGTACAGAAAACACATAACATGGTTGATAATCTCGGGCATCACACTAGAAAAATGGCATTACTGCGAACCCTTCAAACCGGGAGGACATCATTTCGCAGCATAATCTGAGTCTGATTGGAAATACCGACAGTGGCAGCGCCGCACAAAATATTCAGCAGTAATCTCATCATAATCTCCGAAATGAAGCTACGAAAGTATTTGGAAAAAAGCAGGACGTAATACTCCAATAACGAGCTGGTAGACCTCGCCATTAGGAGCCAGCGATGAGGATATTCTGGAGGCTGGGATACTGTCAATTACGGAGCCAGCACGGGCAACCACCTGCCCTTCCCTTGCCCTTATACAATAAACGTACTCAACCCTTCCCACCTTCCATTCACCACACGAGATTCAATAGAAAATGATGCACCTGCTTTATACGTATTTGCAAAAGAGGATATTTCGTTATATTAGCACAGCAGATACCTAGGTTGCTTGCCGTAATGTTGGGATTTTTATTTTTTTGGTATTGGTTTATGGGCAAGGAATGGTGGGACTTTATACGGAGAAATTTGACTTTGGTTTTGGTGTGTTGGTGTTTCTTCTGTGTGATATTGTTTGTGGTGGTTTGTCGCCATTTCTAGTGTGGTCTTGACGACCAAGTGAGGTGTGGTCTTGACGACCAAGTGAGGTGTGGTCTTGACGAGCAGGTCTGGTGCGGTCTTGACGATCAGGTCTATCATAGTCTTGAGCAGGTCTAGTGTGGTCTTGACGACCAGGTCTGGTGTGATGAGCGGGTCTAGTGTGGTCTTGACGACCAGGTCTGGTGTGATGAGCGGGTCTAGTGTGGTCTTGACGACCAGGTCTGGTGTGATGAGCAGGTCTAGTGTGGTCTTGACGACCGGGTCTCGTGTGGTTTTGGCGACTAGGTCTAGCGTAGTCTTGACGACCAGGTCTAGTATGGTCTTGACAAGCAGGTCTGTGTGGTCTTGACTTTCTACTACTACTACTACTACTACTACTACGTCCAGTACCAGCCTTACCACTACAACTACTACTCTTTCCTCCTCTCTAGGTCTCACTCGTCCCCCTCACTCTTTTGTTAGTGTGACTCTTTGTTCTTTATTTACATTAACATGTCGTCCCCATAAACAGTTATTTACCTCAATGGTATTATTATATTCACCAGGGTAATATACCCTCACGCGGATCACACGGCGCCTGAGGCGTGACAAGCCAATCAGATTCCATGCAAAGAAGTAAAGGGGCAACTCCAATTCCCTGGATTTAAAAAAACGTGCATTTTAAAAAAAAAGAATTACAGGGGTTATTTTGGGTCTTGAAAAGCTCTCTTGGAATAACCCCACATGTGTCTTAAAGGTTTGCCTAATCTTTCAATCAGGCATATTCTCTGTGCTTTCTCTTGTTCAGTCCTGCTGTAGAATAAATAAACTTTGCGAATAAGCATATCTTTACTCATATAATTCAGTCTTTCAGGTAAGGAGACCCATGAACGTTTATCGTATCTGCACAAGCAAAAAGGATATATACACCGAAAGATATATATCTTTCATTATATATATATACACTGATAGTTTATTTTACTCACTGTTTTAGGGAGTGAGACATTTTTGACTGGTGGTGAACAGGTGACCCTCTCGTAGTCGACTGGTTTTTAAACCTCTGTTAACCAAACAACTAGCAGGGAGGAGAGAACCTACTAGAGTGGTGGGATATATGATGAAACTCAGAGATGCACAGCCCTCGCTCAAGACTACACAGAACCTGGTACAGACCATAACAGACCTGACCTTCAAGAAAGCTTAAAATTATAACTTAAAACAGATTTTTTATATCCCTGATGCGACATAGACCTAATGGTGAAGACCACTCTGGCAAGCCATGTGTAACACAGAGACAGGATGTTCCAGAGATGGGACACAGCAACAAGGGGTCGCAGTTGGAAGTTGAAGACTCAGATGAATCACAGGGACGTTAGGAAGTATTTCTTCAGTCACAGAGTTGTCAGGGAGTGGAATAGTCTGGGAAGTGATGTAGTGAAGGCAGGATCTATACATAGCTTTAAGAAGAGGTATGATAAAGCTCATGGATCAGGAAGAGTGACCCAGTAGCGACCAGTGAAGAGGCGGGGCCAGGAGCTATGAATCGACCCCTGCAACCACAACTAGGTGAGTACAACTAGCTGAGTACAGACTTAATAGTCCAGGCTACACTGGTAGGCCAGAAATAAACACTAGCCTCTTCTTCTCTTACTATCCACCACTTCTCTTCCCAAGTAATCGTTGACGACAGGAAACAAAACAAATCTATTAACAGGAGAAATATTAATTAATATCGTAACATAATTGATATTGTACAACCCAACGTATCATAATTAACACAGATGACGTCTATAACTAATTAGGCCTGGCATGCAAGTAATTGAAAAAATTAAATCTGAAATACAACGACAGTATTCAGGCCAAAACTAGTAAATTCTGTTAAGTGGACACTTTTCGAAGAACAGGACCTGCAACGTTTCGCCCACACTTGGGTTTAAACGTTGCCTTCAAATAGAAAACCACTGCAACTATAAATTATTAGGATTTAGTTAAATTCTCCTCTTAAAACGCAGTTTAGCGAGCAACTTTGATAAATAATTATAATAATTTACGTTCTCTACACGATATAGTATTAATTGTGTATATTTATATGCATATTAAAGCTAAAATTTGAAGCCATGTTTGTTGGAAATCTTGTTATTCCAATAGACTATAAAATCCTTTTATTCTCTGGTGAATTAATTCGAAATTTGTGTCTTGCATTTAATGCAATCACAACCCGGGCAGGGCCGCGTCCCTCGCCCTAGAACAGCCGCCTCGTGAGGCAATATTAACGAGGTAATGGGGGAAAAAAGCGGGATTTTTAGAGCATGATGCGATAGTAATTATAACAAGCTGGCAGGTGTGCGGAACCAGGTGAACGCGTACTTGCCTCTCTCAAGAGCTGCAATATTTCGTCCGCTGGGCGGCTGTAGTTCCGCTGGAGTGCTATAATTTTGATGGGGTTCCTATTCGATGGATTATGATTCGTTGGCTGAGGGGGTTTAAAGTCTATCGACTACACGAGGGTCATTAAGGATACGCATAACCTTTTCACCACCAGTCAAAAATAATGTAATAATTAAAATAGCGATTAAGCTCTAAAAATGCATATACACACACACACTGCAAACTCTCACCATATATACACACACTGAGAGACAAGCTCTTATCATATATACCCATACTGAGAGATAAGCTCTCAATGTATATCCCTAAGGAACGCTACTGCAGGTGGAGTTGCAGAAGTAGACATACTATACCAATTATTCGAATCAATGTTCGGTTTATGGAACTAAATATCGTAAAATATAGCCTCAAGGGAACTTGTTTAACGTGTTAACATTAAAAAAAATATGTTTGAGCCACTGCTTGCTTATCATGGCCGCTGGTACACAGTCATCTCGTCCTCCTGACCAAAGCTCCAGCGGCGGGTCATCATCTGACTAAGACCCGCGTCAGGAAACACTTGTCCAGTGTCCTGACGAACCTTACCTAACCTTCCTCCTGATGGAAGCAAGGGGTGACTGCGTCAAAACTATTGCTGCTTATTCTAGTGATGTATTCGCCTGTATTCGACTGAAGAAGCCATATGTGTAAGTGTTGTACATATGTGCAAGTGATGTACATGTGTGTAAGTGTTGTACATGTGTCTTATTCTCCAGCTTATCGGTATTGTATGGCAGAAACATACAATACCGACGCTCTGATTGCCTACGAATTATTATAAATAAAATGTTTTTACAATCAGGTTGGCAGAAGAAAACGGGAAGCGAATGAGTCCAAAACAGAGGCAGCTGGCCGGCCAGATGTGGAATTTTTCCTGTTTACGAATTTTTGTTAGGTGGCCAGCCAATTCTTAATACTTTATTACGGCGTGGCAGCTTCAGTGCTATTAATAAAGTGAGGGGAAGGAGAGGGTTGAAGGGGAGGGGAGAAGAGAGGGGAAGATGAAAGTAACAGAACGAGAAAGAGAGAGATGGCTCCAACTTCATCCTGTTTCTTATCTGTGTATTTCTTAACAATAAAAAGGCTTTCAGATGAGCTAATGTAGGTAACAGCTCTTGTAAATAAAGTTAGGAATCCTAAACTTAACCTTGTAAAAAAAAGAGAGAGAGAGAATTGTGACAGGAGCATCCCTATTGCGTCTCGTTTTAAACACACAAAAACAATTGTTTTTTGTCATTAAGCACTGTGAAGAGGAGAGGAAACGTTCTTGAAAATCCATTTTATGACCAAGGCGTTTTAATAAGATGCTATGACCAGGGTATTTCAAAATGATGGACCCAATTTCAAAGCAGACTGCTTTGAAATTTGGTTTATCTTTTTGAAACATCCGTACACGGTAGCAGATAGAACATAGGAGTTCATGCAAGAACATGAGAATGCAGGGAAGAACATGGGAGTACATGGAAGAACATTAAATAGGGAAGAACATGAGAGTACAAGAGATACTTGAAAGTACATGGGATGTCTGCTGTTAAGAGCTACAGTATTTATTTCTGTCTAGATTAAGGACTATCGTCTATTATCTACGTCAGTCCTCTAACTTACAGTGCTCTCTCTCTCTCTCTCTCTCTCTCTCTCTCTCTCTCTCTCTCTCTCTCTCTCTCTCTTCTCTCTCTCTCCACTTTTCAATTTTTTATTCCTGTCCAAACACAGAACTCACAGAAAATAGCCTAATCCCAAGCAAAGGCAGCCCCATTAAACCCAGTCCTTCATTGATCCTGTCACCAGTGTGTTGGGGAGAGAGCTGGGAGCAACACTTGCAGTCTACCTCCAGTTGCTTTCGGGGGTCACCGCCCCCGCGCCACGCTCCTACCTCTATGGGAACTAAAATCTCAAGAGTATATATGTTACTGTGATTAAAATGCTTGTGGGTGAGAGGCTTCACTTTGTGAGGTAGGAGGAGGAGGGCTGGTGACATTTAAGGCCCGTATTTAAAGGCCCGTGTTTCAGGGCCCGTGTATTACGGCGCGTGTTTCAGAGCCCGTGTTTGATGTCACGTTATTGGTGGTCAACTTGCCTGAGGGACGCATAGTTTAATGCTTCTCTGGCGTGGATGAGCCACTAGGACGATCTGGCTTACATCCCCGAGCCTCCTACCCTCTCTGTGCTATCCTACATGTGGTACCTTACTTGTCATATCCTACATGTAGTATTTTACATATGGTAGCCTCTCTGTGGTATCCTCCAAGTGAAGTTCTCTCCCAGGCCCACAGGAGAGGCTAGGAGGATGAGGATGAATATATGAATATGTGTGTGTGTAAGCGTATTACAACCACACACACACACACACACACACACACACACACACACACACACACACACATCCTTTGATGCGAGGCTAATGTTCAATATTACTGACATTGATAATGTTAAAGTTCGCTTGTTTCTCTCGGGAATTCCCAAGGTATGGTGAGTACAGAGCTGTGATGAAGATGGTGAGAATTATGATGACGATGATGGTGATGACAGGGGTGGGCTGCGGCTGCGGTGATTATAGTGATGGGCTGCGGCTGTGGTGATGATAGTGGTGGGTTGCGGCTGTGGTTGTACCTCAACAGCTAATTCGATGTTAAAACTCCTCTCTCTCTCTCTCTCTCTCTCTCTCTCTCTCTCTCTCTCTCTCATATATATATATATATATAATATATATATATATATATATATATATATATATATATATATATATATATATATATATATATATATAATATATATATATAGATATAGATATATATATATATATATATATATATATATATATATATATATATATATATATATATATATATATATATATATATATATATAAGGTGATGAGGTATCAAACGATTTAAATAAAGAAAAATTGGATATCACATTGGAGAGAGGGATTATGGAAGAAGTAAATATTTTCAGATATTTGGGAGTTGACGTGTCAGCGGATGGGTTTATGAAGGATGAGGTTAACCATAGAATTGATGAAGGAAAAACGTGAGTGGTGCATTGAGGTATCTGTGGAGACAAAAAACGTTATCCATGGAGGCAATGAAGGGAATGTACGAAAGTATAGTGGTACCAACACTCTTATATGGGTGTGAAGCATGGGTTGCAAATGCTGCAGCGAGGAGGAGGCTGGAGGCAGTGGAGATGTCCTGTCTAAGGGCAATGTGTGGTGTAAATATTATGCAGAAAATTCGGAATGTGGAAATTAGGAGAAGGTGTGGAGTTAATAAAAGTATTTGTCAGAGGGCTGAAGAGGGGTTGTTGAGGTGGTTTGGTCATTTAGAGAGAATGGATCAAAGTAGAATGACTTGGAGAGCTTATAATTTTAGGGGAAGGAAGGCGGGGTAGGGGTCGTCCTAGAAAGGTTGGAGGGAAGGGGTAAAGGAGGTTTTGTGGGCGAGGGGCTTGGACTTCCAGCAAGCATGTGTGAGCGTGTTAGATAGGAGTGAATGGAGACGAATGTTTTTGGGACCTGCGATCTGTTGGAATGTGAGCAGGGTAACATTTTGTGAAGGGATTCAGGGAAACCAGTTAATTGATTTAGTTGGACTTGAGTCCTGGAAATGGGAAGTACAATGCCTGCACTTTAAAGGAGGGGTCTGGGATAGCGACAGCTGGGAGGGACTTTTCTCAGCTGTCGTATCTGAGCCCTCTGCAAAGACAGTGATTATGTATGAGTGTGGTGAAAGTGTTGAATGATGATGAAAGTATTTTCTTTTGGGGATTTTCTTTCTTTTTGGGTCACCCTGCCTCGGTGGGAGACGGCCGACTTGTTGAAAAAAAAATATATATATATATATATATATATATATATATATATTTACTACATACCCCATATTACCAATTATATACACGGTATATACATTGCTTATACATTGTACTCAAAATCATATAAATGTATAAAATCTTTCACGAATTTAATTAATATTTTGCGCAATGTGCGGGGAAAAAATAGACAGAAAAAAGGTCATAGAAATTTGATTATTTTGTTTATCAGAAATAACCAGTCATATATTTTTATAGTGATACTAAAAAGTTGAAATGATAATTCTGTGCATTTATAATAAATAATAGTGTTACCAGTGACCCAAATTCGAAAAAATGTAAGGGGGAAAAATCATATTTTAAAAATTATTATTGTGTATGTTGTTGTTGGTTATTATTATTATTATTATTATTATTATTATTATTATTATTATTATTATTATTTATTCATAGAAACCACTAAACATAATATTCTTATCGTACATTTATATATATATATATATATATATATATATATATATATATATATATATATATATATATATATATATATATATATATATATATCCACACATTATCAATACACTACCTTCCGGCCCACCCACCATTTCCAACCGCCCACTCATCCGGCCCGCCCTCCCACCCACACCCATCCGGCCCACACGCTGGCTGGCTTCTCCACATATAACTCATCAACTCATCCAGGCAATTCACACCACCAGTCAACAATTCGTGCCTCAGCAACCCCACTCCTTGTTTCTACACTCCTTGTTAGGTTTAAAAACCGACTGCTACACTATTCTGTATGATAGTTACACTGTGGGAACACCAGCAGTGTGTTGCTACACTATTCTGTATGATAGTTACACTGTGGGAACACCAGCAGTGTGTTGCTACACTATTCTGTATGATAGTTACACTGTGGGAACACCAGCAGTGTGTTGCTACACTATTCTGTATGATAGTTACACTGTGGGAACACCAGCAGTGTGTTGCTACACTATTCTGTATGATAGTTACACTGTGGGAACACCAGCAGTGTGTTGCTACACTATTCTGTATGATAGTTACACTGTGGGAACACCAGCAGTGTGTTGCTACACTATTCTGTATGATAGTTACACTGTGGGAACACCAGCAGTGTGTTGCTACACTATTCTGTATGATAGTTACACTGTGGGAACACCAGCAGTGTGTTGCTACACTATTCTGTATGATAGTTACACTGTGGGAACACCAGCAGTGTGTTGCTACACTATTCTGTATGATAGTTACACTGTGGGAACACCAGCAGTGTGTTGCTACACTATTCTGTATGATAGTTACACTGTGGGAACACCAGCAGTGTGTTGCTACACTATTCTGTATGATAGTTACACTGTGGGAACACCAGCAGTGTGTTGCTACACTATTCTGTATGATAGTTACACTGTGGAACACCAGCAGTGTGTTGCTACACTATTCTGTATGATAGTTACACTGTGGGAACACCAGCAGTGTGTTGCTACACTATTCTGTATGATAGTTACACTGTGGGAACACCAGCAGTGTGTTGCTACACTATTCTGTATGATAGTTACACTGTGGGAACACCAGCAGTGTGTTGCTACACTATTCTGTATGATAGTTACACTGTGGGAACACCAGCAGTGTGTTGTTACACTATTCTGTATCATAGTTACACTGTGGGAACACCAGCAGTGTGTTGCTACACTATTCTGTATGATAGTTACACTGGGAACACCAGCAGTGTGTTGCTACACTATTCTGTATGATAGTTACACTGTGGGAACACCAGCAGTGTGTTGCTACACTATTCTGTATGATAGTTACACTGTGGGAACACCAGCAGTGTGTTGCTACACTATTCTGTATGATAGTTACACTGTGGGCACTATTCAAATCGCTAGTGCTCCCTCACTTAGAATACTGCTCAGTGCTGACGGCCCCGTTCAGGGCAGGAGAAATAGCAGAGCTGGAACAAATCCAGAGATCGTTTACGGCTCACATTGAGCCATTGAAACATCTAAATTATTGGGAACGCCTTCAAGTCTTGAACATGTACTCATTGGAGCGGAGGAGAGAAGATACATGATAATATATACATGGAAAGTACTTGAGGGCCTGGTCCCAAATCTGCACACTGCCATAACAACATACTGGAGTGAGAGATATGGGAGAAAGTGTAAAATAAATCCAGTGAGGAGCAGGGGTGCGGTGGGGACAATACGGGAGCACTGTATTAACATCCGGGGTCCCAGACTATTCAACATCTTACCAGAAGATATCCGAAACACGGCTGGAACCAGTGTAGAAGCCTTCAAGAGGAAACTGGACAAATATCTTCACCAGGTGCCAGATCAACCAGGCTGTGATGGATATGTGGGGCAGCGGGCCTCCAGCAGCAACAGCCTGGTTGACCAGGCAAGCACCAGACGAGCCTGGCCCATGGCCGGGCTCAGAGAGTAGATACTCTCGAAACTCTTCAAAGGTATATCAAAGGTAAAGGTGGGAACACCAGCAGTGTGTTGCTGCACTATTCTGTATGATAGTTACACTGTGGGAACACCAGCAGTGTGTTGCTGCACTATTCTGTAAGAACATAAGAACATAAGAAGTATAAGCAGTATAATGTGATCCTTTATTGACAACGTTTCGCCCACGCAGTGGGCTTTATCGAGTCACAAACAGATATGATAGTTACATTGTGGGAACACCAGCAGTGTTGCTACACTATTCTATATGACAGTTACTTTGTGGGAACAAAATCTAGCTATGTTTCTCTGTCATATTCCATCACTCAGGATGGGTAACATACATAGTGTTGAAATGTGTCAGCCTGAGCTTCAGTAGTGTCAACATGAGCTGGTAGACTTCAGAAGTGTCAGCCTGAGCTGGGTGACTTCAGTAGTGTCAGTCCGAGCTGGGAGACTTCAGTAGTGTTAGCCTGAGCTGGGAGATTTCAGTAGTGTCAGCCAGAGATGGGAGACTTCAGTAGTGTCAGCCTAAGATGGGAGACTTCAGTAGTGTCAGCCAGAGATAGGAGACTTCAGTGGGATGATGAATATAGTCTAGTATTCCATTAAAGGTTCATCAGCTACGACAGCTTCAAAGGTTACCTTCCAGCAGAGCTGGAGTCACTATCACACGATAATTACCACACTCACACACTGAAGAAAAAAGATTCATACATATATTATTGTTGAACTAGTCTCAGTAATACCTGCAATAATAATAATAATAATAATAATAATAATAATAATAATAATATTATTATTATTATTATTATTATTATTCTTATTATTATTATTATTAATATACAATAAAATAATCGTCCACACACACACACATTTACCCGGGGGCCCAGGAGCTATGCCTGGACCCCTGCAACCACAAATAGGTGAGTACAAATAGGTGAGTACACACACACACACACACATACACACCACACACACACACATACACACCACACACACACACACATACACACCACACACACACACACACACATACACACCACACACACATACACACCACACACACACACACACACAAACACACACACACACGGGAACCATACATAGTTTTAAGACAAGGTATGATAAAGCTCACGGAGCAGGGAGAGCAGAGACCCAGTAGCGGACAGTGCAGAGGCGGGGCCAGGAGCTGAGTCTCGACCCCTGCAACCACAATTAGGTGAGTACAATTAGGTGAGTACACACACACACACACACTAACCGTTGTTTACATGCTCAGCCACGTGCGTCTCTGGGAGACCTTGACGTGTGTGTGTGTGTGTGTGTGTGTGTGTGTGTGTGTGAGTGTGTGCATTGACGGTTACAAATCATGAATTCTGCATGGGTCAGCATAATATTTCATAATTCTTAACATCCGGCATCATGTGACATCATTCTCAACATCCAATGCAGTTGTATTACAAGTGACTTTTTGAAATCTGCCGTTTAAGCCAGTATATACTCAGTCAAACATCTAAACTGCCCGTATGCGCTCAGTCAAACATATGAACTGCCCGTATGCGCTCAGTCAAACAACTGAACTGCTGGAAACTTCTGAATTAACTCTACTTGTACTCCTTGAAACGTAGGCGAGAAAGATACATTATAATTTACACCTGGAAAATCCTGGACGGACTGGTCCCGAACCTGAAGACTGAAATCACTCTATATAACAGAGTGCGCAAAAAATACCTCCACTGAAAAGCAGGGGCGTGACGAATATACTTGTAAAACTCGTTGAGTGTAAGAGGTCCCCGACTCTTCAACATCCTTCCTCCGTGCATACGGGGAATTAGCAGTAAAACTCTGGTTGTTGTCAAGGGGAAACTGAGTGGTTGATTAAGGGGGTTTTAAGGAAATAATTCAAGGGAAGAGTTTTAGGGAGGAAACTCAAAGGAATTATTTAGTGGATGGTGTTTGTAGAGAAGTTGAACATTATTGTCATAATGTCAACGTTGATCAAATAATAGAACACTGCGGCGCCTTTGCTTTAATTACGTTGTAACAGAATGATAATTACTCTAAGGTATAATTACTGTTAAACGCGAATATCTTCATTAGCGGCTCCCATTTGGCGTAATTATTGCATGAATTCCATTTACAACCTCGACAATGTGTCTGTGGGGGTAGATGGGGTGGGCAATGTGGGGAAGGTGGGGGTGGGCAATGTGGGAAGGTGGGGGTGGGGAAGGTGGGGTGGGCAATGTGGGGAAGGTGGGGGTGGGCAATGTGGGGAAGGTGGGGTGGGCAATGTGGGGAAGGTGGGGGTGGGCAATGTGGGGAAGGTGGGGGTGGGCAATGTGGGGAGGGAGGGTGTGGGCGTTGTGGGGTGGGAGGGTGTGGGCGTTGTGGGGAGGAGGGAGGGAGGGGAAATGTTGGGTGGGGAGAGTGTGGGGGAGATTATGCATTGTTCTTTAAGACCTAGAAAAAAAATACTATTATAATTATTATTATTATTATTATTGCGAAATGACGGGTTTCGAATGCCTGTTCGAATCCCATCACTCTTCGGCTGTTCTTATGACAAGAAAACTACTAGTATTCGAGATCCCAAGTACTTTTACAACTAGTGTTTTGAGAAGTCAAACTGGATGGCTCGCTGTGACGTGCGTGTTTGGGTCCGTGTGTGTCCGTGGACATACACGCTGGAGCCTGTGTGTGTGTGTGTTTGTGTACTTTGGTCCGTGTGTGTGCCTGTAGGTACGTGGGTTGACGGTTGCGTGTGTTTGCTTTATCCGGAATAGACTCGTAATCGGAGTAAGATAGCCACTGTTATCTTTCTCAAAGCGACACACAGCAGGTAACAGACGTAGGTACTTCCTTATCTCCTAATTTATGTGGCTCCTAGTCAAAGAACCTAAGTAAAATAATGTCACTAGAGAGGCTCTGAACTATATATTAAAATCTCATAAAATGATCTAAAACAGCTATGAAAAATGTTTTATTTTAATGTGTTGTAATTATAAAAATATTTTTGAAAAGCAGACAGAGGTTAATAAATGTGACATTGTAGTGGGTGGAACATTTACAGCTCACTCGCTGTATAGAGAGGAAGTTTTAGGCTACGTTTCGATCCATTAGGACCGAAACGTCTTGTAGCTGTCTCTACATATTTCGAAATGTAGTGAATGTGGAGGAGGTTGTAGTTGGTTAATACGACAGGACCTTTGTATGACGTTGATAAATAAGACACTTGTGTAAGAGAAAGGTGACGTGTCTTGGTTACAAGTCAAATGCCCCAATAGTTCAGTTATTTGTAACAGATGTCTTCATTATGCACTTCATACCCATAGTGTGGGTGGTAGTCAAAAGATTAACAGAGGCTTTGGGGCCCTGGGACTGGGCCCCAAAGTTTTGAGTTAGAGTCAGTGGTGGTGAACTGCTTACAAGTTCGGGATCTGCTTGCAATCGTAATGAGTTATTTATGTAGACGTGTATTCAGTTTATATGTGGTTTTGAATTATTAATATTGACTTAGGTTTCAGCAAGGCATGATTGAATTTAGACAAGTTGAAGCGACAGTGAATTGTTAACAATTGTGAGTAGAATATTGTGCGTAGAATACTCGTTTGATGAATACTTTGCTTCGATGCAACTTTGCAACGTTACCAATAGCCTGGCTGGTCAGGCTATTGGTTGACGAGGGATTGAGCCTTCACTTCTTGCGTTGGGAGTCAAAACGGTCCCTTGCATCTCCCTGCAGTTGATGGAACCTTGAAGCAATGACACTATTGTTGCTGTTTGTGTGTGTGTGTACTCACCTAGTTGTGGTTGCAGGGGTTGAGTCACAGCTCCTGGCCCCGCCTCTTCACTGGTCGCTACTGTGTGTGTGTGATTCAAGGAAGGTTGGATAACTCAACTTTCTCGAGATAAAGGTTGAGACTGAGGTAGGGAGAAAGGGGGAAATAAGGGAGATATGGACCGATAAAGAGAGGGAAACACAGAGAAAGGCAGTGGTGAAGGAAGAGTTGAAAGGAAGGAGGGAGAGAAGGAAGGACTGAGGGAGAGGGGAGGGAAGGAATGAGGGAGAGGGTAAGGAAGGAGTGAGGGAGAGGAGAGGGAGGCCCATTAAGGCAAGAGATGTTGCCTGCTGATCACCTCACATTTCTGTATTAATGTGGAGTTCTCCTGCCCACGAATTTCACGGCCCATCAAACTTTTCTCCTTTTCCTTTTCCTCTTCTTTTCCTTCCTCCACCCCCTTCTCTTCTTCTCCTCCTCCTCCTTCTTCTCCTCCTCCTCCTCCCTCGCTTCACTAACTGTTGACTGCTGAGTTTGGGTAACTGTCTCCTTCAGCTAACATCTGAGGCTATTACGAATTGATTTTGTTTTGGAGTACTTCACTCATGGTCGACTACCTCCTCCCCTCCTCCTTCCTTCCTCCTCCTTCCTTCCTTCCTTCCTTCCTCCTCCTCCTCCTCCTCTTCCTGACTCTAAGGTGATCTTCCAGGAAAACATTCCTTGGATTCTGCAAAGTGCATCGATGTATTATTCACTGACAGTCTGCCAGAAGGTCAAGTAGCAGCTTCTGCTACGTACGTGGCCACGTACGTAAGTAGCAGGTGTGTTGTCAGTCTAGAAGGACAGATAGACAAGTCACATTTTACGGCAGGTGAGTAGCCACATGTATTGTCTGTGTAAGAGACTAAGAGGCAGACAATACTGTCTGTCTGCGAGAGTAAGAGAACACTGTATCAACATCCGTGTCCCAGACTATTCAACAACTTACCAGAAGATAACTGAAATACCGCTGAGAGGCGACCTGCCTCGCATGGGCCAGTAGACCTGCTGCAGTGTTCCTTTTTTCTTATGTTCTTCATCCAGGCTGTGATGGTATATGGCAGCCAGCAGGCTGTCAGTAGCAACAGCCTGGTTAACCAGGCAAGCACCAGAGGAGGTATATCAGAGGTATATCAAAGGACACAGACAGGCAGACAATGCTATCGTATTTAAAAGTAAAAATCAACATTTATTCCGACAAATTACAAATCAAATAAACGGAGAACCGATAAATATTAATTAGACAAAAAATAAAAAATTAAAAACAGCAATAAAAAGAATATTAATAAAGGGATCAAGTACTGAACAGAGAGACGATAAACAGAGTTCAAATCTCAGTCTCTTCCAACTATCTCTCCTGATGTTGACTCAGTGCATTATCTCTAACACTGATACTGTATTTAATGTCAATGTAAATAATAAACAAGAAGTGCTTGGAATGTGCGTAAGGTGAAGGATTGGTGTTATAATGTACGTGGGGAGGAATATTTGATGTTAGAATGTACGTGGGGAGAAATATTTGATGTTAGAATGTACGTGGGGAGAAATATTTGATGTTAGAATGTACGTGGGGAGAAATATTGTAAGTTGTTGCAGATGGGAAATCAGACTGATACTAAAATATCAAATAGCGTACGTGGGATGTACTTGCGATGTACGTGGGATGTACTTGCGATGTACGTGGGATGTAAGTGGGGAGAAATGTAAATCAAGCAGCCAATGTTTATCGAACAGTGTGCACCAATCAGCGATGTGTATTCCCTAATGAGCACTCGCTCAAATGACCACCTCATTACACTGCCTCATTACACTGCCTCATTACACTGCCTCATTACACTGCCTCATTACACTGCCTTATTACACTGCCTCATTACACTGCCTCATTACATTGCCTCATTACACTGCCTCATTACACTGCCTCATTACACTGCCTCATTACACTGCCTCCTTACATTGCCTCATTACATTGCCTCATTACACTGCCTCATTACACTGCCTTATTACACTGCCTCATTACACTGCCTTATTACACTGCCTCATTACACTGCCTTATTACACTGCCTCATTACACTGCCTCATTACACTGCCTCATTACACTGCCTCGTTACACTGCCTCAATACGCTGCCTCATTACACTGCCTCATTACATTTCCTCATTACACTGCCTCACTACACTGCTTCATTACACTGCCTCGTTACACTGCTTCATTACACTGCTTCGTTACACTGCTTCATTACACTGCCTCATTACACTGCCTCATTACACTGCCTCATTACACCACCTCATTACATTTCCTCATTATCATATTCAACGATTATTCCCTCAGTATTTCCCAATTAGCTCACTAGTTTCCAGTCAGAATTTCGCCCCTCCCAATTTAATCACTATTTACCCAATTTTTTTTTTCACCATTTACTAGTTAGAACTTTTCGTTCTCCAATTTTTCTCACTATTTTCGAGTGAGATTTTTGCTTTTCCAAAATTTTTCCAATTTACGAGTTTATTTTCTGGTAAAAATGATTTAATAGGTATATAACTATTATAAATAATTCATAATTATTTTTAGTATAATAATTGTACGATTAATTGGTTAAATTTTTCGATATATAATCGAGTTTTACGATATACGATTTCGCGATAGATAATTCAGTTTGACGATAGATTGACTTAGTCTTATGGTAATTGGTTTTCATTACCTCCCATAAGTTGAACGCTATCTCCAGAGGTACGATCGTTATCCAATTCATTTCTGACTGCTCCTCTTTCCTATTTTACCATTTGTTTTAAGTTATATATCAATTTCTCCTATTACTCCTCAATTTTTATTAGGCCACTCGCATATTTTCCCTGTTATTCTATCACTGCATCATCACACTTCCCTATTTTCCCAATTTGTGAGCGTTCTTTCTTATCTCTCGTTCCAGTTTTTCAAATTATTTCCCTATTTATTTTATATATATCCCATTTTTTCCCCAATTTCATTATAACACGCTACAGTTTTCACTACTATTTACCCCATTTTATGTAGACACTTCCCTATTTTCTCCTAATAACCTTCCCTATTTCAGCATCTCTCGTCCTAATTTCTTCCCCATCAATCCCCTATTTAACTAACAACCTTTCAAAATTTGAAAATCAATTTGTCGTCACCACAGTACTGACTTTTTGGGAATCGCCTGATGCCGTTATTAATTGGTTTATTAATAGGATAATTAGCTGTCACTGTAAACAAATTCTCGTTACTGATAATTTGATCACTATTCATTAAAGCCTACTGGTTAGGCCTGGGCTTAAATTGGAGACTGATTTTGCTGTTTATTTTTTTTTTACTTTGGCGTTAATTGATTACTTAATGGGTTCATTAATGGGTTCATAGATTATTCTGAGTTTGCTAGAGAGGCTTTACAGAGTCCTGGGAGGAAACTGTTTAGAGCAAATCTTTATTTATAGAGAACATTTCTCTCTGAATAGAGCTTTATCAAGTCTAGTTTCACTCTAAACAGAGCTTTATCAAGTCTAGTTTCACGGGTCACCATTTGGAGAAGACCCGGGCCAGACATACCGGCGAACCTACAACAACACTCTAAACAGAGTTTTATCAAGTCTAGTTTCACTCTAAACAGAGCTTTATCAAGTCTAGTTTCACTCTGAATAGAGCTTTATCAAGTCTAGTTTCATTCTACATAGAGCTTTATAAAGTCAAGTTTTACTCTGAATAAAGCTGTATCAAGTTAACTTATACTCTGAATAGAGCTCTATCAAGTCATGTTTCACTCTAAATACAGCTTTTGTCTAGTCCGGTTTTGCTCTAAATTAAGCTTTAATTACTATTTATAGAGAACATTTCGCTCTAAACAGAACTTTACCAAGTGAGTGAGCAGTGGCAGTGAGCTTGACTCCATCTTGATTCTACGTCGTCATTGAAGGTAATTGATTCGTTTGAAAACTCTGACAACATTCTCAGTGGAGAAGCCAGGAACATAATAACATAAGAATGGAGGAACACTGAAGTAGGCCTACTGGCCCATACAAGGCAGGTTCTTATCAAAATCACCCATACATTTGTACAGTCTTTACCCTAAACTACCCAAGAACTTGCTTCCGTACCCAAGGCACCAATCAAACCCAGCCCCTTCTATTACCCCGAATAGGGTAATAGAAGCTACCCAAGGTTTTAGCTTCTATTAACCTATTCGGAAAAGGGAAATTAATGTACAATTCTCACGGATTTCACCTCCCACTGATTCCTAGATGACATATTCTAATTCTCTGTGTTTCAGGTACGTTGAACCAGCGCCATCTGACGTGCAACACAGGAACCACCGGGTACGTACAGTGCACAATGGTATATGCAAAGTTTAAACGTTTTGGTCGGTTCCACACCATTGTAAACAGCGGCATGTTAAAGGTCCCCCTTGCGTAACGCCGGAAATTCAAATCGATAATCACACAGTGGCCTGATGTGGGAGCGGGTCGCGGGGGCGGTGACCTCTGAACAGATCTAAAATTTCATGATTAAGATGGATTACTGGGGAAACGTGTGGTCAGAGTTGAGGGACTGATTACCTCAAATTACCTCACCAATTCTACTAACGTTTATTCTCTGTATTGGATTGATCAAGCCACTGGTGGGCGAAACGTCTCCACAATAAGGAAACCCAAGTTTTGCACATATATAACACATACACTGCCAGTAACTACATATAATCATACAAACATATATAGAAAATCCTGGTAATTCCACATAACTTAAATATATTAGATTATATTTAACCTCACTTTAGGAAAGAAAACTAACCAGAACTGGTGCTTTTCCTTTGTTAAATCGTGTTTTTTTCTATCGTTTGTAAACAAATAAACAAAGAAAGTAGGAAGTGAGGCACACAACTCCAAGAACACACTAAGAATTGTACCCAAACAGCAAGAAAAAAAAATCATTCTTTTACGATGGATAAAGACGGAATCTTCAAGCTTAATTGGTCGTCTTATCCTTCTCCTTTCCCTTCTACCCCTCTTTCCTTCCCCTCACACCTTCCCCTTCCCTTCACATCACACCTTCCCCCTTCCCTTTCCCAGCTTGTCACGCACCATCCCAAATACATAATTGGGCTGCAGCAACAAGGATAAAATTTCTTTACTTTCTGCATGCAGTATACTGTGTGCTAGGCTCTGCGGGCCAGGCACTGTGGGCCAAGCTCTGTGGGGCAGGCACTGCGTGCTAGGTTCTGAGGACAAGGCTCTGAGGGCCAGGCACTGAGGGCCAGGCACTGCTGAAAGTTCTCTAAGCTGCTGGACTGGGAGCAGAAGACAGTTTTGTTTACTGGCAGCGAGTCTGCATGTAAAGCACTCAGCCCTGTCAATCAATCGATCAGTCAGCCAGTTTTCCAGCCAGCCAGTCAGTCTGCCAGACAGCCAGTCAGTCTGCCAGACAGCCAGTCAGCCATTATAACAACTTTGTCAAACATGACATTTGAAGTTATAAAAAAAATAGCCTTTTTCAGAATCGAATTTTTAATTCAGTCAAACTCTGAACAACTGTCATACGGTGACGAAATTAACATTTGAGAGTTAAAATGTAATGTTAAAGAGAGGGGAATACACACACACACACACATCAAATAACGTGGTAGCTGGCGATATGAGAGAGCCAGGAAGGTATAGGAGAAACACACAGTCCGGTGAGGTAAAATTATCGCCCAGGTCGTTCACGAAGGAGTAATGTGCCTCTGGTAGACGACTTACTGAAGCGGTCCTGTGAAGAGAACAGGTTGAAGAGGACCTTTTGAGGAGTATCTGGTGAAGAGGAGCTTCCCAAGACGTGAGCGACGTGTCGAATAGAGACGAGGGGTCTCTATATATACGATACCGCGGCGATATTGTTGAAAATTCCCTCTGTTGGAATGAAAGTAGTGGATTGGGGGACCTAGTGAGTTTGTTTCATAGTTTTGTTAGGCTCCCAGTGTCCTGTTGGCGTCGTAGCAGCGACCACCGGTGTCCTGGTGTCTGCTCCAAAGCTGCGCAGGTTATCCACTTGTTGGTGTCTTCCTGCACCACAGCATCCAGAAGTAGAACTGGTGGTAACAGGCAGTAGAACAACTGGTACACGCAACTTTGTGAAGTGTCAGTAGAGTAACATCAGTAGATGCGGTAGAATGAGCACTAGTAGGTAGAGGTAGTTGTAGACTACATCTACCTTCCACTTCCATCTCTCTTCTGAATACCATGAAATATTTTTTTTTAATATGGATGTATGTTTCATGCCGGCAGTGGCTGGAGGAAGTGGAGGATGGGAAGAGAACACTCCGCTTTTTTATCCTTAGTAAGTAAGTTTATTGAGGCACGGGTACACATAAGTACAATTATCATACATAATGTAAATTACCTTAGATAACCCAAGAAGCCAGTGACTTATTTCCTCTGGGATCTTGACTCTTACATCAAGATAGTTCTTAATCTAGACAGAAGTACATCTCAGCAAACGGCCTCAATGTGGACTCTAAACTCCTCTGTCTTTCCCATGTACTCTTTCTTCTGCCATCCCTTTCCCCCCTTCTCTCTCTTCTTGCCCTCCCTACCTCTCTCATCTCCTTCCATCCCTCCTTCCTCCCTCCTCCTCCTCCTCCTCCTCCTCCTCCTCCTCCTCCTCCTCCTCCGACAGTCATCCCTCTCCATTCACATCTCCTCTTTATTCTGTTGACAAATTGCTCAACCATTCACTCTGCTTCGCCAGATTCTGAACTAACGCAAAGAGAAACATTTCTGGAAAGCTGGGAAATTTTCCGACTGGTGTATAGGCTTATATTCTCCCATCTCTTCTTCCCCTTTCTTATTACCCCCTCTCTCCCACCCTATCTTCTTCTCTCCTTTACATCTCTCTCTCTCTCTCTCTCTCTCTCTCTCTCTCTCTCTCTCTCTCTCTCTCTCTCTCTCTCTCTCTCTCTCTTTCCTTTCCCCCTCACCATCAAAATAATCTGATTATTATTCGCATTTTATTTCTTTTCTCCTATATTTTCCTTTATCTAAATGTTTCGTCTACGTTTTATCGCTGTACTTATTATTATTATTATTATTATTATTATTATTATTATGCATTTATTTGTTATGAGGCTGAGGGACCAAAATAATCCCAGCGATGACTATCAATTGAGATTTCGGTCTGCAGTTTGGTCCAGTGTTCATTTGGTTTGCTGTTCGGTCGACTGATCTTCCGGGGCGATCGCCTGGTCATTTGATCAGCCTGTTTGGCGATTTATTGGGTCTTTTTGTCGATTTTTTTCTGTCTTTTGATGATTTCTTGGGTTTGCTTGGCAATTTCTTTGGTCTTTTTGGCAATTTCTCGTCTTTCTGGCGATTTCTTTGGTCTTTTCTGGCGATTTCTTGGGCATGTTTGGCGATTTCATGGGTTTGTTTGGCAATTTCTTCGGTCTTTTTGGCAATTTCTTGTCTTTCTGGCGATTTCTTTGGTCTTTTCTGGCGATTTCTTGGGCATGTTTGGCGATTTCTTGGGTGTGTTTGGCGATTCCTTCGGTCAGCCGGTCGAGCGACTGGTCTGCCAATTAACATTCAGTCTGCGTGGCGGTCTCTAAGTGCCGTTCTCCCGTAATTACAATTTATCCGCGAGTCTTTAGCCTTTGAAGGCTTAATGACGCGGTGGCGAAAGGAATGGGCGAATGAGGGCGGAAGATGAGGAACAGAGGATAGGGGAAGAGAAGGGATAGGGGGAAAAATAGGGGCGGAAGAGGAGAATTTGCGAGTTAATCCGGAGAGTGATGGAATGGGTTGTGGGGAGCTAATGGGAAGGGTAGAGGGTAGTATGGGAAATGGAAGAGAATGAGGGAGGGGAAATGGGGGAAGAAAGAAGCAAAGATAGATGGGAAGAAAAAAGAAACACTGAAAGAAAGAAGAAAATGAGACAAACGGAGTAAATTAAAAGAAATAGGGAGGAAAAAAGAATAAATATGGAGAAGGAATCTATGCCGAGAAATTAAAAAAAAAATCAATTTCTAAGAAAAATATTCAAAGAAGAATTCAAAATTCTGGAAAGAGGAAGCAAATGAGAAATATACTAATGGAGAAATAAGAGAAAGATAAAAAAAAGCAGAGAGAGACGACAAGGGAGAAGAAAACAGCGAATAAACAAAATAAATTGAGAAAGAAGGAGAAAGTAATTGAGAAAGAGATTGAGGGAAAATAATTTTGGGATAGAGGTAGGAAAGGATAGATGAGAGAGACAAAAGTTTTGCTGAAGGAGGAAGTAGAGGAATGGTACAATGAGGGGAGGATGAGGGAAGAGGGAGAGAGAAGAAGGTAGGGAGAAAAAAACAGGAGGGAGAGAAAATGAAAAAGAGAGAGAGGGGAAAGAGCAGGAGAAAGAAGAGTGAGAGAGGGAGGGATAGAGGAAGAGAAGGAAAGAGGGAGGGAGAGAGAGAGAGAAGAGAAGGAAGGAGGGAGAGAGATAGGAGGAGGGAAGAAGGTATATATATACATCTTCTCTGGTGAAAAGTCACACACATGACCATCTTGGTTTATGATGATGGAGGTGGAGGTGGGAGTGATGGAGGGGAGGTGGGAGTGATGGAGGGGAGGTGGGAGTGATGGAGGGGAGGTGGGAGGATGGAGGGAGGTGGAAGTGATGGAGGTGGAGGTGGGAGTGATGGAGGGGGAGGTGGGAGTGATGGAGGTAGCTGTGTTGTAGATACGTAGTGAGTCAGGAAGCCACCAGATCGAATTCTCAGTACGAAGTACAAATAAGCAGTGTATATAATAAACAGGATTCAGAGAAAGAGAGAGAGTCAGAGACGTAATATATGTAAATGGCCCGCCAGAGGCCATTGAATCCTGTGTATCATTGTTTGCTGATGACGTGAAGCACATGAGAAGAAGAATCAGAGAAGAGGATAGAGAGAGATCACAAGATGAACAAACTACGAGAAGGATCATGCAAGGTCATGCAATATAGTCTATGAGTCGGGGTCAGGAGCTAATACTTAACACCCTCAAACATACTTGAGTAAGTACAACTCGGTGAGTACACACAAGCGGACCAAACAAGATTTCTGTTGAGAAATGAATTCACCAAATATTTTTTTCACCTGTTTACCAAAGAGCCATTAAAGTTTGTCCTTCAACGGCAACGTACTTAAATAATTCTAAGACAGAAACGGAATTTTTTTGGTTTTCGTTTTTTTCCGGATGATTAAATTCTCGAGACAGAATTCCAGGCAATTTCCAGAAATGATGGTAATTGATGATGTTAAGGTGTAGTTGAAGGCTTCTCTATTTTCATGCTTGTTTCCCTTTTTTTTTATTCCATCATTCCTATTCCTGGTTCGCTTTCGGTTATTTAATGTTGTTTGGTTCTTCCTTATTCTTAACGTCTTTATTGTTGTTACTCTTATCATTCTTGTCTATTACCAGAATAATTATCTTAATAAATATTTTTCCTGTTTTGCCCTCTTATTTTCTCTCTTTTTCCTCCTATTTCTTTCTCCATTCTTTCTCTCCCGCCTCTTTTTCCTTTCTCCCTTCTTCTCCTCCTCCTTTCTCCCTTCTTCCTCTTCCTCCTCTTTTTCTTTCTCCCTTCTTCTTCTCCTCCTTTCTCTCTTCTTCCTCCCCCTCCTCCTTTCTCCCTTCCTCCTCCTTTTCCTTTCAAAACCACCATCACCACCACCTCCGCTTTCTCCCAGGATCATCACTATTCATCCCCTCCATCAGCATCATCTTCTCTACTGCCCATTATCACCTTTATTGTCATCACCAACACTTCCGCTCACGGTATCATCTCTCCCCCTCCTTCACACATCTTCATTAAGTTTCCCACCTTCAATCCACGTCTTCGCTCTACGTCTTCAGAGCCACTGACGTACTGAACCCGTCGTAACGAACCTCTTTTCATATCCTTCCATTATCTGCCTATCTTCTGCCTCATTCTCCGTGTTTTTTGTCAGTTATATTTCATGCTTTCCCTGTTTATGGTCTTTCTTTCATGGGGCAATGGTCGTTAAGGTCGATCTTACTGTGTGTGTGTGTGTGTGGCCTGCCTATTCACTGGTCGCTACTAGGTCCTCTCTCTCCATGCTCCATGACAACTGTATGACTGAAGAAGTACTTCCTAACATCCCTTTGACTCATCTGAGTCTTCAACTTCCAATTGTGACCCCTTGTTGCTGTGTCCTCGTCTTGTATTATCTATTTTATATACTTCTAAGTCTCCCTCTCTCTCTCTCTCTCTCTCTCTCTCTCTCTCTCTCTCTCTCTCTCTCTCTCTCTCTCTCTCTCTCTCATACACACAGGATGCTGCTTGTTTACCCTGTATGATTGTTACATTAAGAGAACCAAAACTATCCCGGTATGAGTTGTAAACAGTACAAGTCGGACCGAAACGTCTTCATTAGCTCCTCTCTCCTACATGCCTTGGGCTATTTGTGTAGTGTAGATACGTTCCCAGTCATGTCATCACGGGGGATGGGTTTTGTGTATCAGCAAGGGGATTAGGATATCGTTAAAAATTCACTTATGGTTCAGCAACTGCGGTAACTTCAAAATTTTCTTAGAGTAGAGCTGGATTTACCGCTACTCGGGATTTACCATCTCTCAGGATGGCCCATGCACAGGCAGGATGGGCCACCATGAAGGAGAGGTGTGTTTTTTCTTTTCAAACAACGTTTCATACACCTGTAGTGTAACTGTATTCCTTGTCATATTCCAATGATGTTGTTAAGTTTATTTAGGTATGGGTACACATACATGCTGTTGCACAAATTATCATACAGAGTAACATATGTGTCAATTAGCAGGAATAATCCAAAAAATCGGTCAAAGTGACGTATTTCCATTGGGTCCTTGACGTATTTTCATTGGGGTCCTTGAAGTATTTCCATTGGGGTCCTTGACGTATTTCCATTGGGGTCCTTGACGTATTTTCATTGGGGTCCTTGAAGTATTTCCATTGGGGTCCTTGAAGTATTTCCATTGGGGTCCTTGACGTATTTCTATTAGGGTTGGTACAGGGTGTTGAAATCTGTCAGTCTGAGGTGGGAGGCTTCAGTAGGGCAATGAGAGGATATCGTAAAGCATTCCACTAATGGTTCATCAGCTACGGGAGCTTCAAAGGCTTCGTGCCGGCAGAGCCGGAGTTACTATCACTTGGGCCATCTCTCAGGATAGCCTATCCCATAATGGCGGTGGGAGGGATGGAGGGGTGAGAGGATGGCTGGCAGGGTAAGGCGAGCTGTTAGGGGTGTCGTTGTTGTAATGGATGTCCGGTAGTTAACATGGGTCGCGGTTCATAGGGGGGTCGTGACGTGTCAGGTGGCAGTTCGAGCACTACTGTGGTAGTTAATGAGGGAGGGGGTGGAGGTTAAGAGGAGAGGGTGATGCAAGGGGAGGGGCAGGGAAGAAGAGGCCTTATTTACGCTCCCTTTCAGTAGTTAAGTAGTTAAAGGAGGTGGTGGAGGGGTAGATAGTGCTGAGGCTATCGAAGGGATTTGTTGAACTAGTCTACGGGTTAGTTTAATATTTAACTGCGGTAGTTTACTACCACCCCTGCTAGTCACCACCACCACCATCGACCACCACAACCACCAACTACCACTATCACCACCACTATCACTACCATCTACTTACTATGCATCCCATGCTTTCTCTTCCTCTCTTCCTCCCCATCTGATGCTCCCACTTACCTCTTGATGGCAGTGTTGGAGAGCCTCTCTCCCTCCCGTCTTCCCTCCCTCTATCCTTCCCTCCCTCCCTCCCTTCTTCCCTCTCCATACTACAGCCTACAAAACATATCAGTCTCTGTTTCTTCTTCCTCCCTTCACTTCTCTTTCCTCTTACCATTTCTCTTATACTCTCGCTCCCATTTCCTGCTCTTCCTCTGGGTCCTTGCTCCCTCTTAACTACATTTTCTCCCTTAACCTACTCGTTCTTCCTTTAACTTCTATTCTTTATTTCCATCTTCCATTGTATTGCGTTATGTTACGTATTTACCAGGAACTTTGATCAAAATTTATTCCGTTCATTTATTAATAAATTATGTAGGAGGATCCGTCATTTTAGAACACGAAGCAAAGGCAACAAAGGTCAGTAAAGAGACTCTGTAGATTACGCGAGCTTTTGCAACGAGAGAAGCAACGACAGTGACGGTACTTTGCAACACACTTGTGTTCTCTAGACTGGATTCTTGATGAATTAGACACCTGTGCAACACCTGGGCGTCTTTATTGTGGAAACGTTTCGCCCACCAGTGGCTTCCTCAGTCCAGTATAGAGAAGAATGGTTGAAGATCGGAAGGAGTTTGAGGTTATCAGTCCCTCAGACTGGAGTCGATGTGATCAGTCCATCAATCTTATCACAGTTTGAGGGACTTATTACCTCAAACTCCTTCAGATCCTCAACCATTCTTCTCTGTATTGGACTGAAGAAGCCACTGGTTGGCGAAACGTTTCCTCAGTAAAGATACCCAAGTGTTGCATATGTATCTAATTTATCAACCTGTCGGTTCTCTGAACCATTCATCTACAGTCTTGACTCTGTGCTCACGTTGTCTTTCAAGGCAAAAGAGATAATAGAGCTGGAAATGCACAGAGGCTGCATAAACAATACTATCCATCAGTACTATCAGTGATATCTGATAGTATATACATGTAAGACACTGGAAGATATGGGAGAAATCTTGGAATAAGGCCAGTGATTGTCAGGGGAGCGATGGTTGCGTTGAGAGAACACTATGTCAACATCCCGGATTCAATACTTTGCGACTTACTTCCAGGAGGTATCAGAAATATTGAAGAGTTTTGAAGAAGCTGAATAACCTCCTGCTACAAGTGTCTGATCAGCTGGGTTGTGATGGGTAGGTGGGACTGCCGGAGGCTAGCACAAACAACCTGGTTGACCAGGAGGGTTGTGATGGGTGGATAAAAGAGCTCTTGAAACCTGTCACATGTAATTCACAGATAGAGAGAGAGAGAGAGAGAGAGAGAGAGAGAGAGAGAGAGAGAGAGAGAGAGAGAGAGAGAGAGAGAGAGAGAGAGAGAGAGAAAGAGAGAGATAGAGAGAGAGAGAGCCCTTCAACCCATCCACTTTAAGGAAAATTTAGTGGATGCACCAAACCTGAACAGGCCCTTAGGGACTATATCTAAGGAGAGGAAATCTTAACCCCCCCCATCCCTCCATTCCTGTGCACCTGTACGGAATCAGTAATGGAAGGTTAAAAGGGTGGAGATGGCCATCAGCGCCTCCTGTTGTCCTCCCATTCAGTATGGTTAACTCTTCGAGTCAACAGCGCCCATGGGAGACCTCAAGCTACTCCCGAAGAAGGCGCTGAAGGCCGAGAAGGAGCCAGGCAAAGAGTTTCAAAGACTTCCTGATCCGATACTTGGTAAAGAACGTAAAGCGGCAAAATTTATTTATCTGGGTTCGTGTTTTGGTCAAATTGATCTTTGAAGATGAAATTAGGTGGTAGAAGATGTTGCTTAATATCTTGCAATCCTTAACAATATCTTGCAATCCTTAACAATATCTTGCAATCCTCAACAATATCTTGTAGTCCTCAATAATATCTTGCAATCCTCAACAATATCTTGCAATCCTCAAAATATCTTGCAATCCTCAACAATATCTTGCAATCCTCAACAATATCTTGCAATCCTCAACAATATCTTGCAATCCTCAACAATATCTTGCAGTTGTGAATACAGGCGAGCTGTATTCGCCTGTATACACAAATGCATTCTACTAAACTACAGAACAAACTTCAACATCTTGCAGTTCTTAATAATATCTTGCAATCTAGAACAGCATCTTGCAGTTTTGCTGTCAGTTTTATTGTTTTCACAGTTACGGCTCTGTCACAAGGCCGTTTAAGTGTGTTGTATGTCTGGCATACGTAAACTGCTGCAACACTACTGTCGAGGTTTGTTGTGCGTTTGTTGTGCGTTTGTTGTGCGTTTGTTGTGTGTTTGGCATAACATGAGCTTACGACACACGTCCTCGCATTTCACAAACACACATCATAACCTTCGTTTCTGCCACTTCTTTGAGAAACATCGAGTGTTCCACACTGAACAACCCGATGAATAACACATGTGCAAAACTCTGTTATCTTTATTCTCGAAACGTTTCGCCTACACAGTAGGCAGCTGTGTAGACTAAATTTTCGGGAATAAAAATACGAAAGTGTTGCACATGTGTCTTATTCATCAATTTCTCAGTATTTTACACCATTGCTATACTAATATTCTTAGCAATCTCTTCAATTTAAAACAATAAGAACAAGTTTCTGATTCTTTTTCTTACCTTTAAATTTATTTCAGAAGAGGATCTGATAACCCTTCAGGAAAGTCCCTTTCTCTCAGACGATGAAAAAAAAAGATAGTTGTGTGTCTTTAATAAGAATTCTAAGAAAGAGGAAATTAAACTAGATCACATCTCGCCCAAAGCTCCAGCGAGACAAGAAAAAAAAAATGGTCGAATCTTGACACTGTTAAAAATAGGGAAAAAATGGGGAACATGTTTGATACATGAGGGACTTGTGCAACATTTGGGTTGATTAATTAACATTTGTGCAACATTTGGGTTGATTAATTAGCATTTGTGCAACATTTGGGTTGATTAATTAACATTTGTGCAACATTTGGGTTGATTAATCAACATCTGTGCAACATTTGGGTTGATTAATCAACATCTGTGCAACACTTGGGTTGATTAATCAACATCTGTGCAACATTTGGTTGATTAATCAACATTTGTGCAACATTTGGGTTGATTATTCAACATCTGTGCAACATTTGGGTTGATTAATCAACATCTGTGCAACATTTGGGATTATTAATCAACATTTGTGCAATATTTGGGTATCTTTATTGCGGAACCGTTTCGCCACACAGTGGCTTCATCAGTCCAATACAGAGAATGGTGAAGATCAGAAGGAGTTTGAGGTAGTCAGTCCCTCAGCCTGAAGTCGATGTAATCATTCTATCAATCTTATCACATCGACTCCAGGTTGAGGGACTGATTACCTCAAACTCCTTCTGATCTTCAAACATTCTTCTCTGTACTGTACTGAGGAAGCCATTGGTGGGCGAAACGTTTCCACAATAAAGACACCCAGATGTTGCAGAAGTGTCTAACTCATTAACCTGTCGGTTCTCTGAACCGGTTATCTACAGTCTTGACTATTGTTCTGTTCCCACATTGTCTTTCAAGGCAGAAGAGATAACAGAGTTTCGTACAGTGTACACGAGAGACAGACGCCAACAGAAGAGCGTGTAGGAGAGACAGACGCCAACAGAACAGCGTGTAGGAGAGACAGACGCCAACAGAACAGCGTATAGGAGAGACAGACGCCAAGAGAAGAGTAGACAGCAGATATATACGTCATTGGAATACTGTACATAAGGAACACGTCAACGGAACAGTGTACATAACGGACGTTCGTCAACAGAACAGAGTACATACGAGACAGTCATTAACAGAACAGAGTATATACGAGACAGTCATCAACAGAACAGAGTACATACGAGACAGTCATCAACAGAACATTAAGAAGACAGAAATTAGCATCATGGATGCTGAAGGATCCCAAGGAGACGAATCTCCGTATCAAGAGACGAATGTGATCTTCCTTTGATAGCCGAAGATGAAGAGGAGACGAAAGTGATGGAAAATGATGGAGAACTGTGTTGAGGGAGAGAGGGCGAAGATGACTGAAGGTGATAGAGGAAGGTGTTCACAAAGAGGATGAAGGTAATCTATGTCTCGAGAGTGACATCTGGAAATATAATGGATGCTCCTGTCTGTGCTACTTCCCCAAGTCTTAATGAAATGTCAGAGTTTCTTTGCCGGATGCTTCTGGGCGATAGTGGCTGGCTGGCTGGCTGACTGGCTGGCTGGCTCGCTGGCTGGCTGGCTGGCAACCTGGGGGAGGGGTTTGAGATGATACAGGCAGTTGAACACGAAGCAAAGGATAGGTAAACACATAGGTAAAACACTAACATTTCAATTATGTCAAGCTACATTATATATTCTTAAAGGTATTGTAGTGGGAATGTATTAGTGAAGGGAAGGGGGGCCCCTTCTTTATAAGAACGTGGGTTCCCTTCGTTCGTGGGTACATTCCTACGCGGGTTTCTGCTGACTCCTTCCTCCCCACCACCACTTACCACTTAGCGTAGTCTCAGTGACTTCCTCAACTCTTTCACTTTTTTCATGAAGTTTAAAGTGGTATATTTTTTTTTCAAACCAACATGTTGCTGGTCCCTGCGGCACTGTGGCGGATATGCTTTATTCTCGTCAACCACAAGTTCATTAAAACTGGTTCATGGTCAGATACAGTGAGGTATAGGACAGCATCCGAAATTCAGGATGAAAAAAGGACATGTGAAATTGATAAGGATTTTAAAATGTGAGTTGAATGATAGCATGAGCTGGAATTGTAAAGCTGATGCAATGAAATGATTGAAATTGGTTCGTAAACATGAAAAAAATGGTTTAATGTATGTTGGGAGATTATGTAGTTTGTTTCCTGCTAATCCTGCTCATCCTTCTCTTTCTGCCACTTCTTCTTTCCTCCTTCTCTCCATCCTTCTTGCCCCTCTTCCTCCTTCTGACAATATTATAAATTTCACAAACATTTTACAGAAATGAGCCAGGTCTCTGCCAAGAGATATATTGACACTATTAATGAACTCTTTAACAGTGTGTAAAGATATTCTTGAGGAGCCAGAGTCAAGTTGCTTGTTGAAGTAGAGTCAGGCTCTGGAGGTAGTCAAGTCGAGCATTTGAGGAAGTAGAATCATGTTCTTGAGGAAGAACTCAGGTCCTGGACCAAGTAAAGCCAGGTCTTTGAAGACGTAACATATGGTCCTTGAAGAAATAAAGCTAGTTTCTTCAAGATGAAGATCCAGTTCTTTGAGAAAGTTGAGCCAAGTCCTTGAAGACTCGGAGGGAGCAACATCGAACAATTCGGAGACTTTAATGGGCGACGGGAGGTGAAAGAGCCCAGTCTTACTTGATGTAATCTGATGTTGCAAAGCTGTAGTTGGCTTGGATAAACTTCGTTGGCTTTGGTTCTCAAGCTTGTCGCCTTTCTCTGGTCTTGTGGCCAGCTTGTAATCTTTGATTCTCTAACTGTGACAGGTTTCGACAGTTTTTTCTACGTTCGTAGCAGGCCTGGGACCAGGCTTTTGTATTCTAGTGCCCGCAACAGTAGGTTTAGGTCCTCTTCAGCAGACTGAGGTCTTCAGCAGACTAAGATTTTTTTCAGCAAATTATTTTTGGGTACCTCACATAAAAAAAAAATACCATTACATGTCCTCCTTCGCAATCAACAACACGTCGGCCTCCACTACACAGTACCCTCCACTACACAGTACCCTCCACAACACAGTACCCTTCACAACACAGTACTCCCAAGCTTGCAGAAGCTACAACTACAGACAGTGTCTGTCTCCCTATCCTTATTACTTGCTCTAAACAGTCCGAGATCTGAATGTAACATGCATGTGAATAATATGCATGCTTAATAATCCCTGTTAATGATCTTACAGCGCCTGGGGTATATGAGGTAATCAGATTTGACCCACGGAAGGAGGAGGATAGCTCCAGTGCCTTGAATCCAAAGCCCTTCACCTTTATCAAAGCCTCCATACCCCTTTGAAGAACATCCATGGCCTGATATTCATCACACGAGAGGAAAAATATAAACCAGACAGACTGGGATGTAATCTCGCTGCTTCTGTGCCTGATTGCTTCTCTGAGCTCCCTGTGGTGAATCAGAAACTTCTTCAGCATGAAACAAAACTTTCCTTATTAAGATTTTGCTCAATTTTGGCCTTCAAAATGCAGCTTAGAGAGGAAGTTTGATGGAAAGTTATGATAATTTGGGCTTCTACATAGTGGCAGTGCTTTTACGTCCGTTTTGTAGCTCGACATAAAACTGTCTTCAGTCTGAAAATAAACTTCCTTCAGAAAGGAATAGAACTTTCTTCAGCTTGAAATACACATATTGCCTTGGCACAAAAGTCTGCCTGAAGAAACACAAAATCAAGTCGTCTCTCTCTCTCTCGCGCGACGTCAGATAGTGAGTCATTCTTTCAACTTGTGTGGACCCACTGAGATTAGATTAGATATAACACTGTCAGGAGAAGACAGATCTGTCGCAGCTTGCTAGAATAATCTGTGGCCAAAACATGAATGATCTGGAATTATACACACGCAAAAAAAAAAAAATAATGCTAATTTGAGGAACAAATTATGCCACATAGTTGATTTTAGGAATATTATTTTGGACCATTTACAAGTCACAGTGTGACTTGTAAATGGTCCAAATCGGACCGAAACGTCGTGGTTAAGCTCCTCTCTCCCATGTGAGGGTTATTTGCGTAAGATTCCCAAATGTTGCAGCCGTGTCTCATTTTTCAGGATAGTTCATCTTTCTTTGAAGGATTGGATAGGAAAGGGAGTATGTGCATGCCACGTCTCTTAGGATGACAGTTATTACATGATCTTGGTACATAAGCCTGAGAGCGACGCTCACTGTCCCAGACACACACATCAAATGTCTAATGTTGGAGTGTGCTTACATTAGTTACATGTATGTTGGCAAGGGGTCGATTCATAGCTCATGGCCCAGACTCCTAATTCCTATCGACGGGATCAATTGATGTCTCAGTATATATACGTTGAGATATACGCTGAGAGATATATACCTTCTCGGTGTATATATCTTTTGCCTGCTCTATGTTATTTGCATTCTATTTTTTTTATCATTATAGTAACGACCAGTTAACAAACAGGGCCAGGAGCTGAACAAACAGGACCAAGAGCTGAGACTAAACCCTTGCAACGATGAATAGGTAAAGACACACACACACACACACACACACACACACACACACACACACACACCTTGGGGTGAGTATAACACCAAGCACGTCTCCGGAAGCACACATCAACCAGATAACCGCGGCAGCATATGGGCGACTGGCAAACCTAAGATTAGCGTTCCGTTACCTTAACAAGGAATCGTTCAAGACACTGTATACCGTATACGTCAGGCCCATACTAGAGTATGCAGCACCAGTCTGGAACCCACACCTGGTCAAGCACGTCAAGAAACTAGAGAAAGTGCAAAGATTTGCGACAAGGTTAGTTCCACAACTCAGGGGTCTGTCTTATGAAGAAAGGTTGAGGGAAATAGGACTAACAACACTGGAGGAAAGAAGGGTCAGAGGAGACATGATAACGACATACAAAATACTGCGGGGAATTGACAAGGTAGATAGTGACAGGTTGTTTCAGAGAGGGAACACAGAAACAAGGGGACACAACTGGAAGCTGAAGACTCAGATGAGTCAAAGGGATGTCAGGAAACATTTCTTCAGCCACAGAGTAGTCAGGAAGTGGAATGGACTAGAGAAAGATATAGTGGAGGCAGGAACCATACATAGTTTTAAGACAAGGTATGATAAAGCTCATGGAGCAGGGAGAGCAGAGACCCAGTAGCAGACAGCGAAGAGGCGGGGCCAGGAGCTGAGTCTCGACCCCTGCAACCACAATTAGGTGAGTACAATTAGGTGAGTACACACACACACACACGGGGCCAGGAGCTGAGACTCGACCCCTGCAACCACAATTAGGTGAGTACACACACACATTCCATCATATCTGACACACGCAACAGCTGTTACGGCCATCCAAATAACATCTAACGAACATATCTTCCGGCGGCCGTTAACAGGAAGTTAACAGACATAATACTCCTTCCTGTGTGTGTGTTGCAAGGGGTTGAGTTTAGGCTATTGGCCTCGTCGCACCTACTCTTGAAACTGTGTATGGTATCTGCCTCCTTCTTCATCTAGTTCATTTTCTTTGTTTGCCATCTTGAGGCTGAAATAATAATTCCTAACATCCCTCTGGCTCGTCAGTGCTTTATCTTCCATCTGTGCTGCTCCACATTTGTTTGTGAAAGAGACAGACAGAAAAAAAGAAGAAAAAGAAAGAAGATCTTAACAGTATAACTGTGTCAGAGGAGGTGAGCTTTACCATCTCCGTTTCTTCTTTCCATCATGAGTTTCTTTTATTGCCAAGCCACCCAAGCAGGGTGGCTTGGGTTAGATCTGTTTATCTCTGTAACGTTGTGGCCATCCTCAAGACGAGGGAGGGAGGGAGAGAGAGAGAAAGAGAGAGAGAGAATGAATAATGGGGAGAACACTGAAGACGTCAATAATTGTACAAACAACAATGTGAACAGCAAAAACCATCTTAACGTCCAGACACACACACACACACACACACACACACACACACACACACACTGGTCAGTGTACTGCTTCACACGGAGCGGTTCTATTGAGGGGAAACATTTCAGTGTTTCCACCACCACACAAAATACAAGGCCGGTCAAATCGACAGTAAATGGAACTTAACACACACACACAGAGGGCAAGAAACAAGGTCCAGTTGGAAGTTGAAGACTCATAGTCAAGGGATGTTAGGAAGTATTCCTTCAGTCATAGAGTTGTCAGGAAGTGGAATAGCCTAGAAAGCGACGTAGTGGAGGCAGGAACTATACATAGTTTTAAGACGAGGTTTGATAAAGCTCATGGAGCAAGGAGAGAGAGGACTTAGTAGCAATCAGTGAAGAGGCGGGGCCAGGCGCTATGATTCGACCTCTGCAACCACAAATAGGTGAGTACACACACGTGATGCTGGATACAATGCTTAGAAACTCCAAATTCTAAAATGGCATTATCAGGTGCTTATGTGTGAGGCTATGTTATTAGAGAGAGAGCAACTGCTCACGTCCTTCCCCGTCGGCAGCATGGGCCAGTAGACCTACGGCAGTGCTCCTCCATTCTTATGTTTGATGACACTATGAAGATAAATGATAAATTGTATTTGTATAGAGTATGATTCACAATTGATTGAAGAATAGATTATTTTATTGATAAACTTTATAGTAGGTGCTCCGGGGGTCAATGTCCCTGCAGCCTTGTCCATAATCAGGCCTCCTGGTGGATCAACCAGGCTGTTACTGCTAGCTGCACTCAATCCTATATCCAAGTGGTGAATACCTGGTTAAATAACAGCAATCTTCGGAGGTGTGCCTTAGATTTATCGGGGTATATGATACAGTGTATTATTATGGCTGATAATTCACTCCAGAGCGAGACTTGGAGGTCTACAGAGGCAGTGAGAGATAAACCAGGTCTCGTGAACCCAGTTCTAGGTTTGAATTAAGCCTACCAGACGGCAACACTAGGCCTAGGTGGCATGGTTCGAAGTTCAATCCAACGTACGAACCACGGTCTTTCAGCCAGACTTAAAATAAATTTATATCTACTGCGTGAATATGTAATTTTGATTTAAATGACCAGCATACAGGAGAGAGGAGCTTGCGACGACGTTTCGGTCCGACTTTGTAAATGGTCCAAGTAGGACCGAAACGTCGTCGTATTCTTCCAGTTACGGCATTGTGCCTTTAACTTCTTTGGATTATCCTGGGTAATTTACACTATGTATGATAATCGTAGTTATGTGTACCTGTGCCTAAATACACTCTCACTCACTCCACTCACTCACTCACTCACTCACTCACTCACTCACTCACTCACTCACTCACTCACTCAGTTTAGGATTATGACATTTTCGGATTTTTTTCCTTGTAAAACTAGAGGAGTTTGTTGTAGCGTTTATAGCTGTTATTGTAAATGTTCGCCAAATATATACACGAAGTTTTCTGGTACTTAACGTAAATCAGTGACAGTATGTTGGTGAGAACACTAGTGTGATGTTGAAGATATGTTGGTGAGAACACTAGTGTGATGTTGAAGATATGTTGGTGAGAACACTAGTGTGATGTTGAAGATATGTTGGTGAGAACACTAGTGTGATGTTGAAGATATGTTGGTGAGAACACTAGTGTGATGTTGAAGATTACGCAGTTTTGTCCCGTGGTTTTTGAAATCGAGATAATTGAGACAGCAGCTGCAATAGCAACAGCAGCAACGACAGCAGCTGCAATAGCAACAGCAGCAACGACAGCAGCTGCAACAGCAGCAACACCAGCAGCTGCAACAGCAACACCACCAGCAGCTGCAACAGCAACAACACCAGCAGCTGCAACAGCAACAACACCAGCAGCTGCAACAGCAGCAACACCAGCAGCTGCAACAGCAACCACACCAGCAGCTGCAACAGCAGCAACACCAGCAGCTGCAACAGCAACAACACCAGCAACTAGAGTTGTCTATGCTTTATCCTTATCATCTTCATTGACACTGTATAAGAGCAATAACAATAATAATAATAATAATAATAGTAATAATTTTAATGATTATAGTAGCAGAAGAGGTAAACCCGTAATGGTCGTACAACTCCTTGGGAAATGGGAGGTAATCAGGTATGACCCAAGGAAGAGGAAGGCATCTCCAGTTCCTCGAATCGAGAGCCCCTTACCATGAAGTGCATTTAGAAGCTAACAACTTTCACCGGACGAGTCACAGTTCCTGTCTGAGGGGAAAATTTGGCACCCCTCTTTCATAATTCAGGACCTCTGAATTATGAATGTTTTACTACCGTTCATTGCTGGTCAGGGGGCAGTGCCCCCTCTCTCTCTCTCTCTCTCTCTCTCTCTCTCTCTCGATGACCAAAAAGAATGAGTCTCCTGGTGTTTCTAACAACTAAAATTGCATCCGTTCACCTAGCAGTAAATAGGTACCTGGGTGTTACTCTCCTTACACTTGCTGCCTCTGTTCACCTAGCAGTAAATAGGTACCTGGGTGGTACTCTCTTCATACCTGCTGCTTTTGTTCACCTAGCAGTAAATAGGTACCTGGGTGTTACTCTCCTTATACTTGCAGCCTATGTTCACCTAGTAGTAAATAGGTACCTGGGTGGTACTCTTCATATCTGCTGCCTTTGTTCACCTAGCAGTAAATAGGTACCTGGGTGGTACTCTCCTTATATCTGTTGCCTCTGTTCACCTAGCAGTAAATAGGTACCTGGATGGCATCAAGAGGGATCTACCTACCTCCCTGGGATGGGATAGTATTGCACCTAAGGGCTGGGTTACTGAGTGAGGTGAGGTAGGATAACAGCTCCTATCCTGTAACTGAGGTGAGGTAGGATAACAACTCCTAGCGTGTAACTGAGGTGAGGTAGGATAACAGCTCCTAGCGTGTAACTGAGGTGAGGTAGGATAACAACTCCTAGCATGTAACTGAGGTGAGGTAGGATAATAACTCCTAGCGTGTAACTGAGGTGAGGTAGGATAACAGCTCCTAGCGTGTAACTGAGGTGAGGTAGGATAACAGCTCCTAGCGTGTAACTGAGGTGAGGTAGGATAACAGCTCCTAGCGTGTAACTGAGGTGAGGTAGGATAACAGCTCCTAGCGTGTAACTGAGGTGAGGTAGGATAACAGCTCCTAGCGTGTAACTGAGGTGAGGTAGGATAACAGCTCCTAGCGTGTAACTGAGGTGAGGTACGATAACAGCTTCTAGCGTGTAACTGAGGTGAGGTAGGATAACAACTCCTATCCTGTAACTGAGGTGAGGTACGATAACAGCTTCTAGCGTGTAAAATGAACGGTGTAAAAAAACCACTTCAATGTTATCTCCAGGCTTGCTATCAGCTTGTCTGAGCAACGATAGCTGTTATCTTGACTCTGAATACAGTAGGTGAATATTAATAATATACCCCCAGTCTCTCTCTCTCTCTCTCTCTCTCTCTCTCTCTCTCTCTCTCTCTATCTATCTATCTATCTATCTATCTATCTATCTATCTATCTCTCTATCTATCTATCTCTCCCATCATTCGATAACTTCCGAACATATCAAATCATCATTATCATCATCATTATCATCACCATAATCATCATCATCATTATCATCAACCAAGCAATAACAACAACTATCCTTCTCTCATGTTCCCTTTCCTCTTCCTTTTTGTCTTCCATCCTTTTTTTCCTCCTCTTCCTATTCTTTATGTTCCTTCTTCTTTCTCCTCTTCCTTCCCGTTCCTCCACATCCAACCCTTCTTTCTCCTCTCTCCCACATGCCCCACCTCCAACAATACCTCCTTCCCCCACCACCTACCACCACCTCCAACCACCACCTCCTACCACAACCTCCTACCCCACTTCCTTCCACCACCTCCAACCACCACCTCCTACCACCACACCCTACCACCACCTCCTACCACCACCTCCTACCACCTCCAACCACCACCTCCTACCACCACCTCCTACCACCACCTCCTACCACCACCTCCTACCACCACCTCCTACCACCACCTCCTACCACCACCACTTACCACCACCTCCTACCACCACCTCCTACCACCACCTCCTACCACCACCACCTACCACCACCTTCTACCACCACCTCCTACCACCACCTCCTACCACCACCTACCACCACCTACCCCACCTCCTACCACCACCTCCTACCACCACCTCCTACCACCACCTCCTACCACCACCACCTACCACCACCTCCTACCACCACCTCCTACACTCACCAAAATTACCAGGCTCGGCATGACAATATTCGCATTTGCTTGTCACTTACGCAGGAGGTGGGGGGAAGGGGGGATAGTTTTTGGCCTTCCCCCTCCTATCCCCTACCCATCGCCACTCACCCCTTCCCCCACCCTCCCTCTTTCACGAACCCCAACACAAGTAGGGACTCTCCCCACACCTTCACCCCTTACTCCCCACTGATCTACACCTTCCTTCACCCACTACTCCCCAGCGAAGGTCGTTTGGAGGGTGATTAGCGCGTGACACTGGTGGGTGGACGTGCCGTGACAGTCCGGTCACGTGACTGTCAAGGGAGCCATTACGAAATTCGTCATTTATAACTAAGCAAGATGTAGGTGAGGGCATGGAGCAACGTGTTTATTTTTGACCTGGCCTGTACCCTGACTAACGGGGGAGGGGGCGCTGACCCTTTTTATAACTGATCACAGGTGAACTACAGGTAGACAACGGGTGAAATATAACTAATCAACGACTAGTGTTTACGTGGGTTGTGCACTACGCACCTCATGTGTTATTTCGTTAATTTATTAAACAAAAATCCTTAACGCTGATTACAAACCCACGATGACTCTCCCTAATCCTTCCAACTGTTTGTCATGACTGTTTTCTGTCCTCTGAAGCAGTCATGCCTGCTCCTGAAACTGTGGTTAATTTACGCTCATTAGGCCTCAGTGTCCCTAACACACGCAGATCAAACAGACTGTCCCTATTCGCGATCTTAATTCTAGTTAGTTTCACAGAACCGGGGGGGGGGGAAGGATCGAACCCGTGGGAGGTGAGTCCGAAAACTCACGGTCCAGTGTGATTTGTTCTGTGATTTGTTCACAATTGTGTTATTTCGTGAGTTCTACTAAGTATCTTCTACATTGTGCTCATGTCCTCCCTGGTTCTTCTTGCCTCAAGTGTTTTGAGACTTAGCTCTGGCGGCCTCTGACACTACTGTATTCACTCTGTGACTAGTCTGGTTGCATATCATTGGACTTTTCAGAGTTTCTTGAAGTGTTTGTGAAATATTCTTATTCTTATCAATGTATTCACAAAAAAAGCAGTAAATTCGAATGGGCATTACAGTGCCAGCTTAATTATGATCTAGATAGCGTGGCACTGATGTCTTCCAGCATCTGGCACTCTGGTTCTCAATGACTCTGTTGCGTTGGGTTTGCTGTCTTGTAGGATATTATAGTTCTGGTTTATAATTGATGTTTCTGATTGATGTTTCTGATTGATGTTCCTGATTGATGTTTCTGATTGATGTTTCTGATAGTTCTGAGTCTCACATATATTGCCCTGTGCTGCTGATTTATACCTGCGGCGATATGTTAGGTGTGATGTTAACCCCCTGATCTCTTTCTGTTACTTATTGCTGTAGATTGTTTCCAAGGTTGCACTCTGTCTACAGTCTGATGTCTCTGGCTTCTCTCATTTTCTCCTTTCCTTCTCTAACTTCTCCACCTTGTCCCTTCCTTCTATAAATTCTCTCACTTTCTGCCTTCCTTCTCTAGGTTCTCTCACTTTCTCCCTTCTCTAGCTTTCTCACTTTCTCCCTTCCTTCTTTAGCTTCTTTCACTTTCTCCCTTCCTTCTCTAGCTTCTCTCACCTTCTCCCCTCTTTCTCACTCTTCCCCTTTCTTTTAACCCTCTCTCCCTACTCATATCTTCTTCTTACCTCACCCCTCTTTCTCTTTTTGTTTTTCCAGCCCTTTACCCCTCCTCTTACCCTCTCCTCCTCCCTCCCCTCACTCTTCCCCTCCATCTATCTGTGCCTGGTTTGTAAATAATAATGCTGTTTCTCATAGCAGAAGACAATAAGTTCCCTTGATAACACTCTCACCATGTTGTATATTCTGTGAGGGAGGGGGGAGGCTGTTTGGCTCACAACAGAGAGATACCTGGTTTGATACTCGGCACATTGAGACAGGCAAGCGATTGAAAGACCACACACACACACACACACACACACACACACACACACACACATATACACATATATTATTATTTCCTTGATAATGTGAAAAGTCACGAAAGTGCTTGGAATTTCACTATTTTTTCACAGTGGTTGTTCTGCATATGTATATGTGTGTGTATGTGTGTGTGTGTGTGTGTGTGTGTGTGTGTGTGTGTGTAATAGTGTTTGCTTACGTGTCTTTCTAATCCAAATTTGTCGATATATATTACCCAGTTTTATGCCATCTCCTCTCCTTTTCCTCTTCCTTCTTCCTACCTTTCCCCACTATCTCCCTCCTATCTCTCTCTCTCTCTCTCTCTCTCTCTCTCTCTCTCTCTCTCTCTCTCTCTCTCTCTCTCTCTCTTTCTCTCCAATAGCTCTCCCACGATGCCTCAAGTAATTGGCCACTCCCATAACTTTGACAGAAGCAAAGTTTTCCAGTTATTGAAGGTGTTTGTGTCCTCGGGGCTACTGCTGCTTATCCAGGAGTTCTTGAGAGCTATTGTTTCTTATCCAGGCTTCATTAAGAGCTATTGCTGCTTATCCAGGAGTTCTTGAGAGCTATTGTTTCTTATCCAGGATTCAATAAGGGCTATTGCTGCTTATCCAGGAGTTCTTGAGAGCTATTGTTTCTTATCCAGGATTCATTAAGGGCTATTGCTGCTTATCCAGGAGTTCTTGAGAGCTATTGTTTCTTATCCAGGATCAATAAGGGCTATTGCTGCTTATCCAGGAGTTCTTGAGAGCTATTGTTACTAATCTATCTTTCTTCAGGGCTTTTATAATGTATAGAAGGTTCATACAGGGCTGTTGTTACGCATAAACAGTTCCTTCAGGGCTATTATTACGTATAAATTGTTTCTTGAAGGCTATTGTTATCTATTAACAATTAGCCAGATAGTCAGGGTGTTGTTGATAAGCTGATATTTAACCTGATATTAACCGGATATTTAGCATGTTATTAGCAGGGATATTGAACCTGCTATCCCTGGATGGACGGGTTCGCGTGGGTTACTGCATCCGGCCTTTTAACACGGGATAGGATGATATTAGCCTAAATGAAGTCGCTTGTGTAGCCTGCTGTAGCCTGATGGAAGATGGTCTCCCTATTTTAAAGAATTTAATGTAACTATTTCAATCATTCCTCTGCCTATTTCAATCATTCCTCTGCCTATTTCAATCGTTCTTCTGCCTATTTCAATCGTTCTTCTGCCTATGTCAGTCATTCCTCTGCCTATTTGTACGACTTTACTATCCTAATTTAAATAATTTTGCTCTCCCTATTTACATCATTTTAATTTAGCTATTTAAATGACCTTACCTCTCCCTATTGAGATTATGCCTCTCCTAATTGAAATCACTCAAATCTACCTATTTAAATCACCCTCCTCTCCCTGTTTAAATCACCCTCCTCTCCATGTTTAAATCACCCTCCTCTCCATATTTAAATCAGTCTTCTTCATCCTATTTAATTACTGTTTCGAAGACATTCCAGTATTTAAAAGGCCTTCAATTTGTTTCCAATTTAAATTCGGCAGTTGTTCTCCGTCTTTAATCTCCCTCCCTCCCTCTCTTCCTCCCTCCCTCCCTTCCTCCCTCTCTTCCTTCCTCCCTCTCTCATCACTAGTTAACTCCCCTCCACTTTTCTCTCCTTCCCTCACCCCCTTCCCTCCCTCACCTTCCCATTTCTTCCTCAGCTCTCCCCTCCCTAAATCTCCCTTCCTTCCCCTAACACCCTCCCTCCCTTCCCCTCCCACGTACACACCCCCTATAAACGGTGGAGGTGCCAGATAAGAATAAATGGCCCATTTGTTTTTGTGGCCGATATTGGTCACAAGGGGGCTTAAAGGGAGGGGGTAAGGAGTAGGGGTAAAGGGTAGGGGGAGGGGGAATCAAGTGAAAGGAGTGAAGAGTTGGTGTTGGGGGCTTAAGATATGGGTGATGGGGAGGAGGATAGGGAGGAGTGGAGACTTCGTGGAAGATGGGGTGAAGCCTTGATGAAGGGGGATGAGGAGGAGTGAAGCCTTGATGAAGGGGGATGAGGAGGAGTGAAGCCTTGATGAAGGGGGATTGGGAGGGGTGAAGCGTTGATGAAGGGGATGGGGAGGGTGAAGCCTTGATGGGGAGGGTGAAGCCTTGATGAGGGGATGGGGAGGAGTGAAACCTTGATAAGATGGATGGGAAGGGTAAAAGCCTTAATGATGGGGAATGGGGAGGGTAAAAAAAATGGGTTGGTAAACCTCGGTTCTACTGTGATGTCATATCCTTTGTAAGAAACTGTCAGTACCTGCTGGAGGTATCCCAATGTTGGGTAAGAGGTATCAAAGAGTACCTTATGAGTTAGATCAAGAGGTCTCCTGAACTTAGTCTCTCTCTCTCTCTCTCTCTCTTTTATATATATATATATATATATATATATATATATATATATATATATATATATATATATATATATATATATATATTATATATATATATATATATATATATGGGTGTGAAGCATGGGTGATGAATGTTGCAACGAGGAGAAGGCTGGAGGCAGTGGAGATGTCATGTCTGAGGTCAATGTGTGGTGTGAATATAATGCAGAGAATTCGGAGTTTGGAAATTAGGAGGAGGTGCGGGATTACCAAAACGATTGTTCAGAGAGCTGAGGAGGGGTTGTTGAGGTGGTTTGGACATGTAGAGAGAATGGAACGAGACAGAGTGACTTCGAGAGTGTATAAATCTGTAGTGGAGGGAAGGCGGGGTAGGGGTCGGCCTAGGAAAGGTTGGAGGGAGGGGTAAAGGAAGTTTTGTGTGCGAGGGCTTGGATTTCCAGCAAGCATGTGTGAGCGTATTTGATAGGAGTGAATGGAGGCATATGGTTTTAATACTTGACGTGCTGTTGGAGTGTGAGCAAAGTAACATTTATGAAGGATTCAGGAAACCGGCAGGACGGACTTGAGTTCTGGAGATGGGAAGTACAGTGCCGGCACTCTGAAGGAGGGGTGTTAATGTTGCAGTTTTATAACTGTAGTGTAAAGCACCCTTCTGGCAAGACAGTGATGGAGTGAATGATGATGAAAGTTTTTCTTTTTCGGGCCACCCTGCCTTGGTGGGAATCGGCCGATGTGTTAAAAAAAAAAAAAAAAATATATATATGCAAGACAACCACTATGAAAAAATAGAGGAATTCCAAGCGCTTTCGTGACTACTCACATTATCAAGGAACTGAGTAGTCACGAAAGCGCTGAATTCTATTTTTCATAGTGATGTCTTGCATATTTTGATATCACCTGTTTACTGTGATCTTTTTGCATATATATATATATATATATATATATATATATATATATATATATATATATATATATATATATATATATATATATATATATATATATATATATATATATATATATATATATTATATCGTCCATCCACTCCTCGTCTCTCCCTCTCCCTCATCCACAGATTCCTCCCCTTTCCATTTTTTCCTCATCTGCCCTCTGCCTCTTCATCTCTCAAGTTTGGGTCTCCGGGGAGAACGTCTCACAGCATCTCACAAGTGTCTTCCTGCCCCAGGAGGGGGCGTCGCCCCCTCTTTCACAATCGTATTCAATAACTGCTGATGTGTCAAACTTCGTTAAATAATTTCTCTCTTTCCCCTCAATGATTTTTTTTTGCAATCATAATTATAACTGAATGGTATAAACTAATGGTTAATGTTGCAATGGCTAATGTTGCAATGGTTAATGTTGCAAGCGTGAAGACAATTGAGTCATTTAAGAACCAGCTGGACAAGCACATTACAGGTGCAAGACTCAACTAGATACATAATTCGTTAGTGGAAGGAATTGCTAGAACCTAAATTTTCAGCATAAATCTATCAGTCAAGATTGCTGGGTCAGCCCAGTTTTGTGTGTGCTAGACAACGTAATAATAAGTTAAATTGATCGTTATATATATACAACAGATGGGTCAATCTAAAGAGATTTTTGTAGTCCGGTCAGCAACTGCAACAGGTCGATCAGTTGACAACGAGTCAACAGAGACAATGATATTTGTAGCAGTGGTAGTAGATGGTTGTGATAGTAAGTGCAGTCACAGTGGTAACCAGAAGTTGAACCAGTGGTACATACAGCGTTGTGATTGGCTGTAGAACAACACGAGCAACTAAGGTAGTTACAACGCTAATGAGTAGAGGTAGTTGTAATCCACGTCTGCCATCCCCTTCCATCTCTCCTGTATATTCCATCCCTGACAATTTTTCCAATATGGGATGGTGTATTTTCAAGCCGGTAGTGACCGAAAATAAATGGAGAGTGTAGAGAGAGAGCCTTTTGATTTTCTATACTTGACTAACACACACACACACCTAAATAAAACACGAGTCTTTAACCCAGGTAGAATAGATAGTTCTCAGCAGATAGACTCGGTGTAGACTACCTAGTACTCTCTCTCTCTCTCTCTCTCTCTCTCTCTCTCTCTCTCTCTCTCTCTCTCTCTCTCTCTCTCTCTCTCTCTCTCTCCTCTTGGAATTATATGTAAATAAATTCCAGTTAAATACCAGGAATTTCCCCGCTCCAGTAATGCTGTTGAATTGCGGAAATTGAGCAAAAATTACCTAATTATTATCATAGGGAGATTTCCTTTATAATTATCTTTATTAGAGTTGGAGAGAGGTAGAGGGAGAGAAGGTGGTGATGATGGAGGGAGATGGAGGAAGGGAGGGAAAGAGGGAGACATAGAAGGAAGAAGAGAGAGAGAACAACACCCCGTCATTTATTCCGTACTGAGGGAACCACCAATCATCACACACACATACACACACAATCACCAATCAACCACCAATCATCCCACACACAATCAACCACCAATCATCCCACACACAATCAACCACCAATCATCCCACACAATCAACCACCAATCATCCCACACACACAATCAACCACCAATCATTCGTTCAGGCAACACAACTATTGTTTTCGGCCCAAAGAAAAGATAAAACAAGAGGCATTTTTCTCCACTAACAACCATGTCCTAAATAACTCCACCATATAATAATAATTTTATTGATAATAATTGTAATAGCAATAATAATAATAATTATAATAATAATAATAATAGTAATAATAACAATGATGATATTCATGACGATGATGAGAATGATAATAATAAAAATGATATTAATAATAACAGCAATCATAATAATAATAATAATAATAATAATAATAATAATAATAATAATAATAATAATAATAATAATAATAATAATATGATGATGAAGAAGAAAACGAAGTTGAAATAAGAGAAAGTTGACCTGAAACAAGTGAAAATTGACCTGAAATAAGAGAAAGTTGACCTGAAACAAGTGAAAATTGACCTGAAATAAGTTAATATTGACCTGAAAAACTAAAAGTTGACCTGAAAAAAATGAATGAACGTGGGAATGAAAGAGTAACGAAAGAGAAATGAAGATAAATAAAGTAAAATTGGAACTAACGAAGAATATACCGCTGTGCCTTCGTTAGTAACGTCACTTCCGCTCAACGTTGATGTTATATCGTAACACTGCGGCGATGTGTGTGATATCGTAACTCTACGATATATGTTACATCGTAACTCTGCTATGTGTGTTATATGGTAGCGCTGCGATATACGTTATATCGTAATTCTCCTATATGTGTTATATCGTAGCGCTGCGATATACGTTATATCGTAACTCTACGATATACTTTACATCGTAATGCTGCTATTTGTGCTATGTCAGTGCTGCGGTATGCGTTATATCGCATAGTTGCGATATGTGTTGTATCGTAATGCTGGAGGTGAGTTATCGGAACGTCACTCAGAGATCGTGTGGACGTACGCTTATCGCAATGACTGTGTGAGAGAACTGATAACTTGTGAGAGGGTTTTTCTGGAGGGAGGGAGGGAGGAAGAGAGGGAGGGAAGGAAGGAAGAGAGGGAGGAAGGAAGGGGGGAGGAGAGGAGGAGAGGAAGAGAGGAGGAAGGAAGGGAGGAGGAGAAGAGAGGGAAGGAAGAAAGAAAGGGAGGGAGGAAGGAAGAGAGGGAGGGAAGGAAGGGAGGGAGGAAGGAAGAGAGGGAGGGAAGGAAGGAAGGAGGAGGGAAGGGAGGAAGGAAGGAAGGAGAGGAAGGAAGGAGGAGGAAGAAGGAAGGAAGAAGAAAGGAGAGGAAGGAGAAGGGAGGGAAGGGGAGGAAAAGCGGAAGCAAAAAAAAGAGATTAAAGGCATTAGAAAAGTTAAGACTCTTCCCAACCTCTGCAACTCTCCCTCGCCCACTTTTCCTCTCCCTCCCACTCTCCCTCCCTCCTCCTTCCCGCCCTCACTCCCTTCCTCTCCCTCCCCCTCCCACTCCCTCCCTCCCTCCTCCTTCCCCGCCCTCACTTCCCTTCCCTCTCCTCTCTTCCTCCTCCCTCCCTCCCTCCCTCCCTCCCACACCTTGTAACCGCAGCACTGTTGTGCAAGGCTAATATTTTTTATGTCTTGTTTCGATTTTTCCAGTTGGATGATTATATGAGAGAAAGAGAGAGAGAGAGAGAGAGAGAGAGAGAGAGAGAGAGAGAGAGAGAGACAGAGGCAGAGACAAATAGAGAGAGAGAGAGGGGGGGAGGGAAAGAGACACACATACACGAGATTAACTTTGCAATTTTACTAGTGAAGGCGCTCTCCGTTGACACCTCCCTTAGGTAATGATGTCGAACTCTTCTTCCCCCCTCCTCCTCCCCCTACCTTTCCCCAACCCCTCTCCGACCCCTCCCTTTTCCCCTCCTCTCCACATCTTCCATTCCTTGCCATCTCAATCTCACCATTTATCCCATCCCCTCCCCCCCACTTACTTCTTTGCCCTTTCCTCTTCTTCCTCTTACTGCTACCCAATCTTACTTCTTCCCCCTTCTTCTTCGTCCCCCCTCCCACTCCCCACAGTGGGTTCAGTGGGGGTGTTGCACGCACCTTGTCGGACCCACAGCATTAAGACAGTATTGGTAGTCGTACTGTGGCGTGCTGATAGCACTCTGGTAATCCGCAGTGCTATCTAACGGACCAAACCTCACTGGCCGTTACAGCTGTTGCACTTCCGGCCCCTCCTGGGGTGAGGGGGCGGGGAGGGAGGGGCGGGGAGGGGCGGGGCGGGAAGGGTGAGGATGCAACTTTGTCAACAAGTGACTTGTGCCGCCCATCCGTTAATATATATATATATATATATATATATATATATATATATATATATATATATATATATATATATATATATATATATATATATATTTATTGGGCCTTTAATTATGTTATGTTTATGACAGGAAAGGCAAATAGGGTTTAAATTTAAGTTTATTACCTCTAAAAAGTACGATTGATCATTCTGGAGTCGTACGTCAGCCGTCACACAGCACGTGCTGACGTGCCACGTGCCGGGTTCCATGTTTTTTTCTAAAGCGTATTGACCTTCCCGAGGGCAGCGGTTGGATGCCCAGCTGCTACTCCTGCCCAGCTGCTGCCGTTGCTGTTCTCCCCAACACCTGTCAGTGTGGCTAGCGTCAAGTGTTCTCACCGACGCAGTTGTTGGTGAAAATCACTTGAGAGCGCACATGTTAGCTCATGAGATCAATAGCTTTAACAGGAGGATAAAAAGGTAAATGGATGTACAGTTTTCGGGCGGACAGAACACAAAGAGCAGTTGTAAACAATGAAAAATCGAGTCAAAGCAATGTACAAAAAATAGATTCAGTACCGCAAGGCGCAGTCTAGGCGCCACTCCTGTTTCTCATTCTCGTGACAAACGTAAATAAACACACAAAACACAGATTTGCATCATTCTTTGTGGTGGACGGAAAAGTTGGTGTGAAAATCATCCGTGTGGGAGACGCCGTAAAACTGCAAGAGGTTACGAAAAGAAAATCTTCCAATTGGATCTTGAAAATAGGATAATAGTCAATGTGGATGAAATAATGGTATACGATAACGACTAGTTGATAAGTATGATACATGTATAAAACAGTTAGGTATCTTTTTTTGCGAAACGTAGGTTTCTTCTGTCGAATACGTAGGAGGCAGGATAAGCTGTGTAGACGTAAAAGCGATGTAATCAGTCCATTACCCACGAAGACGTAGTTTTGAGGTGGTCAGTCCCTCAGGCTGGAGAAGAACTCTGTTCAGTAGCTCTGCAATAAAGTTCCGGAATAAATATACCCACGAGGCCTGGTCACAGACCGGGCCGCGGGGGCGTTGACCTCCGAAACCCTCTCCGGGTATACTCCAGGTATACTCCAGGTAAGTGTTGTACATGTGTCTTACTCAACATAATCATCAATGAAGACAAATTCCAGCAGCTCAGATATGAAAAAAATATGAGAAACTCATAAAAATGACAGAAAAAAACAGGAGGGTATCCCCATAACATGAAAATAGTACGTAAAAGCCCTGTCAACTGATCTGTCTTTTCAAGAACACAATAAAACATAAGCTGCCATGACAATGAGCGAGTGGATAACGAGAACATTCAAAGGAAGATAATTAATGCCAAGGGTAACACTCTTCATTTCATTTGTGTTCTTTTGCCTGGAGTACTGTTCAGTGTTGACAGCTTCGTTCAGAGAGGGTGGGATAGCAGAGCTGGTGTACTAGGGTGTACTCTCAAATCTACACACTACAATAACAACGTACTCGTGTGAGAGTTATGAAAAAAAAGTAAAATAGTCCCAGTTAAAAACTGGGTAGCCACTGGAACAATAAGCGAACACTGTATCAACATACGTGAGCCTAGACTATTCAGCTTACTACCAGCAGATATCAGAAACATTACTGGCACCAGTGTAGAAATTTTCAAGGGGAAACTGAATTGCTACCTCCTCGGTCTGTCAGATCAACCAGGCTGTGATGGATATGCATGCCAATGAGCTGCCAGCAGTAACAACTTGGTGAACCAGGTAAGCAGCAGGCAAACCTGGCCTAGGGACGGATCGCGGCAGTATTAAAGCTCTTTAAACAGATCACAGGTAAATCACAGAAGGCTCGATCCTCCGTCATCATAATTAGCAGTTAGGAATAACTAAAATAGATCCATTAGCAGGTGGAAATAACTAAGTTAGACACATTAGTAGTTACAAATAACTAACATAGATTCATTAGTAGTTAGAAATCGACTACCAAAGAGTCATCAGCACTTAGAAATTACCAGCAGTGATTCATTAAAAGATATAATTAATTATCCACACTAATTACGGTATTTCTATTCATTATTTTAATGGAAGCTGAGATTTCTCCTAATTAATGTTTTAATTATATTGTTGATGCTGACGCAGTGTTGATAGATTGTGGTGTATTGTCGATAGATTGTTTTGCAGTGTCGAATTATTGTCGTGTAATGTCGACAGATTGTGGTTAGAACGTCGATGATAGGTCAATTTTATTCCTTCCTTCCTACTACCTCTCTTCCCCTTTCTCCCTTATTTCTCCCCTGCTTCATTCTCTCCCTCTATCCTCTCAACCGTCTTTGGTGTGATGGATTATTATACACACTTGACAAACTTGGCTTTTGTTGTCCCTCCCTTTGACTTCCCTCCCCTTTCCCTCTCGTCCCCTTTACTCTCCTCCCTTTTCTCTTCTCTCTCTCTCTCTACCCTTCCTCCCTTCATCCCTGCTCCTTTTCCCTTCCTACCCTTTCCATGCTCCATTCCTAGTGTACCCACTTCCTTCTTCCCCTTAATTTTATCGACATCTTCCTCATATTTTAATTATTATTATTATTATCATTTCTTTATTTTGAACACCAACATTAACATTTTTGTTAAAACTGATGAACCCATTACATTCTTGAGGCAATGGAAATAATCAGGCTTAATCCAAGGAAGGTGAGAATAGTTCCAAATTCCTGGGATCAAGGGGGTTGAGGTTCTGGCAGTCACCAGACTAAAATCAGCTGACTTACAATTGTCGGCCATATTGGACGTGACTGCCATGGAACTTGCTATGATAAGCTTGAGGGATCATTGTCAGAGCTCTTAACATCACGAGGTGATCAGTGTCGTCTTCCTATAAATTCATGTTCTCTGTTCACTGGTATATCTGCTGAAGAGGATCCCAGAAGAGGGTCGAAATATACAGATCAATCAACCTCCTATATATATATATATCGACCCTCTGCTGTCGACTATAACTAGGAGACAGGTTTACCTTCGCAACTTCAGTTATATCCCAAAATCACAATATTTTTTTTAAAATTTAATTTCGTTTAATTAAAATTCCCATACACAGCGAACTCCTCTATACAAAACGATTTAGCAAAACTCATTCGACTAAATTGATTGACATGAATTTCCTTTTCAGGTTGAATGAGACGGCAGGTTGATGTATAGCTTCCTACGAATGAGGAAATACAATACTGAGTTGTATAGAAATGTATTATTCCTCGTGTGTATTGTGAATGACCATTGAGCTGTACAGAGTAACAGCAGAAGCGCTCGACCAATTACTAAAGGAGAGAATTCTGATATGTATTGAAATCTGGGAGGGAAAGGGTGGTGAGTGTGGGTCGTGTAGGTGTGGTGTGTGTGTGTGTGTTGGGATCGATTCAAAGCTCTTGGCCCCACCTCTCAGCCCTCATCCATCGATTTGTGGCCTCCAAAACTCGCTCATACTCACTCTTGAAATTACGCCTGATGTTTCCTTTCATCCGCTCTTCGTGTACTGTATCAAACGCTTTCTCAGCTTAAGAAGATGCAGTCTACCCATAAGAATAAGGAATCAAAGTTTAGGGCCTATCGGGTGTCAGATTCGTCAGGGTCACTATAAATTCTTTATTATAGACTTCCTCGTTGATAATCCTCACGTGTTAAGGTTAACTGTTACTGTTAACGCCTATTTTCCTACGGCGATTTTTGGCGTAGTTGATAATAACTTCGTGCAGGTAGAGCGGATTTTGCCCCTCGTCACCAGAGACATCACTAAGGCAGTGAGAGACAGGTCCTCCACTGAGGGTGAGACAGTTCCTCCAGGGTGGGTGTGTGACAGGTCCTCCAGTGAGGGTGTAAGAAACAGTTCCTCCAGAAAGGGTGTGTGAGAGACAGCTCCTCCAGTGAGGGTGAGACAGTTCCTCCAGGGAGCATGAGACAGTTCCTCCAGGATGTGAGAGACAGCTCCTCCAGCGAGGGTGTGTGAGAGACAGCGGAAGTGTAAAGTATAACATCCTTGCTCACTTTAACATTCCCTCCTCAGACCAGAGAGGATGTTATCGACAGTGCCACCATATTTTAATTAAACTAAACTGAATACATCAGCATGGTGCTGTTGAACCACTGAGAGATAACTAAAGTGATTTACAAATATTGTTCTTCCCTTCAGGTGTTGTTTACATCTTAAAAACACCTGTTACCATCAAATTTTCAACCTTAGTTTGCAGTAACTAGGAAGAGATTCGGGTAACAATCCTTCTACCTTTTTCTCTCTTCCTCTCTTTCTCTTTCACCTCATCTATCCTCCACTTTCTCTCTCCTTCCCTTCCTTCTTCAAGATGTCAAGAAGTGACACTCTTACATTGGTTAGATAGACGTAAACCTTTGATTCTTGCTATTGCTTTAAATGTCAACGTCAGAGCTGAGAATGTTTCGAGAAATTATTCAGAGAACTGGTGTCTCTCTTCTTGTTATTGACAGAGACCTGGTGTCTCTCTTCTTGTTATTGACAGAAAACTGGTGTCTCTCTTCTTGTTATTGATAGAAACCTGGTGTCTCTCTTCTTGTTCTTGAAAGAGACCTGGTGTCTCTCTTCTTGTTATTGACAGAGACCTGGTGTCTCTCTTCTTGTTATTGACAGAAAACTGGTGTCTCTCTTCTTGTTCTTGGCAGAGACCTGGTGTCTCTCTTCTTGTTCTTGGCAGAGACCTGGTGTCTCTCTTCTTGTTATTGACAGAAAACTGGTGTCTCTCTTCTTGTTATTGACAGAGACCTGGTGTCTCTCTTCTTGTTCTTGACAGAGAACTGGTGTCTCTCTTCTTGTTATTGACAGAGACCTGGTGTCTCTCTTCTTGTTATTGACAGAGACCTGGTGTCTCTCGTCTTGTTATTGACAGAAAACTGGTGTCTCTCTTCTTGTTCTTGGCAGAGACCTGGTGTCTCTCTTCTTGTTCTTGACAGAGAACTGGTGTCTCTCTTCTTGTTATTGACAGGGAACTGGTGTCTCTCTCCTTGTTATTGACAGACACCTGGTGTCTCTCCTTCATACTGACAGACACCTGGTGTCTCTCCTTCATACTGACAGACACCTGCTGTATCTCCTTCATACTGACAGACACCTGGTGTCTCTCCTTCATACTGACAGACACCTGGTGTCTCTCCTTCATACTGACACACCTGGTGTCTATCCTTCATACTGACAGACACCTGCTGTATCTCCTTCATACTGACAGACACCTGGTGTCTCTCCTTCATACTGACAGACACCTGGTGTCTCTCCTTCATACTGACACACCTGGTGTCTCTCCTTCCTACTGACAGACACCTGGTGTCTCTCCTTCATACTGACAGACACCTGCTGTATCTCCTTCATACTGACAGACACCTGGTGTCTGTCCTTCATACTGACAGACACCTGGTGTCTCTCCTTCATACTGACACACCTGGTGTCTCTCCTTCATACTGACAGACACCTGCTGTATCTCCTTCATACTGACAGACACTTACTGTCTCTCCTTCATGCTTACAGACACCAGGTGTCTCTCACTGCTACTGAGAGACACCTGGTGTCTCTCACTGCTACTGAGAGACACCTGGTGTCTCTCACTGCTACTGAGAGACACCTGGTGTCTCTCAATGTTGCTCATGCGCTAACTGGCGCAGCTTCAAAACATTCACGAGGAATTTACGTCACATCGACTGATTTGCCACTAAGTCACTAGGGAGGACAGGGATAGACTGTGTGGGAGGCGGGCAACGGGTACACAAGGACCCAGTTGGAACTTGCAAAAATAGATGACCCACAGAGATGTCAGGAAGTATTTTTTCAGCCTGGTGGTGGTCTGGAAGTGGAATGACCTTGACGAAGTTTTTAATAATAGATATGGCGAGGCCCACGAGGTTCAAACGAAGAGCCAGGAGCTGAGATTCGACCCTTTCAACCACAAATAGGTGATTGAAAATGTGGGAATACAAACACACACACACACACACACACACACACTTCTTAAGAAGAGGTATGATAACGCTCATGGAGCAGGAAGTGAGACCGAGTAGCGGCCTCGACCCCTGCAACCCCAACTAGAGTGAGTACACACACACCGCCCCTCCCGTCATAAATAAATACACACACATCCAGGTGAGTACACACACACTACGTTCTGTTATACATCATTGTCAGCTGAGCTTACTGGGGCTCTGGGCCCCCCCACAGAACACTGGTGGTGGGGATGGTTCCGTAATTAGAGTTGGGGTCGTGAATGGTTCTGAGAGTGTCGGTGAGAATGGTGTCTTAGTGATGGAGGGAAGGGTTCTATAAATGTTGGTAGTTTTAGTGGTAGCAGGAATAATTTAAGCAGTGGTGGTGTTAGTAGCGATGGTGGTAGTGGTGGTAGTAGCGTTTGTGATAGTGGTAGGAGGTAGTTGTGGTGGCAGTAGTGTTGGTGGTTCTGGTAGGAGGTGGTGGTGGTAGTAGTGGTAGTAGTAGTAGTAGTAGTAGTATTCATGATAGTGGTAGAGGGGGTTGCAGTAGTGGTGGTAGATGGCGGCTACAATAATAATGGTTGGTTTTGAGGTTTCTCAAGGGGGTGTTATCTGTTATCTGTTAAGTGGTCCTGGGTATTATCGTCCCCAGGGCATGGTCTCAGACCAGACCTTCTTGGTTGGAAAGGATATACTACACGATTAAGAATTGAAGCATATAGTGTCCAGAAAGTGACCATACTACTGACACATATTTTATATTTAGTTTGATCATCGTGTGTACATAATAAGCTGCCAGAAGTACCTGTAACCAAGCCTAAGCCTGACTAAAACATCAGTCAGTCTGTACTTTATATATCAGTGCTTATATAACTGTACACCTGTGAAATTAATATATAATTATTTACCTTTCTGTTAATAATATTTATAACGCTTAGAGCTAACAAATAACTTAGTTCAATATATATATTTTTGGCTAATTTGTTAGCGTTATGACGAAGGAAAAACAGCAGCGTAAAATGGAATCCATTAAAAAAAATGTACATTAATTCATTTCTCTCTTTTCAATATTAGCCGCGCGGGATTTTATAGAATTCCGAGTGGGGGAATATCAGTGGATGGGTACGAGTCTGCATTTAAACACAGCTAAGTGAGCAACCCACATCCTCCAGTCGTACGTCTGCCTCGACGTCCAGTTTTAAACGTACGAATATCGTGGCACCGGCGCAGAGTGGACAAGCACGTCTATTACGTCACTGTCAGTAAGGGTGGTCTAGCCTAGCTTTTGCGGCCGTTAAGTGAAGGGTAACACTGACTTCTCCAATGATCGTTATTCCAGTCATTATGTGAGTCGTTATGTGAGTCATTATGCGAGTCAGGTACATTCAGTAATGGCGTAGAATCAGTCAGTAATGATCAAGGAGTCAAGTTCATCGTCAATGGTTAACTTTAGTGCCATTAGGAAGGCAAACAACTTAGTTTGTAAAGTGGAAGTCAATTGTTAATTATTATGTGGAACTCAGCACTGTACCTATAACAAGTTAACTCAACCTGGTTGCTATAATTCTTAAATCCAGCTCAACCTGGTTGCTATAATTATTAAATCCAGCTCAACCTGGTTGATATAATTATTAAATCCAGCTCAACCTGGTTGCTATAATACTTATGTCTAACTCAATATTGTTTCTAAAATTTCTATGCCTAGCTCGGTGTGGTTGTGTATAATTCATTTTTGCCTAACTCAACGTGCTTGGTATAATTCTTGTATCTAACAGCAACATAGATCACACAAGTCTTCCAGATGATAATGGTGACGGGGAGAGTCTTGAGACCAAGCTGAGATAATGGGGAAAGGAAGTTTGTCCATTAGCTGAGATTAAGGTAGTGTTGGGTATGTCCTGTGGTGCCCATAATGGACAGTTGGTGAAGACCATTCGCCTCGGCAATTTGAAAACAAAAAAAATTGTCAGGCCGTATGGCTGGGTACATTCGCTGACGTGTCTTGGAATTCGTTGGTTCGAACCTACAGAGATGTCTCGTAAGTCACATCAATATTGTTACATGGACTGGCCCGCGGGGGCGTTGACCCCCGAAACACCCTCCACTTCAGGTATACAGTCACCTTATGCAGTTAATATTTAGTGATTTTTTTCGCAAATTTGATTTAAAAAGTTTATTGACAATTGAATAACATGTATTTGGAAGTCCCTTATATTCACTATACACTTCTGGATGTACTTGTCAATCGTGTTTATACACAAAAAGCGTATTATATAAAGGAGCTTTATACAAGAGTTTACTGTATACACCTGGGGACACGCTAAACCCATAAGGGTCATACAGCGCCAGTGGAATGGAAGATAATCAAGTTGACTCAACAGTTGTCCAGAATTAAGTCATTCCCTTGAATTGTGTTACTCCCTTAGACTCGTCAATTACGAGAGCTTGAATCTCCTTTATTGGCGCAAAATATCTTGAGTTTATTATCTAAGGGGTGAGAACCCTTAATGCAATAAGGAAGTGTGACTCTACACAGTTAATGGAATGAAGGAACGCAGTTTGACGCGTTTAATCGGTGTTGATGGCGCCTTTGCAGCGAGTTCCCCAGAGCCCCTAATGAGGATCGAATGAGGGAAATGAAAAAAGATAGAGGTTGTGAGGGGTAGAAAGCGTGTATCATCTATCCTTCCAAAGGATGAAGAGCCCTCGAAATGGTCACAGGTATATCAACTACCTCCGTTCTCTGGCACTTGTCCCTACACTATCCAAAACAATGATTACATCACCTTCGAAAATAGGCTTTAGTAATGCTGTTCGAATTGAAATGGAATAAAATGAGTAGAATTTAGAAGAAAATAAGGGTAGGAAGAGAAGCAATTTTGAACCCTGGGTTGTGAGGACGAGGTCCTGGCCCCTACCACCATGGTCTGGGTGTTGACAAGACACATCACAGCCAATACGTCGTGGGTGATGGATGAACCAGCTCCCGGACACATCATTTGTCGCTGCTGCTGCTGCCTCTTACCAGAGTAATGTTGTCGTCCCCTCCACGAAACCAGCAGGCGACGACACAATACCTGCTCTTTACACACAGGATTTCTTCCGGGTCCTTGATGATTACTGTGACCCATATGGATTTACCTGACAACGATTACTGGGATAACTGACCCCCCAACCCCTATACCCATCCCTCAAACCCCCATCCTCCCCACTACCCGGTCCCAGACTAGACCTCCTGGTTGATGGCCTGATCAACCAGGCTATCAACCAATGCAGAAACCACAGCCTGGCTGATCAGTAGTTAACTTCAGCAACTTGTCTATTTGAAGTCCAAAATGGGTCAGATTCTCGAAGCATTGAATTGAAAATTCAAGGCAGAAGATACAAAATGAACGTGTGTTATTTTTTCAATGTAAAAAAAAATTATAGCAGAATAAAACAAATTACGAACCGAAGTTGTAGACACAAGAACAAAAGAGTCCTTCAAGAACCAGCTGGACAAGAGAGTCCTTCAAGAACCAGCTGGACAAGAGAGTCCTTCAAGAACCAGCTGGACAAGAGAGTCCTTCAAGAACCAGCTAGACAAGAAGTCCTTCAAGAACTAGCTGGACAAGAGAGTCCTTCAAGAACCAGCTGGACAAGCACTTTCTAGTTATAGGATTCAACTAGATACTAACCTGAAGCAAACTGAAATCAAAGAATTCCTGATGTTTGTTCAGCATCTGCGTAAAGACGAACACCTGCCACTGGGGCAGCCAAATTAATAACAGGTAGTGGTAGAGTAGGAGTGGTGGTTGTGGTAGTGATGCAAGTACACCTGTTACCTGTTACTAGTAGTAACAGGTAACAGAACCACTGGTGCACATAGCACCGGAAATAGTGTTAACAGTGATAGTTGTAAATCTTGCCTTCCATTCACTTTCATCTCTTTCCTAAATTCTAAATCATGTTTGCTAGATTGTATAGTGTATTCTTTTATGACTTACTGTATTTTACTGCATGCAAACTACATTACCTGTATACTACAGAAGAAAAATATTATTATTATTATTATTATTATTATTATTATTATTATTATTATTATTATAGTAGTAGTAGTAGTAGTAGTAGTAGTAGTAGTAGTAGTAGTAGTAGTAGTAGTAGTAATTGTGGTAGTAATAGTTGTAGTAGTAGTAGTATTGTTTTTTCTTTTAATGCCGGAAGTGGCTGGAGGAAGTAGAGAGCCTTTTGCTTTAGTGTCCTTTGCCTCAGACATCTAGATAATAAAAGACAGTACTCAATCTAGATAGAAGTAGATAGTTCCTATCAGCAGATAGCAACTGTGTGGAATTTAAAGAACTCTGCTATCTGTGTTTCTCACGTACTTCCACACGCTAAAATGTACTCTTCTCTCTCTCTCTCTCTCTCTCTCTCTCTCTCTCTCTCTCTCTCTCTCTCTCTCTCTCTCTCTCTCTCTCTTTCTCTCTCTTCTCTCTCTCTCTCTCTCTCTCTCTCTCTGATCCAGGTATTACACTATCTTCCAGCACTTTAATCCCGCTGGACATTAAGGAAAGATCTGGTGTGCCTGAGAGCCATCCAGGCCAGAACAGCGATCACAGGATGACACAGTGTCCACTAACTGTCAGGGGTAACCGCAGCTTCTTCAATATTTCACACAACGCTCGTCTTGTGCAATATAACGCCAGTGCCAGACATATAATTATCATACCTGGCTACTGGCTGTTTCTCGTGGTCATGTGAGTGACCCAGGGTCTGTGAGGGGATGTGTATGACGGAAAGAGGTCTAAAGGAGTCTGCTTTATACAGAGCGAAATGTGACTTGAGGCCACTGGTTGGCGAAACGTCTTAAAAGACGTGTTGCATGTCTCTGTCGCTCCTGTGTGTGCATGTACTCACTTATATGTAGATGCAGGGGTCTGTTCACAGCTCCTGGTCCCGTTTATGTATGTATGTATGTATGTGTGTGTGTGTGTGTGTGTGTGTGTGTGTGTGTGTGTACTCACCTATATGTGAATGCAGGGGTCGATTCACAACTCTTGGCCTCGTGTGTGTGTGTGTGTATGTGTCTGGCTGTCTGTCTGTATGTCTATCTGTTTCTGTGTGTAGCTTCAATTCCACGGATCGAGAGGCCTCTTCCAACATCAAGGCACCTGCCATCAAGGTTTATTTCCACAAGATAACAGTAGCAGTGAAGGTCTTAGCTTAATTTGCATATACATTAGCCCAGGATCAGCTTGGATAATGGTCGTATGCCTCACAAAGCTCCTGCACAGCTCCATAATACAAATGGAAAAAATACATAATGTGGAAATCAGTTTACCTGAGGATTTACTCGAGGCGATTTGCGTGTAGCGATTTAGTGAGCGAAATACGTGAGGTGATGTGTTGTGAGGGGGATTTACATGAGGCGATTTACGTGTAGCGATTTAGTGAATCGAAATACGTGAGGTGATTCACATAAGGCGATTTGCGTATAGCGATTTAGTGTGGCGAAATACGTAAGGTGATTCACATGATGTGATTCACATGAGGCGCGATTTACATGAGGCGATTTACGTATAGCGATTTAGTGAGGCGAAATACGTGAGGTGATGTGTGTTAGGGGATTTACATGAGGCGATTTACACAAGAAGATTTACGTGAAGTGGTTTACCTGAGGTCATTTAGGAGATACCATATTCGTAAGGCAATATTCGTAAAGCGATATTCGTAAAGCAATATTCGTGAACCCATATTCGTAAGGCAATATTCGTGAAGCTATATTCCTGAAACAATATTCCTGAAGCAATATTCGTAAAGCAATATTCCTGAAGTAGTATTCCTTTAGCAATATTCGTAAAGCAATATTCCTGAAGCAGTATTCCTGAAGCAATATTCGTAAAGCAATATTCGTGTAGCAATATTCGTGAAGCAATATTCGTAAGGCAATATTCGTGTAGCAATATTCGTGAGGCTTTTTAAACTATATTTCTTCCGCGTCACCGTGAACAAAAGCACTATTTTTTTTTTATCCAGAGTACAGTCATCTCCAGTTATCAGTCCCTTCTGTAGTGGACTGAAGAGTCCTGCAGCGCGGGCGAAACGTGTCGTCACTGAAGATTCACAAGTGTTGCAGATGTGTCTTATTTTTATGAGAGTTTAACATTAGAACATTATTTTCTTGGTTTTAAGTATACGAGTGTGTTGAGGGGTGATGCTGGAGTGTGTTGAGGGGTGATGCTGGAGTGTGTTGAGGGGAGATGCTGGAGTGTGTTGAGGGGTGATGCTGGAGTGTGTTGAAGGGAGATGCTGGAGTGTGTTGAGGGGAGATGCTGGAGTGTGTTGAGGGGAGAGGCTGGTGTGTGTTGAGGGGAGATAAGAGACGCACTAGATGTAAGAGAATTGGGCATCACCTTGACATCCCACGCACGCCGCTGACATCCTTCGTATTTTATCCACAACACAAGACTTCAGTCGAGGGGAAAACGCAAAGTGACGTCTCCTGTCTTCCCTCTTCAGTCCTGGACGTCTTATCAGAGACCCCCTCCCTCCCTCTCTCGCCTTCTCCCCCTCCCCTCATCCCTCCCTCCTTCTCTCCCTCTTCTGTCTCGTCTTCCCTCAGGGTTCTCCCTATCCTTTCTCCTTAGTCTCCCCAGAAGGAGTCTGCCTCCCTTCTCTTCCCTTCTTTCCCCCTTTCCAGCTTTGTCTCCCCGCGGAGACCTTCTTGTCTCCCCGCGGAGACCTTCTTGTCTCCCCGCGGGGCTTCTTCTTGTCTCCCCGCGGGGCTTCTTCTTGTCTCCCCGCGGGGCTTCTTCTTGTCTCCCCGCGGGGCTTCTTCTTGTCTCCCCGCGGGGCTTCTTCTTGTCTCCCCGCGGGGCTCTTCCCTTCCCATCTACTCGGTGGTCTATTAATGTGTCTTCATTATATTGCTTGAGCATAATGACCCAGATTCACAGAAGCCACAAGACGCTAATATTAGATGTGTAGGGAGAGAAGGAGGAGGAGAAGGTAGAGGAGGAGAAGGAAGAGGAGGAGAAAGAGGAAGATGAAAAGGAAGAGGAGGAGGAGAAAGAGAAGGAGATGGTAACAGCGCCATGATGAAGTCTAAACGACTGTGGTTCGTGTACTCTGACGTCTGCTTGTCTGGGGTCATCAACTCACTCTGAGATTCTGTGACTAAGAAAAACACTTCCTAACATCCACATAGCTCCTATGTATCTTTAAATTTACTCCTTAATTATAGGTACAGTCTATCTCTATTTGCCCTGATGATTCGTTTATATATTTACTACGTCATGATCATGTCTCCCCCTGGTTCTTTTTTTCCTTCAAGGTCGTCAGGGTTTATTGACTTTACTGGCATCTTCAGACCTGATACTCCAGATCTGACACTCCAGACCTGGCACTCCAGACCTGGCACTCTAGACCTGGCACTCCAGACCTGGCACTCTAGACCTGGCACTTCAGACCTGGCACTCTAGACCTGGCACTCCAGACCTGGCACTCCATGACATGTAATATTCAGAGCTTGTGGCCGCTGTAGTAACCACTTCGATCAATAATTATGGACCAAGAAGTGGGGTGGGGAGAGACACATGTCATTAGGTGCTGGGGGTAAGGGGCTGTGGGAGGTGTGTTGAGGGTGGGGGTTATGAGGTGTGGGTGGGTTGTTGAGGGTGGGGGTGAGGGGTTGTAAGTTTGGAAGTAAGACCCTGACGGGTCTTCAGTCAAGACCCATCAAAGAAAATTTCACAGAGAGAGAGATTTAAAATACACTTAAGGTTTGATAACTGAAGACCCAGACCAGTGTTCCAAGATGACACATGTAACACACAAGACCCAGACTAGTGTTCCAAGATGACACATGTAACACACAAGACCCAGACCAGTGTTCCAAGATGACACATGTAACACACAAGACACAGACTAGTGTTCCAAGATGACACATGTAACACACAAGACCCAGACTAGTGTTCCAAGATGACACATGTAACACACAAGACCCAGACCAGTGTTCCAAGATGACACATGTAACACACAAGACCCAGACCAGTGTTCCAAGATGACACATGTAACACACAAGACCCAGACCAGTGTTCTAAGATGACACATGTAACACACAAGACCCAGACCAGTGTTCCAAGATGACACATGTAACACACAAGACACAGACCAGTGTTCCAAGATGACACATGTAACACACAAGACACAGACCAGTGTTCCAAGATGACACATGTAACACACAAGACCCAGACTAGTGTTCCAAGATGACACATGTAACACACAAGACCAGACCTAGTGTTCCAAGATGACACATGCAACACACAAGACCAGACCAGTGTTCCAAGATGACACATGTAACACACAAGACCCAGACCAGTGTTCCAAGATGACACATGTAACACACAAGACACAGACCAGTGTTCCAAGATGACACATGTAACACACAAGACACAGACCAGTGTTCCAAGATGACACATGTAACACACAAGACCCAGACCAGTGTTCCAAGATGACACATGTAACACACAAGACCCAGACCAGTGTTCCAAGATGACACATGCAACACACAAGACACAGACTAGTGTTCCAAGATGACAACTACGGTGCATAACCCGAAATAATCTTGACTCACGAAATAGTAATTGCACGATGTCAAATGAACCAGGACAGTGTTGAACCTGGCAGTCAGTTGCCCTATGCTAGTGTTCTCACAAATTCTCTGATGCAAGGCGAGAAAGGCAAGGAGAGTGTTCAGGACACATGTAACAAATGAGGACCTCAGTAAGTATTGATGGGAATTTGACTGTTTGTAGTAACTCCAGGCCAGTTCTTGGGGTAGCTGAAGTCATCAAAGGTGCTAAAGAAGTCACGGAAGTCGCTAAAAAAGTTGAAAGAATCAAGAACACCGCTGTCAGAAAGCTATCAGAAAACTCGGGAAAGTCCTTCACGGGAGAGTCCTAGTTAAGTCCCTTAGGGATGTTACTCAATCCTGTATCTACTAACAGCTAATCTTCATAATCTAGCTAAAAAAAAAGCATGAAAAATATAAATATAAATGCTGGGAAGCATCAGTAAAGAGAGGAGACTTAATCTTGTTGAAGGTGGAACCGAATCTTGAGCTGGAAGCAGTCGCCCGTAACTAAGGAGAATGAGGTCTGAGACGATTTAGCAAGCAGCGAGATGTTAGCGAGACGGAGGCTGAGAGCAACGAGATGTTTGGTAGCAGAGAGGATTTCTTCAAAAGAGGAAGGTGAGAGTAACGAGAAGTTTGGCAGTAGAGAAGATCCAGAGAGGATCCAGAGAGGAGCCAGATATGAGCGAGAGTCGAGGTTGGAGCACTGACGTGAACCAGACCCAGACTTTCTGGGAATTAATTTGCAAGATGTTGCAGTAAGAATGAAGTAGGACATAGAGAGAGAGAGAGAGAGAGAGAGAGAGAGAGAGAGAGTGGGGAGAAGTGAGAAGACGTGTAGCATCTGTAATATCTAAGAATGAGCTTGCCTACAGGGTTTAACATATAGATGACGATAGAATGAGGTTCCGGACATATATCATTCAAGGGAACGATAGACTAAGTCTACAGGCATAATATATCATGCTTGGGGACGGCTGAATAAGATTACAAGAATGATAAAGCATGCATGGGGACGGTAGAAAAAGAAAGCTACAAGAATGATATTGCATGCATGGAGAAGATATAATGAGATTACAAGCATGATAAAGAGTGCAAAGGGACGATAAAGAGAGCAGAGATAGCAGAGACAGAGTGATTACGCAGCAAGCTTGAGCAAGCAGACAGCGGGCGGGCCTTGCCTGAGTGCCAATTGACACTGTGAAAAGCAGGAAACAGGTAAGCAGGCAAGCAGGCAAGCAAGCAGGCATATAGATAAGCACATATGCAAGCAACTATGCATACAGAAGGGCAGGCAGATGGACAGACAAACACCCAAACAAACAGCCAGTGACCGGAACGCAGAATAAGACAATGGAAAGACATTTTTACGACCTGTTAAGCTGCTCAGCGGAATTGACGGGACGAATACACAGAAGTGCGGGAAACAGGAAGAAAAAAAGACAGATGAAAGCTAAAAACGTAGCAGAAACAAAGATTTAGCATATTAGCGGAACAACAATGGAAATAATTGAGGTAAACTTAAAAACAGTTTCAAGAACAGGTACGACCGGACGCAAGAGACCAGGAACCAATGGCGCTGGACGACAGCAACAAGAGACCAGGGAACAACAGTGATGGACGACAGCAACAAGAGACCAGGGAACAACAGAGATGGACGACAGGAACAAGTGACCAGGGAACAACAGAGATGGACGACAGCAACAAGAGACCAGGGAACAATAGAGCTGGACTACAGCAACAAGAGACCAGGGAACAACAGTGATGGACGACAGCAACAAGAGACCAGGGAACAACAGAGATGGACGACAGCAACAAGAGACCAGGGAACAACAGAGATGGACGACAGCAACAAGAGACCAGGGAACAACAGAACTGCTTGATAGCAAAAGCAGTTAGGTCATGAACGTTACGTCATTCCATGCAAACACACGCCGGAGCGTAAAGGCAATCTGGCAGACAGATATTCAGCAGACAGGCAGAGGAATGGTAGACAGACAGACAAACAAGGCAGTCACAGAGCAGACAGGCAGACATGTAGCTGGGAGTACATGGGATAGACAGATAACAGAAGACTCGGGAGTTCACTCCAAGACTATCAAGGTGTAAAGGACATGTACGTAAGGTGGCAGGCAGGCAGGCCAGTAGGCAGACAGGCTAGCAGGCAGGCAGGCCAGCAGGCAGGCAGGATAGCAGGCAGGCAGGCCAGTAGGCAGACAGGCAGGCAGGCAGGCAGGCCAGCAGGCAGGCAGGCTAGCAGGCAGGCAGGCAGGCCAGTAGGCAGACAGGCTAGCAGGCAGGCAGGCCAGCAGGCAGGCAGGCTAGCAGGCAGGCAGGGAGACAGGCAGGCAGACAGGCAGGCAGGCAGGCAGGCAAGCAGAGAAGACAAACAGTCATTGAGCCAGGACACGCCTGCCACAATCCACAGACCCGTCGTGGCTGTTGTCGAAGTGTAAACAAACGAGTGACGGCTTGAGTGAGAGGCTGGGAGGAAGGAGCAGACGGAGAGAGAGAGAGACAGAGACAGAGACAGAGACAGAGAACATTGGAAAGACGAGAGCGAAGGATGTATATGTACACACCGAGACTATCTGTTCAGAAGAACATCTACCAAGACTAGGAACTAATAGTCCATTGTCTAGCTGTGTGAGTCAATACACAAATAACCCGCACATAGGACAGAGAAGCTTGTGACCACGTTTCGGTCCGACTTGTAAATGGTCCAAGACGGACCGAAACGTCGTCGTAAGCTTTTCTCTCCTACGTGCGGGTTATTTGTGTATTGTTCCAGTCACGGTATTGCTCCTTTTTATTCTTTCAGTAAGAGTCAAGGACAGAAGAAACAGAAGGCTCTCTCCCCACCCTCCACTCCCACCAGGGAGGATGGCAGATAGTGAGAATAAAGAGAGAGAGTTTTGAAGACCCCCAACAAATTACATTGGATAGTGAAAGATACTTGTGGACAGGACGAGCCGTTATGGAAACACAAGCACCAACAGCCTGGTGGACCAAGCCTGGTCCACCAGGTAGACACCAAGATACACTGAATTCTAAAATCAGGGAGAGAGAATTAAACTCTTTATTGCTCAGAAAATACCTCATTAGTGGTCGTAACGTTGCGAGTTGTGGCTCATTGCTAGTCACAACAGTCTGATCAAACACGATAAACACTTTTCCTTGCTCGGCAGCCTGGCCGGGGCACAACCTGGAACTATCGACTTTTTATCCAATGTAGTTCCGGGTCCTATTAAAGACAGGTGTTGGGTGGCCCCTTCTACTGAAAAGCTAAAACAGGCTTTACAGCGACTATCCATAAGGTCGACATTTGAGATATAGCTCAGTTTTTCCCCTGGTTGCAACAATGATCAACGTGACTCTGGTGACGAATTTTGCAGAAGTTTTGCCCTATTGTTTATTGCTGAATTATTAATAACAACGGAAACATATTGATGCTTGTAATGTGTTGGTGGGAGGGGGAGACAGTGTGTTGGTGGGAGGGGAGACAGTGTGTTGGTGGGAGGGGGAGACAGTGTGTTGGTGGGAGGGGAGACAGTGTGTTGGTGGGAGGGGAGACAGTGTGTTGGTGGGAGGGGAGACAGTGTGCTGGTGGGAGGGGAGACAGTGTGTTGGTGGGAGGGGAGACAGTGTGTTGGTGGGAGGGGAGACAGTGTGTTGGTGGGAGGGGAGACAGTGTGTTGGTGGGAGGGGAGACAGTGTGTTGGTGGGAGGGGAGATAGTGTGTTGGTGGGAGGGGAGACAGTGTGTTGGTGGGAGGGGAGACAGTGTGTTGGTGGGAGGGGGAAGACAGTGTGTTGGTGGGAGGGAGACAGTGTGTTGGTGGGAGAGGGAGACAGTGTGTTGGTGGGAGAGGGAGACAGTGTGTTGGTGGGAGCGGGAAGACTGTGTTGTTGGGAGAGGGGAGACAGTTTTTTGGTGGGAGAGGGGAGACAGTGTGTTGGTGGGAGAGGGGAGACAGTGTGTTGGTGGGAGAGGGAGACAGTGTGTTGTTGGGAGAGGGGAGACAGTTTTTTGGTGGGAGAGGGAGACAGTGTGTTGGTGGGAGAGGGGAGACAGTGTGTTGGTGGGAGATGGAGACAGTGTGTTTGTGGGAGAGGGGAGACTGTGTTGTTGGGAGGGAGGACACGGTGTGTTGTTGGGAGGGAGGACACAGTGTGTTGTTGGGAGGGAGGACACGGTGTGTTGTTGGGAGGGAGGACACAGTGTGTTGTTGGGAGGGAGGACACAGTGTGTTGTTGGGAGGGAGGACACAGTGTGTTGTTGGGAGGAGGACACAGTGTGTTGTTGGGAGGAGGACACGGTGTGTTGTTGGGAGGAGGACACAGTGTGTTGTTGGGAGGAGGACACGGTGTGTTGTTGGGAGGGAGGACACAGTGTGTTGTTGGGAGGGAGGACACAGTGTGTTGTTGGGAGGGAGGACACAGTGTGTTGTTGGGAGGGAGGACATGGGTTCTCAAGACACCACCAAGACATAGTAACATAATCGTAAGACATCCTTCAAAACCTGGAAGATGCCTTTGTTAAATCTATGAAGTCAAGGCATAAGATATCCTTAAGCTTACTAACCCAGGAAAGCCCAAGAAAGCCAAACAGCGTGTCTGGTTTCAAAGGAACGTAAGAAAGGATGAACACTGCAGCAGGCCTACTGGCCCATACTAGGCAAGACCCTCTCAAACCCAAACCCATTAATAAAAATATTGACTCAACCCATTTTCAGTGCTTTGATAACCCTATTAACTGGTGTTGTGGGCAAAGTTGTTACCCACAACACCACTCTTGGGTGTAGAGGGGCAGCAGGTGTAAGTACACCTGTCGATACCTTTCGATAGTGTGACGAACTCCTGTACCAGGTATTGCAAGACGAGATACAGGTGATATTCTCACCTTTCACTGTGTGGACGAAATAGACGAAAGATGTAGGTATCGTTCTTAGCTATCAATATGCTTAAGCGATCGTAAACTCAGGAGGAAGTGAAGAGCCGCGTCTATCGTTTTTAGTTATGACTGTGTAGACGAGCTATACAGCAGCTGCAGGTATCGTTCTCGGCTATCGTTGTGTAGAAACGAAGTCATAAACACGAGGCGCAATAGCCAGACAGCTCGCCACAACAACTTCCTTCGTTGTGGGACTGAGTGTTCATAACTCTTGCCGAGTGTGGGCAGAATGTGTTGTTGTTAGCGCCTTGTGTTTGATACACACTTACCTGTAACTATGGCCACGCTTGCTCTCATTCCTTTGTTATTCACTGCCTTATTATCCCTTCAATGGAAAGGACTTCTGATCGAAGGAATTGAAGCAATCCTTTCCTTAGATCGAACCTCCTTACCTCCCATTCCCCGTCTCGCGATTAACAAACGAAGAATCGAGTCTGCACATGAGTTCAGCATTTCGTATAAAGTACAGTAACTCAAAAGAACGAGGAAACGTGGATTAAAAAGTGTATATACTGGGAGTGAAACCTTGTAGTTAGGTGTCAGATCAGCTGCTTCATATTACTCCATCTAGACATACATTACGCATACTGATGATTAAGACACTTTTCAAGATTGATGGACTGATTACATCGACTCAAAACTGAGGGACTGATTACCTCAAACTCCTCCTGTTCTTCACGGTTCTCCTTTGTATGGACTGATGAAGCCACTGTGTGGCGAAACGTTTCCTCATTAAAGATAACCAGGTGTTGCACATGTGTCTAATTTATAATTTTCAACATCACTAATACTGTCATCCCAAAGGTACGTATTAAACATTCGATTTATAAGATAAATACACATTTCTCAGTGTATACACACCCTCGGTGTGTATACACACTCTCGGTTGTATGTTCTGGGAGTATAAATTTTAAACGAGAAAAAATGGTTTATGTGCAGCGTTTTGTAGTTGTTGACAAAAATGGATTCGTATTGGCTTAGGTTTTTGAGATCAGTTTATGTTATAATTTCACACAACTGAGAAATTAGTTTGCTACAGAGAGGAAATGATAAAACTACAGAGAATTTAGAAATCTAGAACGAACAAGTTGATAAATTAGACACATGTGCAAAACTTGGGTAGCTTTATTGAGAAAACGTTTCGCCACACAGTGGATTCATCAAGATTGATGGATTGATTACATCGACTTCAGGCTGAGGGACTGATTACCTCAAACTCCTTCTGATCTTCAGCATTCGCCTTCGAATCGGACTGATGAAGCCACTGTGTTGCTTCACTTGTATCTAATTTATCATATTTAGAAATCGCATCATAACATTTATTAGTAATAAGGATAGAATTACCGACAGAATGTTAGGACAATGGACACAGTTGTAACGGCTTGATAAAGCTCCTGGAGAGCGAAACGTTGCCACAATAAAATGTCACATTAGTTGCATTTGTGTCCTTTTACTTAACATATTGTCGGTAATTCACGACTACGGTGTTCTTCACCAACTACAAGACTGAGGGACTGATTACCTCATCTTTTGTATATAGTTCTACTGTCTTCAAATTATGTCCTTGAATTTGTATTGATAAAGCCACTGGATGGCGAAACGTCTACATTAAAGATACCCAGATGTTGCATATGTGTGTCTAATTTTCATCACAAACATATTGCTTCTGCTATCTCATCTGTGAAGAAATGGTACTCGACTGAAGAAGCCGACTGTATAGGTGAATTCGGAATAAAGACACCTGTAACTGTTGTACATGTGTCTTCACAAACATTCCACTCCGGCTGACCAGGAACTGCCCCTAGAAAAGGGCTGGGTTTGATTAGCACCTGAGGTATTAAAGCAAATTCTTGGTAGCTTTGGGAAAAGGTTGAACAAATACATGGGTGATTTTGATAAGCAGCTGCCTTGCATGGGCCAGTAGGCCTGCTGTAGTATTCCTCCATTCTTATAAGAACATAAGAATGAGGGAACACTGCAGAAGGCCTACTGACCCATACAAGACAGGTCCTTATCAAAACCACCGCTACCCAAAGCTGCCCATGAATTTACTCCCGTACCCACGACACCAATTAAACCCAGCCCCTCCCACTCATATATTTGTCCAGTCTCTTCTTAAAGCTACCCAGGGTCCTAATTGAAGACAGGAGTCTGCTCGTAATTCCAGATCCAGACAGTTTTGAACAGGGTCGCCGAGGCGACGTCGCTCAAGTCTTCCTCACCACAAGACAACTCACGTAACCTTGAGAAGGACGACATCGGCTCGAGTATTTGATCTGCCAAGTCAAACAGGCCTCAAACACCTCATTACGGAGGACACACAACCAAGGGCCATTACAATATTCAGCCACCTGTGTGTAATGTGCAGAAAATGTGTCCCCTGGGGCTCATCCAGTAGTTTAGTCCCGGCCATTAATCTTCGAAGCTTCGAACCTCCTCACGGAGTAATTTAAAGTCAATAAGTTGTAATAATGTTCTAAAGAGTGTACTTTTCTCGATGTGTAGGCATATTGAACCAGCGGTGTGTGTGTGTGTGTCCGTGTGTGTGTGTGTATATATATACACACACACAGTTTGCTTTAATCTCCATTTTAACTGTTAATTATTCCTGATATGTGATGTGTTGATGAAATGCAAATTCGACGTCTCTCTGCAGTCGATAATCTTTGAACCTAAGAAGCCAAACAACTATTTCTGTGGGTTAAAGAATACGCGGAGGAGTTTGTTGATGTGATCAAGATAAGAGGAAATGGGAAGAGGCAAGAGGAAGAGGAATGGGGAAGGGCACGAAACACGAGGATGGTGAAAATAATTATAGAGGAAGTCAGAAAAAAAGAAACTGGGACGAATGCCGGAAACAATATTATTAACAATGGCCAATTAAACCTGTTATAACTAACATTATGTAAAAATGAAAATTGGCTTGATGGCCTTTTGTATAAAGATTTCTGAAAGAAAAAAGCACGAGGCAGGGAAGGTTTGATGGTAGGGTAGACTTTAACTACATACAAGGGTAGAAGTGAGACAGGGGATAACTCTGGTGTTATCACTAGACATGATGGTAGAAAAGAGGCAGGATTTAAATTTTCAGATTTAGATTTTGCCCCCGAAGTGGCTAGTTTATTGTACACCCCATATCCATCCTATGGATGGTAGTGGCTAGTTTATTGTGCACCCCATATCCATCTGTGGATGGTAGTGGCTAGTTTATTGTGTACCCCATATCCATCGTATGGATGGTAGTAGCTAGTTTATTGTGTACCCCATATCCATCCTATGGATGGTAGTGGCTAGTTTATTGTGTACCCCATATCCATCCTGTGGATGGTAGTGGCTAGTTTATTGTGTACCCCATATCCATCCTATGGATGGTAGTGGCTAGTTTATTGTGTACCCCATATCCATCTATGGATGGTAGTGCGTTTTGTACTTACTTGTGTACTTGTACCATATCCATCCTGTGGATGGTAGTGGCTAGTTTATTGTGTACCCCATATCCATCCTATGGATGGTAGTGGCTAGTTTATTGTGTACCCCATATCCATCCTGTGGATGGAAGCCCTGGAACACACGGACACACAAAATGCCCAGAATTATCAGTTATCTTATCTGTCTTACCTCTATTATCTGTTCCAAGCTAAGTTTAGGTGTTAGCTTAATATAACTGGTATCTTGTTTTCATTAATAGATTCTTTGACGTAAAACGCAGGTTATTAAAAATTGGAACAATTATCAAAAAGAACGGTAGAGGGAAAGAAAAGAATTGAAAAAACATATGCGCATTGGGGTTAGGAAAGAAGTATGAAATAGGCAGAGGAAAAACATGATGTTTTTGACGGCCTGTGTGTGGACAGATATTATGATGTTGAGAGATTCTTCCAAACAGATGAATCTACTTCGAATTTTTCGTGTTTGGTAAAAGGACATAGTTGCAACTAATGCGACGTTTTATTGTGGCAACGTTTCGCTCTCCAGGAACTTTGGCAGGCAGAGACAATACAGTGACCTAACATATTGTCGGTAATTTGTATCAACATTATTACGAATTTTTCGTGGCTTGTTTCAGCGTGCTTTGAATTGTGGTTGTCTTGGCTTCATGTGTTGCGAATTGTGGTTGTCTTGGTTTCGTGTGTTGCAAATTGTGGTTGTCTTGATTTTGTGTTTTGCTAATTGTGGTTGTCTTGATTTTGTGTGCTGCGAATTGTGGTTGTCTTGGTTTCGTGTGCTGCGAATTGTGGTTGTCTTGATTTCGTGTGCTCCGAATTGTGGTTGTCTTGATTTCGTGTGCTCCGAATTGTGCTTGTCTTGATTTTGTGTTTTGCTAATTGTGGTTGTCTTCATTTTGTGTGCTGCTAATTGTGGTTGTCTTGGTGTCGTGTGTTGCGAATTGTGGTTGTCTTCATTTTGTGTGCTGCTAATTGTGGTTGTCTTGATTTAAAATTCGAACTTTCCTTTCGTGTACTTTTGTCAGACTAATGTTAATACTGTACTGCTAAAACCACAACAATAACAACTGCTATTACTATTAGTATTATCGTTACTGATATTATTATTACTGCTACCTTTGCTATTATTACTAATACTACTACCACTTCTATTACTATTATTGTTGCTATTATTACTAGTACTACTTCTGTTACTACTACTACTATTAGTGCCACTAGCACTACTACTATTAGTGCCACTAGCACTACTACTATTAGTGCCACTAGCACTACTACTATTAGTGCCACTAGCACTACTACTATTAGTGCCACTAACACTACTACTATTAGTGCCACTAGCACTACTGCTACTACTAGTAATACTACTACTACTATTAATGCCACTAGCACTACTGCTACTACTAGTACTACTACTACTACTATTAGTGCCACTAGCACTACTACTATTAGTGCCACTAGCACTACTACTATTAGTGCCAATAGCACTACTACTATTAGTGCCACTAGCACTACTACTACTACTACTATTAGTGCCACTAGCACTACTATAATATCATAATTATGCATAAAACTAAAAAAAAATATATATAAAACTTCACTCTCCACGTTAATACATTTGCCTTAAGGTGTGGCTAAAAAGTTTATATGAAAATATAGTATAAATTTGATCACACGTCTCGAGTGAGTATTGAGGAAGACATACGTGCCACCTTGCCTATAAATTTGAGGTATGTGGGTCGATAACTTATTACAGCGGCCGTGGCGAGGGCCTCCGGGAGAAGCTGTCTAGCAAAGCCAACTGGATATTAAACTTATCTTCTGCCTCGCAAATTAATAATGACAGATACTGTGTTATATATTCCCATAAACACTGTTGGTGAACGAAGGTTGGGGTCCAGCTCCTGGGGCTATTACGTTGTGTCCCAGGAGGAGTCTTCATGCTGCAGTTTGCGTGATGGGTCTCTGATGTACTGTTGTAATAGCGGATGGATTGTCACGTCTCTACGTACAAGATAGCGTCTTTTTTATTATTCGTAGTTATTATACGAACGAAAATAATAAAAAAAATAGTTTATCGCATTTATAAGGTGCTGAGTGTAGATAAAAATCACCAACGTGTGTATGTATTTATATATATGTCGTGCCGAATAGGTAAAATTGGTCACTTAGCAAGAACTCATTTAAAATTAAGTCCTTTCTAAAATTTTATCTTATAAGTTTAAAGATATATTTTTTTATTTATATTAATGTAAAAATTAATAATTTTCTACCAAACGAACCTTCGAAAACTTACCTAACCTAATTATAACAAGCGCAGTTTAATTTAGCCTAATCCAACTAAATATAATTTACATAAGTTTACATTAATTTAATAATAAACAGACATAATGAAATATTTTTTTTTCGTTAGGTTCGAAATTATTTTTGCTTAATTATTGCATACACAAATTTTTGTTTGCCTTATTCGGCAAGAAGAGCGTTTCTATTTAAGCCAAAATAGCATGATATATATATATATATATATATATATATATATATATATATATATATATATATATATATATATATATATATATATATATATATAATATATATATATATATATATATATATATATATATATATATATATATATATATATATATATATATATATATATATATATATATATATATATACTTATAAACCTTAACGTGCCTCTTCTTAAAACTATGTAATGGATCCTGTGTGTGTGAAGTGAATTCTAACACCTTCCGTTATGTTGGTGTTGAACACAAGTGTAAATAAGTCAGACGAAGCAGAAGCGATGCAGTTTAATCCCCGGCACCATTATGTTGTCTTGGTGGCGTTGTTACCATGTCTTAATAAGCAGTTACTGAACCTTCACTAGGTGCAGTGCTAGTTGCTTCACTGCCACTGCTCGCGGGAAGCCTCTGGCTACACTGCTGTTGCTGTGGTCCTTGGCTACACTGCTTACACTACTTTTATTACGACGTTTCGCTCTGTGTAAGGCTTTGTCATGGCTTGAATACTTTTTTGTTTATGTTTCATGTGCCGTTGTTATCTGTTTGGTTCCGCTGTTATCTGTTTGGTTCTTTAGGTTTGAAGTCTGTCGACTACACGAGGCTATACACCTCTTGATGTATATATACTGAGAGGTACACACCTGTGTATATACACAGAGATATACACACTTCCCATTAAACAAACACTTCAGTATTTCATGGTTCAAAATCAATGGGTTCAGTTTTCTGAACGTTCTCTGTTCACTCAGTTTCGTAATGATCCTTTGTGAAATGTTAATTCGGTGAATATTCAAGCTTTATAAAGCTGTAGCCGCTTGCCTTGATAGGTGTAAATCTATTGATACGATAAAGCTTAATGGGCTTAATGGGAACTTTATCACGGAAAACACACAGTATACTGGTGATTGTATTGGTAGTATTGTATATATGTGTGTGTGTTGCATATTGTTTTTTTTTTTTTGGTGTGTGTTGTGTATTGCAGGTGGTACTGCATGTCCTGTGTTGTTATTGTAGGTTGTATTGTATATCCTGGATGAATTATAAGTTGTATTATAACCTCTTGAGTGTTGCAAGCTGTGTTGCAGTTCTTTTATGAGGTAGATAGTATAGTGTTGCCTTTCTGCATTGTAAGTAGTATTGTATTGTCTCTGGTTATTGTAGGTAGTGTTGTATTACATTGCATTGTATCCCCTCTTGTGTGTTGCTGGAGGACACTGTGTTGCAACTGTTTGCTGTTGCGGCCCCGTTCAGGGCAGGAGAAATATCATTGCTGGAACAAATACAGAGATCGTTTATGGCTCACACAGAGCCAGTAAAGCATTTAAATTACTGGGAACGCCTTAAGTCTTGAACATGTATTCACTGGAGCGGTGGAGAGAAAGATACATGATAATATATACCTGGAAAGTACTCGAGGGCCTGGTCCCAAATCTGCACACTACCATAACACACTGGAGTGAGAATATGGGAGGAAGTGCAAAATAAACCCAGTGAGGAGCAGGGGTGCGGTTGGCACAATAAGGGAACACTGTATCAACATTCGGGTCCCAGACTATTCAACATCTTACCAGAAGATATCAGAAACACTGCTGGACCAAGTGTAGAAGCCTTGAAGAGAAAACTGGACAAGTATCTTCACCAGGTGCCAGATCATCTAGACTGTGGTGGATATGTGGGGCAGAGAGCCTCCAGCAGCAACAGCCTGGTTGACCAGGCAAGCACCAGACGAGCCTGGACCATGGTCGGGCTGCGAGAGTAATAAGACTCTCGAAACTCGTCAAAGGTGTTTACAATATGTCTACATATTGTAAACGGGTCTGAAATATGTCTTCAAATTACAGACATAATTTTTAAGTTATTTCAGAACTGGTTATTAGGGAGTAATTGTTTATTTAAACTAATATATGTTCTCGTGTGTTTTTAAACAAATACATTGCGCACATGTTTTTAAACAAATACATGCGCACATGTCTTTGTCGCAAACAACACCGCAGCGAGCCATTAAGGCTGATAATTAAGATAATGATGCGTATATTAGTGAAATATAACACCATAATTTGGTGCGTATGTTTTCAATGTGTAGTGAGTTTTAATGATTATAACAGTGTGAAACTTGACACCAGGGGCGTGTTAAAACCCTCTCTCTCTCTCTCTCTCTCTCTATCTCTCTGTAGATGTCTATTTGTCTCTGTATCTGTCTCTCTCTGTATATGTCTATTTGTCTCTCTCTCTCTGTATATGTATATCTGTCTCTGTCTCTATCTGTTTATCTGTCTCTGTATCTGTCTGTCTGTTTCTCTCGCTCTCTTTCTCTCTCTTTACCATACACACAAACACACACACACACACACACTGCGTGTGTTTTTCTTGCTGGGAATATAATCAGTTTTCGTATGGAAATGATTCCAGGATTAGATATTCGAGAATTCACTCAGTAATCTGGTGTGGTTGCTGGGACCTGCCAAACATGTCTATCACGTGTGTACTCACCTAGTTGTGGTTGCAGGGGTCGATTCACAGCTCCTGTGTATGTGTGTGTTCATCAGTAATGTAAGTTATCATATTGACAAACTAAAAATTTGTACTTGTGAAAAAAAATCTACCACGTTGTCTTCTCTAACATCATTCTCTCTTTCTCTTCCAGCATCACCATCATTATCATTATCATACTCATCATCATCATCATCATCATTATCGTCAGCATCATCATGGAGGAGCTCGGCAGAAGCATCTTCATCCTCATCTTCACGAGCCGAGTTTTGGCTCCCCATCTCGGAGGAAGAGCGTCACCAGCATCACCACAATCACAACAATCACAAGGTGCGTCACCACCACGATCTGCGCCGGAGACGTAACCTGGACAATAGGTACCAGCCCAAGTTCACCCACACTGAGTACCAACAGACAGTGAATGAGAACCTGCCCATTCATACCTCTCTACTGCAGGTGAGTCTTCAAGGCATCAAATCAGATTGAAAAATTGTCAGCAACATTTGGTATATAAGTATTGTGTTGCTATCCTGTTCTATAGGGCAGTTGTATTGTGGGAACACTTGCACTGGGTTGCTACCTTGGTCTATATGGGTTAAATTATGGGGGAAACACCGCAGTGTATAGGAGTTATATTATGGGAACACACCGTCTTGCTACCCTGTTCTGTATGAGTTATATGGTGGGAATATCCGCAGTGTGTAGGTAGATTATTCTGTTTGACATTTACATTGTGGGAACAAAAGCTAGCCATGTTTCCCTATCATACTCCATCATATGAGGTATCAGAATGTATCAACGTGAATCAGGAGACTTCAACAAGGCGATGAGGACATCGTCAGGTGTTCCATTAAGGGTTCAGTAGCTACGGCAGTATGAAAGGCTTCATTCCAGCAGAGCTGCAGTTACTGTTACTTGGGGATTACCATCTCTCAGGATTACGGAGAAATGATGACGTGGAGAGAGGACAGGGAAAGAAAGGAGGAAGGAAAGAAAGGCGAGATAGAGAAAGGAGGGGAAAATCCTCTCCTCACTCTGACTCACGTCATGATCATTACTTTTGGTCCAGGGTTAATAGGTTATAATCACCAAAATCAATAAATACACACACACACAGGATGGCGCCAATCCGACTGCACTAAAACCTAGAAACACTCTTTTGTTTGTGTTGTGCTGTTATTATCTGTAACATTCGTAGGCTTTTGGTTGCCTAATCCCCTCGCCTACCTGCAAAATAGAAGATTTCTCCACTGATTTCTCACTTGTAGTGTATATGACAATGTGTCTACGAGTCAGTAGCTACAGTAGCAATAAGGGAATAGCAGTGATCTCTAAATAAACGTCATTTAGAGTGACTGTAGCAGCAGCAGAGATGTCGTCTTGGCCAGCAGCAAGTTTCACAAGATATGTTTGTGACATTTACCGTGGATATTATGGCCCTTCTGGGCACATTGTTTGTATGCATTGGTGTGTGTGTGTGTGCCTCTCCCTTGTATATTCCTTTCCTAGCAATTCCCAATTTCCTCTTTTTCCCCTTTTTGTTTTCCTAATGTTCCATTTCTCTCTTCTGAGCACCTATTTCTCCCTCTCTCTACGCCTCTCCTCTTTCCTCTCTTTCTTCCCATCATCTCTAACACCACCTCTTCCTCTTCCCTCTTTCTCTTTACATCCTCGCCCACGCCACCTCTTCCTCTCTCACACCCCCGTTCCTCCTCTCTTCCCTTCTTCCCAGGTCCACGCCACGGACAACGATATGGACGAGCATGGACTCATCAAGTACAGTGTCAGCGATCCCGAGCACTTTGAGATCGATGAGGGAGGAGTCCTGTACAATGTCAAACCTCTGGACTTCGAGCACACAAAGGGAGAATACCTACTTTACATCTACGCTGAAGATCAGGGTAGGTCACGCTGGGGGCAACAAATGCAGTAAGCTCTCATATACACCTCTTCTAGTGCCTCTTTTCTTGCAAATGCGATTGAAAACGGCATTTCTAAAATTGCATACCACTTGAAAAGGCCTTCTTGGCACGTAATATTCAATTTTTGGTGTACTTTTCAATTGCAATCGGGGGAAAAAATGCACTGTATACATTAGATTTATTAAAGAAACTCGCATATTAATATTTGTATAAAGGGCTATAAGCATGAGGGCCATTTAGTACTAAGAATGATAGTGGCAGCTCGATCCTCCGTCTGCTGAGGTGAAGTGACGATACATAGGCTTGTGATAAGATTTTGCTGCCATTTTGATGGAGGTTTTTCTATCAAAATGGCAGTGATGAATGTCTGGGCGGTTTGAAGCCTTTTCTGACATTTCCTCATTTTTAGCTAAAATACGAAAATGATCACAGTTGTAATCGAAAGTGCTGGGCTAAGCTGGTGTTAGACTGAGTGAAGTGTAGGTAGACTGAATTACCATAGACTAGATTAAGAAATAGACTGGGCTAAGTAAACCATGGAACGGGGTGGGATTGAATCCTTGGCAAGCGAGTCATAATGGGGTTAACTGATAATAGACTAAGCAAAACTTTATCTAAGTTAATAACTTCTGCATTACGCAACTTTATATTTTAAGTTTTGCATTTATGCGTGACTTAATTACTTTATCACTGCGTTTTTCGTGCTGAGCAGGTATGGCCAAGTCTTCGAGGAAGCTGGCCGTAGTGCCAGCACGCATCAGAGTGACGGACACACCCGAACCTCCGTACTTCGATAAGGACCAGTACCTCTTCTCCGTCTCCGAGTTCTCCAGAATAGGTATTGTGTACTTTCCTATTTGTGGTTGCAGGTGTGTGTGTGTGTGAGTGTACTCTATTTGTACTCGCCTATTTGTGTTTGCAGGGGTCGATTCACAGCTCCTATCCCTTCCTCTTCGCTAGTCGCTACTAGGACCACTCTCAGCTCCAAGAGCCTTTTCGTACCTCATCTTAAAGCTGTGTGGGTGTGTGTGTGTTGTACTCTTATTATACCCATTATCTCTATGAGCAATACTGGACGGGGACTTGAACCGCAGTCCTTGCCTGTAGCAGATCCAGCGCCAGTATTCTCTTTATTCATTGACATTCGTTCATTACAACTTATCTTGGGTCTATGTTATCCCATATGTTGTCATATTCCGCTCGTTTTCCCATTTATCCTTATTTTAAAGTTACCCAATAGCTCTTCAGTGATTTCCAATTAATTTCTACTTCCTATTTTCTGTGTCTATGGTCGTAGCTAGCGAAATTCTCCCTAGACTGGTGTGCTTTCTACGTATAAGGCTATTTGTTCCACGTACTTTCTCTTTACGTATTCTGGCAGGGTCGTACGTACAGGTTCATTTATTCCACGTATTAACGTTCTCCTTACGTACACTGGCAGGGTCGTACGTGGGTACTGTGGTGGCCAGGGATGCTGACAACAATTTTGAGAGATACCAACTTAGAAACGTTCAACCTCCAGGCACGGTAAGTAGAGCGATAGATAGATAGATAGATAGATAGAGAGCGTAAATCACATAGTTTGCACAGACATGAGTGATTGTATAAACCTGATGACTTGACTAACCATTTATCCTAATAGCTATCTTCTCTTTCTCCCCATCTCATCTCCCACTCATCTCCCACTCATCTCCCACATCCAGTTCGTCATCGACCCCCAAACTGGGATCATTACCGTCAACGTCGACAATTTCTCCAACGTGTGGGAGTTCAACTTCCGGGCTGTGGCGACCGATTTGTCTAATCTAAATTCCTCGGTACCGGTTAAAGTCAGCATAATAGGTAAGTTGTCAAGTTTGTAAAGTTTATGTAAGTTGTATTATTGAAAGGATAAAGGGAGTGAAGTGTAAATATTTTTTTTTTGTGAAAGGTTTTGAAAAGTTTTGGTAAAAAAAAAATTGCAGCCGGGGAATATAATGAAAGGTTTAGACTGTGGTCAGGATTCTTCAGTCAGTGAAGAAAGCTGACTGAAGAAGGCAGTTCCCTGGCGAAACGTCTCGGTAAAGTTTCTCTCCTCAACTGTGTCGTTTTTCAATAATCGATTTTGCGTCGTTTCTCTCCGTCAAGAAGCTGTGTTTGCTTGAGACAATTTTAATCAAATCAGGAATCTACTCGACTGATTCAAAAACAATCCTGCCTAGTGAGACCAAACTTGAGATTTCTTTTCGAAATCACAACTTCGTCAGATAGCTTAGAGCTTACGAGGCCTTAGGAAATGAGACGACAGATGACCTCTCGCCATACTAGACCTAATAACCAACCCAAGGCAGCAAATACCATTAAGATTAGTGAAAAAACTTCGCCGTATACTGCATCTTAAGACAAAAACATGGAAGCTTGCTGAACATTTGCTTTAGGCTCGTAATGTTAAGCCACCTTGATCAGGATCAGGATACTGGCAGGTAAGACCCATGTGGGTGAAAAGAGAGATTTGGATAGTGAAAGAGTAGTGGGGGAGAGGAAGTGATAAGAGATTGAGAGATAGAGCCGGGGCTAGACCCAGTAGCATGGAGTTGGTTGGCAGAGAGAAAAAGTTGTTGGTTGGGCTGATTGCGTGACTGTATGGATCGTTACGGCAGAGATGGTCTGGACTTGGGCGACAAAAGATCGGCCACCTTGAAGAATAAGGGGTCACAATACCCTCAAAACCGTGACTGACTGGAACAATTCAACATTAACTCAGCCCTATGGCTGGAACAATTCAAAATTAGTTCACAATACCGTGGCTGGAACAATTCGCAACCGCCTCGTAATCTGGAGAGAAAACATTAAGATGTTTAGGTCTGTTCCCAGGCTGTGGTCTTGGACTGTGGTCAAGCCGGACTTCAAAGACGAAAAAAATCCGTCAAAATCGGCCGTGAATATATACATAAGAACATAAGAAAGGAGGAACACTGCAGCAGGCCTGTTGGCCCATACTAGGCACGTCCTTCACAATCCAACTTAAAGGTCAATTATTATTCTGAACACAGCTGTACATCTGAGTGAGGAGGAACCATCAGTGACATTTACTGAAGACATACACTGAAGCTATCATTCTTTATCCAGCTAGTTAGCTTGCCAGGCAGCTATCATTCTTTATCAGCTAGTTAGCTTGCCAGGCAGCTATCATTCTTTATCAGCTAGTTAGCTTCCCAGGTAGCTTCTACAGTAACGAATGCTGCTACACGAATGTGAAATAATGGGTTTATTTTGTTTTGCGACTGACTGTTTGCTAATTATTTGCAGTTTTGTTTATATTTGCAGTTGCTTAGCTAATAATGAGTATTTACAATAATTTATGCTACTTTTTGCTTGTGCTAGTAATTGAAACTTAGGAACTCAATAAAAAAATATTTTGTGATTCAAATGTGTTAAAGGGGAAAAAAATACATTGATGCGAATGAAGAATTTTGTACAAAAATATTTTACTCTATGTTAGAGCTTCATCAGATCATGATAAAGCTCTACACTGAGCGAAACGTTGCCACATTTAAAGCTTATTCTGCAGTTTGTATACAATTAAATGTGGTCTGTATTATTTGGAATTCCTGTTGTAAGATTTTCCCCAAGAAATTTGTGGAAGCTTTAATGATACTATTTCCTCAGTTTTGTATATATTACAATTCAAAATTTATTGAAGAAATCACATTCAGCTTGAGACAAATTAATCCGCATCATTGTGACAACCTGACGACTTTCTTTGTAGGCTGTCGTACAATATCAAAAAAATAATATTAAGTGTATGGAGAACGAGTATCAAAAAAGACTAAAAAGTTTATTTTGTTTTTGCCACCAGCAAGCAGACCAATGTATGGTAAGAAACACAGCTGGGTAGTAAGTGCAACTTTTTCTCATATTAGTCAAAATAAGCCTATATGTTTCAAAAATTTGAATACGAAGAAAAAACTTTTGCAGTTATCTTTTAAAAATTAGTATTTGTCATATATATATATATCAAAATTTTGATTAGATATATTTGGAAAAAGAATTTGGTAATGGTATTAATTATTTTCATTACGGGTTTTTTCACACGTTCACAGCTCGACTGACTTGGGTCAAGGGTAAGAAGAGAGATTATTTTGTCAGTTCTCTGCATGGTAAAGTGCTCCGTCTACTACACTTAAAAGTGTGTCAGTTTTCCCTCCATACTTCTAAAACTCTTTAAAGTTCAAAATAAATTAGCATGGTTCTGGGACCTTAGTAAATTGGTAGGCAGGAACATGCCAGGAGAGACAGTACCATATCTTCTCGTTTTAATGGGTAAACAAGGAAGTCGGTAATTTTTTTCCTCTCTGGTAGGCTTGCAGGTGTTTGTATTTTTTTACCTGTCTCGTGAACTTGTAAGATGGCAGTTCATTCTCACAAACTTCTTAGAGAGATTAAAAAGTCACATTGCAGTGAGGTTCTTTTCCGCTCTTAGGAGAGGATCTAGTTGTAACTTGACGGTGGTTCAGGATAGACCGAAACGTCGTCATGAGGTTCCTCTCCTCAGTGCTTCATAATAGTTCCCAGTTCTCCAGTATTTCCTTTTAAATTTATGAGAGATTATCTCAAGAACCAATGACAGGCAATAGATGACCTCTGCGTTCAAGGGTTCCTATTTAGCTTGACAAATACACGAATAACTTCAATTCTTTATACAGCTAGACAGCTTGCCAACCAGCTTGTACAATTACATACGCAGCTATACGAATGCTTTCTTAACTTTCCATTACTTGTAGGCAGATAGGTGAACGATGCATTACTCTGTTGTGGCTTGCAATTAACCCAGTTGATTTTTTCTCCCGCTGATTGCCTCTTTCTAGGAGACGCACGAAACTACAGTAGACTCATAGATAACCAAACCCAACCTGGTCGTCAAGACCACAACAGACGCGATTTGTTTTAAGACTATACAAGACACTGTGACACCTGGTCGATTATTTTTTAAGGCATTTTTACACTTTGAAAAAAATACACTTTAAGCTTACACTTTGTTGAACGCTCATGATCACGCACTTCTGGAACACATAAGTGGTGTGTTTACCATCGAATATTTCAAGAGCTGAAATGTTGTAGGATGGTAGGTATACATGGAAGAAAGGCACTTAGTGTAGAGAAGAGCTTGTTATGGTCAGCATCTCACTCTGTGTAGGGCTGTCTCATGACTTGCTAAAGCTCTACTCAGGAACATGGCGTGATACAGCTCTACACAGAGAGAAACACGGCATGGTAAAGCTCTACACAGGAACATGGCGTGATACAGCTCTACACAGAGAGAAACACGGCATGATAAAGCTCTACACAGGAACATGGCGTGATACAGCTCTACACAGAGAGAAACATGGCACAATAAAGCTCTCCACGGAGCAAAACATGACGAAACGATAAATTTTACGCTTTTTCTCTGCAAAAAGTGCCTTGCTATCCACGTGTGAATCATTTAAGATTACTGCACTCTCCAGGTAGATGAGTAACTATGTTTACTAACTTTAATTTGTTTTTTCCGTGTGTTTGAAGACGTAGTAAGGCCTTGTTGTTGTTGTAGTTAGTGCATTCCACCCTCTGCATGACGTAGATCTGAACGCTCAAATTTCAGACAAAAAACCAACAGGAGGTTTAAATTTCTGCAATATCTTTGCAGTGATGCATGCAATTAAATTTGAGTTTGCTCTCTAAAAGCATTTATAATTTTTTTTTTGGCTCCTCTTTCGCCCTTATTAAAAAAGCGAATGAAGGATATTTTATTTATTTAGTATCTAGTTCAGTAAGAACAATAAGTGTACTAGTGATAAGTGGTAGTGAATATTCTTGTTACTAATTAAGGTTAGGTAAAGTGTATCCCATCATACACATTATGTATATAGAAAATGTACATCGTGTTCACCTGGATCGTTTATTTTTTATGAAATCAAGAACGATTTTTATTCATTGACATCTGAGTTATTATTATTTACTATTATTATTTTATTGTTATTATTATTTAAATAGACTGCATGAATGATAAAGCTTGGGTTTGCAGAGGATTAATGCCTATACGTCCTTTTTTCCCCCTGGCAGACGAGAACACACACAAGCCAGTGTTCAACAGTTGTAGTTCCTACGATGGAATCTCTGTTCAGGAGAACCAGACCTCTGGGGCAAATGTTGTGCTGGTACGTACACGCTGTGTGTGTGTGTGTGTGTGTGTGTGTGTGTGTGTGTGTGTGTGTGTGTGAAAAGAGAGAGAGAGAGAGAGAGAGAAACAGAGACAAATACCACATCTTCATCTCGTAGTCAAACACGTCACAGTTCAAAACCTCTCTCTCTCTCTCTCTCCTAAAAGAACTTTGTGTGTGTTCAATGATGTTAGTTTTGTATGCCTCTGTACATTGCCCTGGGCAGCTGTTTGGTGTACTGAAGAGCTCTCCTGCCTCACCACAGGTACAGGCCACTGACGAGGATCATGGCGTCAATGGCCAGGTCACTTACTCTTTACTTAACGACTTCGACAGCTTCGTCATTACTACCGAGAACGGCAATGGCAAGATCAAGACTTCCAGAGTGAGCATTATTCCTGTTAATATTATAGATATTTTTTGTAATGCGTGGCGGAAGTGCTAAATGCGTAGGGGCCGCACAGCTCCCGCGTAATGTAATCATCTTTGATCAGATTTGAACCACTTTTTTTATATCGAGTCCTTCGTCACAAACATCAAGACACAACATTATAATAAAATTATATATTATAATGCCAAACATTTATGATATCCTCCATTTTTGGGTTCTCCCTTTTTATAGACAAATTATATATTTAAAAAATCATAACATTTTAAAGTTACGGGAAAAGTTATGAGTTCAAACGTCTTAGAAAAGGCCACTTTATAATATGGTTGAAATACCTCAAAATTCCTTCATTATTTAAAAAAACGGAACGCATTTTACAGTTCCATAAAATGTTCTTTGTAAGCGCTGTGTCTGTGCCTCATCTGTGTCTTCCTTCTGCGGGTGTGTGACAGAGGCTGGACCGTGACCAAGGGGACAAGGATTTCTTCCTGACGGTGATCGCTAGAGACGGCGCACCGAAGGAGGCGCTGCAGGAGGCCTGTTCCTTCAAGGTTCTAGTCAATGACATCAACGACAATCCTCCAAACTTCGATCAACCTGTAAGATTCTCTATTTTTTCCTCTTTGTTATTGACCTCGTTCTTTGCCCTCTCCATCTCTCTATATATATTTTTTTATTTATATTTTTTCTTTTCCCTGGGGAACAATTAATTTTTTTTATCTATCCTTGTTATATATATATATATATATATATATATATATATATATATATATATATATATACACGAGAGATCTGATTAGATATCAGGTGAAGTTTCACCCGATATCAAAACATTAGACTGATCACAAGTTGGTGAATCCTCACCTCCCCTGGCTGTTAGACATGATCACATCCCCTGGCTGTTAGACATGATCACATCCCCTGGCTGTTAGACATGATCACCTCCCTTTGCTGTTAGACATGATTTCCCTCTTTCTTCACTAACAAGCAGTGAAGAACTTGGATTATTCACTAGCTAGTCGATCCTTTGGATGATGTTTCGGTTCATGCTGGACCATTACATAGTTACAAGTTGACGTATCGGTTCGGGACGAAGCCGAAACATCCCTGGAAATTTCCTCTCAAATTTCAGGTTGAATTGGGTCTTGTTTTAGCCAGGTATTGTGACTTATTCATTGGAAAAAAGTTATGCAAGATATACAGTTTTTCCACACACGATCACTATATAAGTTTTCTTCAATAACACGAACAGGTGTACGAGCAGAACGTCGCCACGGACCACAACCCATCCACTTACTTGCTTAGAGTTACGGCCACGGACATGGACGCTATGTTAAACGCCGAGATAATGTACTCCTTAGAGGGAAAACCCAGCGACCTGTCCTACTTTAACATTAGTGAGACCACTGGCATCATCTCCTTGGTGAAAGCCCTCGACGATAGCATGGTAAGCCACTGGCATCTCCTTGGTGTAAGCCCTCGACGATAGCATGGTAAGCCACGGGCATCTCCTTGGTGTAAGCCCTCGACGATAGCATGGTAAGCCACGGGCATCTCCTTGGTGTAAGCCCTCGACGATAGCATGGTAAGCCACTGGCTTCATCTCCCTGGTGAAAGCCCTCGACGATAGCATGGTAAGCCCCTGACTTCATCTCCCTGGTGAAAGCCCTCGACGATAGCATGGTAAGCCACTGGCTTCATCTCCTTGGTGAAAGCCCTTGTCGATAGCATGGTAAGCCACTGGCTTCATCTCCTTGGTGAAAGCCCTCGACGATAGCATGGTAAGCCCCTGGCATCATCTCCTTGATGAAAGCCCTTGACGATAGCATGGTAAGCCCCTGGCATCATCTCCTTAGTGAAAGCCCTCGACAATAGCATGGTAAGCCCCTGGCTTTGCAAGACGTGTTACCCTTGTGAATTTCTTTTGTTTACAGATCTGCTATGTTGATGGCTTAACTTAAGCCTCTTTCAGTATTAACCTATAATATGAAATTGTAAACGACATTTCAGTCGGTACTAAACAATTAACAAATCACGACTTGATAAATGACCAGGATGGGTCGTAGCATCGTTTAACCTTTCTCGGTGGAGGCTCGACCCTACGTCTGATAATCCCGATAATGAAATGATGTTATAACTATTTTGTTACAGCGCCTGAGGAATGGAAGGTAATTCAGTTTGATCGGCTCTAACTCCCTGGATCATGAGCTCTTCACCAGACAGAAATTTCAAGATAATGGAAGGAGTAGGCAGCTCAATGTCCTTGGATCAAGAGAATATTGCATATCGAGGGGAATAAAATACTTGCAGTGGTGGTAGTCAGAATTAAAAAAAAAAAGGGGGGGGGGGGTCCGGCTCGCTAAAGCCGGCTGTGTAACCCAAACTTTTGCAACCCACTTTTGCCAGCCACAGAAATATTTTATTTAATATTCCGATAGTGCGTACTGGCACGTTTTTTTTTTTTCATATTCAATGAAATAAAAGAAATCTCGGTAAAATTAGCCATTAATCAAAAAGAATATCAGAAAAAATAATGTGCTTGTGTTTTTATATGTCTCATAGACTGCAAAAAAAAAAAAAAAATACAAATACCAAGTTTTTACACTAGTTATTTTTTGATAAAGTTTATTGTTGAGGAAATATATGACAATTCAATTTGCATAATAAATCTTATAAAATATTCTTTGAGTCAGAATTCTAAACTTGTTGTCACTGTGGGAATGTGATCTAAAATATCATTCCAAACTTTTCTGCAAAAAATTTGGATGCGAAAGTTTTCGCAACAACAATTGTCGTACCCTGCAGCAGCTGTGTCCGTAATTCTTTTAGGACAATACTCCAACGGGCTCTCTTTGTCCCCCTATTCTCTTATATATATATATATATATATATATATATATATATATGAGTATATATTGATTTATTTTACGGGTTAACTGAGGCAGTGTGACCCTTAAAATGAAGAAACTCTTTCACCACCATTATTCCTTCAATCACTTTCTTAACACAAGCGTACCGACATCACAGCTCAAGATGAACCTCCGAAGTGTAACATCGCCACCCCCTCCTTCGAAGTATAGGTACTGCTCTTCTTACCTCCACGACTCAAATCCGGCTAACTGGTTTTAGTACATATTTGCTTACACTCCAACAGCACGTCAGCACGTAGAAACCACTTGCCTCTACTCACTTCGAATACATTCAAACAAATCTGTTGGATGTTCAAGCCTCTAGCACTTTAAACCTCCTTTTCCCGTTCTCCTCTCACCCTCCACCCCAAATTTATATGCCCTCGTAGTATTCCCATTTTCCTCCAGCCTCTCTAAACGTCCAGAGCATCTCAAGAACCCGTCCTCCGCCCTTTTACAAACAAATACGAGAATACGAAAATTTTCTCCCTCCTCAGTTTTATGGTTTATCTTATCTTTGATAAACCCATCTGCCGATAAATCGGCTCCCAAATATGTAAACATATTTACCTCCTCCATATTCCCTCATACCAATCTGACATACAGCCTTTCATTACTTAGATTTTTTTTGTTTCATCACCTTCCTTTTTCCTATGTTCACTTTTAATTTCGTACTTTTGCATACCCTTCCAAATTCGTCTACCAACCTTTGCAACTTTCTGTTAAAACAGCAGTACCTTCAGAGACAACAACCATCCAGGGAGGTACTACCATCGGGTCAGACGAGTGTGAAACAGAAACTTGTTAAAATTTTGCCCCTGGCAGTATTGCTTAACTTTTCTGTCTCTCTCATGAATACGTAAGTTGATAGATAAATCTTACAAACTTCTGCTAATATTTAATATGCACATTCTCTGTGCTTCTTAATAGTTCTTAGTCCTGTAATATTTCCTTTCCAGCCTACGAGTCCTGATCTAAAACAGAACCGTTGGGAAGATAATCGTCCCCAAACAAAAATACATAACAGATAACTGTTTTATTTTTCTTCATTTGGCATGGTTTCACCTAGGCTGGGGAGAAGACATTTTCCATGGAGGCCGTAGCGACAGACAAGGGGGTGCCTCCGCTGAGCAGTAGAGTCGGAGTTGATATTCACGTTGTATCATCAGGAAACCTGCCTCCAACCATTGTTTACCAAGACCCAAGCACACCCAAAGTGAAGGAAAACACTAAGGACACCGATGTGGTCATCGTCTGCGCCACGTAAGCCCCTCTCTCTCTCTCTCTCTCTTTCATCTGTTTAATACCTCCCGATACTGCATGATAAGCTTCCTTCCTAATACTGATTCCCGTCTCTGTGATTACCAGGTCGAACATCCCCGGTAAACCAGAGGTGTACTTCACACTGCTCAACGGTAACACCAAAGACACCAACTCTGACGGAACCTTTGCCATCAGGTAGGTCATCTCTCCCCACCTACACCTCTGTCCTGTGAAACATCATATGCTTATATTATGAAAGAAAAAGCAGGTGTTACGCTCTGTCCTGCACTCATGACCAAATAATTGTCTCCTTCTGTAGGAACCTGGAAGTTAATGATCCCAAGTGTAAAAATGGTAGCCGGGGCGTGGTCATCTATATAGCTATGAGTCTTGACTACGAGTCCATTACTAACTACAAGCTCATTCTACAAGTTGTGGTGAGTACCTCGCCCGATAGCTTGAGTAGGTCTGGTGATGCTGCCAGTATGTGGACAAAGACATGCACACTTCAAAACACTGAGAACGCATATGCACACTTCAGGAGATTTATTGAGGACACGCTTAGCCGGGAGCTGCTTCTTCTGTCCTGTTACAGAGACCGCTGTTTCTGCATTAGGACTGATGAAGCCATTCGTGGCGAAAGGTCGTCTCAATAAATGTCTTAGACTGCGCATAAATATATTTGTCCAAAGGTCAACATTTTAGCATACTTACATGCCGTAGCTAGTACGGTACTTTTACCATTCCTCATATCTTAAGGATACAATATATTCAATATCCCCGTAATAACTTTCCTGTGATAATTGATCTGTAGTAATTTGTCCGTCACAATTTACCTATAATTATTTTTATGTCTGTCAGAATGTTGTAGATGGACAGTTTCAAGACGACCAATCGTTATCTTGAAACATTGTATGCAATCTACTCATCTTCTTAATAACTTAAAGATTTGGAATACCCATAGAACGAGCAGAATGCCCGGGTAGACGTCCAGATACCCGTAGAAATCGAAGATGTGAATGACAATGCCCCCTTGCTGCAACCCTTCAACGGAGCCATCGTGGAGAACTCTCCCCCTTCCCTTATCACCACTATCAAGGCTATAGACAATGATGCTTCCGCGCAGTTCAGACAGGTGAGGGCTAATAGTGAAGCAGTCGCTAATTCACCATCATTCACTCTACCATTGATTGTTCGTCTTATTAGCTCAGTCATTCATGTCGTTAGTTAAGACTAACGACAAGATATTATTAATTACTATTACTTTTATTATAACTGTTTTTGACATTATTGTAATATAGTAATCATTACTGTATAACAACCCTGAGTATACGAATTATCATAATTCACTTTATATGGGTTAGGTTAGGTGAATATTTTTTTCAGAATGTTTACATCGTAGGTTACTAAAGTAATTATTTCATTCCCTCTACTGCTTATTTCTTTCTGCTTCTTCGTCTCCCTGCCTGCTCCTATTCCTCTTCTCACTTCTCTTTATTTCTATTTTTTTCTCAGTCTCTCTTTCTATGTCTCGCTTCGTCTCCAATAGCGTGTTCACGATACTCAAATAACCCGCACATTGGACTAATAAACTTATGACTACGTTTCGATCCAACTTGGACCATTAACTGTTCACATGGTCCAAGTCGGACCGAAACGTCGTCATAAATTTCTATCTCCTATATATGGGTTATTTGTGCATTGTTCCAGTCACGGTATTGCGTCTTTTCATTCTTCAATAGCATCCTGTTGTATTGTGTCAGGAGACAGGACAAGTGTCTCCTGACACGGTATTAATCATATAGATGACCTGTTATACTTTTGATCTGTTGTATCTTTATCTCCAACAGCTCAGCTACTCCTTCTATAAGTCGGTGACTCCTGATGTTCTGGACAAGTTTACGTTGAAGCCCAATGGTGAACTGTGGACGTTGAAAAGCTTGGATAGAGAGGAGAATCCCCGGTACCGCATACCTATACAGGTTACTGATGGAGTACCAGGTGAGGTATCAGAAGTCAAGGTCGGGATGGTTAGAGGTCATGGTGGGGGAGGGGAATTAGAGGTCAAAGCGAGGGGTCAGAAGCACTTAAACGTGGTTCCCACATCTGATTGGTGTTAGTGTGGGGTGGGATTTGGTTAGTTTTAGGAGGAAGGATTTATTACAGAGGAAGTGGCTAGTTATTGATGATATCTTTCCTCTAGATGTCACTGCATATTTAAAAAATGTACAACGTCTATATATTCCCACACGAAAATCCACAGCTTCCTCTGTCCTTCCCACACTGCAAGTCACAGCCTTTAAAATCATCCATCTTCGACTTACCAAAACATACCTATCATTCTCCATTACATATTTACAATATACTTCATCCTTTACCAAAACCAGCTAACATCCCCTATCCTCTCCAACCAGCATACCTTATTCTACTCCTAGAAGAACTTACAACATGCCTTATCCTCCCTAAACTCCACATCTACACATATAGTAAACAACGACAGTTCCTGTCCCACACATGAACAGACTGTCCCTCAGTGTGTGGACCATGACAGAAGCCGAGCATCACGCCCCACACAAATACAAACTAATCCTCTGTGTATGTACTGGGGCAGAGCACGAGCGTATGACGTTACACTGGATCACAGTACAGGACATCAACGACGAACCACCCAAGTTCGACATGGAGAAAGGCGTGTACTCAGTACAGGTGCCAGAGAACAGAGTACCTGGCAAAAATACAGGCATCAAACTGGTTGTTATTGACCCTGATATTGGTGAGTACATGTTATTGCGTGTGTTTTACTTACTATTTGTCAAAGGCACTTGTCGATAAGGCACTGGGTCTGGTGTGTGTGTGTGTGTATGTGTGTGTGTGTGTGTGTGTGTGTGTGTCGAATTCTCTTCTTGAAACCTCTAAATTAAACGCCAGTATCTAAGATTTTAGTCTCAATTCTATCATTCAAAACACGATCTTAATCCCCTTGGATTTAAATGTTATTCTAAAAGTCTCTTACACGAATAACCCGGAAATAGGAGAGAGAAACTTATAACGACTTGAACCATTTACAAGGCCAAGACGTACCGAAATGTCGTCATAAACGTCTCTCGTCATAAACGTCTCTCTCCTGTGTGCGGGTTACTAGTGTATTGTTCCAGTCACGGTATTGTTCATTCTTGATATTCCTTCCTGGTGAACACCTGAAAGTGATGTCGCTTCACTGTCTCCTGCAGTGAATCACAACGACTTCCAGATCGTCAGGGGAAATGAAGAACAAAAGTTCCGGATCGACTCTGCGACAGGCGAAGTTTTAATCAACAAAGAACTGGACTACGACAAGCCCGTCCAGGACAGAGCCGTATGTACTGAGGGGTTCGTCCATATGGCACTTCTGGTGGTGGTTTATTATGACCAGGGGTGATAGGGAAGACTCCCCTGACTCTGGTCTTAGTATCGTGGTGATATGCTTCGTGGAGTTTTAGTCATTTAGCCGAGGTCTTTCGCCGGCTTACCGGTCACATTATCAGATGTAATACGTATTTAAATTTCTCCGCCAGATTGAAAAGCAAATTATCGCATTCGTCAGATTTTAGGGTTGTTTCGTCGGGTTCAATACCTGTTCTATTACCCCGGAGTCATTAAGGCTGCATGTAGCATGCGCACCAATCAAGGATTCCCTTAAATTGCTTTTAAAGTAACCTTACAGCTTATGTACACTGAGACACACACATCTCTCTGTACATAATGTGCCTTAAAATGGAAAAAAATCTACATATTACTAAATATTACATATAAATGTCTTATTACGAATGTAATATTCCTTTTTGAAAATAAATTAATTACATATTAATTAATTGTTGCCTCGATTAACTAACTTTTATCTAAATATCTAACAGAAAAAAACTCTCACGTCCCCCCCCCATGTTTTCTGTTTCCCTGGCTAGTTCACCATGCTGGTGCGCCTGAGTGATGGTGCCAATGAGATGGCTGAAGTCTTCATCACCATCAATGTCACCAATATCAACGACCAACAGCCCATCTTCGTGCCAGACAAGTATAACTACACTGTCACCGAGAACATTGACTGTGACACTAACTTCGGTCAGGTATGTTCACAACTTGAGCTTTCCGTTCAAGTTACAGATTCGGATATATATATATATATATATATATATATATATATATATATATATATATATATATATATATATATATATATATATATATATATATATATATATATATATATATATATATATTTATATATATATATTTATATATATATTTATATATATATATATTTATATATATATATACATACATACATTACATACATACAGTGGACCCTCGGTTTTCGTTGAAAATTGTTTCCAGAATGCTGTTTGAGTGCCGTTACCGAACGAATTTGTTCCCATAAGGACAAATGTAAATTAGATTAATCATTTCAGACTCCCAAAAATACACTTACAAAAGCACTTACGAAAATACACTTACATAATTGTTCGAGTTGGGAGGTGAACGAAAACCGAAGGTCCACTGTATATATATATATATATATATATATATATATATATATATATATATATATATCGTGCCGAATACGTAAAACTTGCCATTTTGGCTTAAATAACAGCGCACTTTGCCGAATAGACATGCGAAAATTTGTGTATGCAAAAATCATTCTGAACCTAACGACAAAAAATATATTCCACTGTGCTTGTTTATTATTAAAATATTGTAAATTTGTCTAAAATATATTTAGTTGGATTACGCTAAATTAAATTGCACTTGTTATAAGAAGCTTAGGTAAGTTTTATAAGGTGCTTTTGGTATATATACTGGTACATAGACCGACAGCGGGGTATCTCTCATGTTAGTGCGCAGGGGAATAGTAACTCTAAGGTCTCTCAATATGTATCCCTAACATCCTAATTAACGTGCTGGTTCCTTACCTATGTGGTCTACAGGTAACAGCGATAGATCCCGACCTTCCTGCACAAGACAATCAGAACATCAGTTACTACCTCTCCATGAACGAACTCACCAATTTCACCATCGGCAAAGATTCGGGGACTCTCTATATCAAAGGAGTGAGTGTAATTAGAATGAATACCTAGTCTTAAATAATGTTGTTTATGCTATAATGTGTGTGTGTGTGTGTGTGTGTGTGTGTGTGTGTGTGTCGTGCGCATTCTACGGTATGTCTGGATTTTTGTGTGCTATACATATTAGTCTGTATATGCTATGCATGCGTGTTTGTGTATGTCATGTATATATGTATGTGCATGTTAATTATATATGCCTATGTATTTTTATGAATGTTATGTATGCACGTTGGTGTATTAATGCATGTTTGTTAATACCAGGAAGGCATTTTTGGTTATGTTATGTATGAATATCTCTGTGTTATATATGAATATATGTATGTTTTGTCTACTTATTTTGTGTTCAGGTTTGTCTAGGTTGGGTATCTAACACATGCTTCTCTCTTTGCTTTCCACCGACCAGTGTTTGGACCGTGAGGCTGCCACTAGGGCCACCATGTACCTCTACCCTCGGGCCATGGATGAAGGTGGCTATGGCCACGATGCTGAACCGGCCACGGTCATCCTCAACATAGCAGACATCAACGACAATCACCCGTACATCCAGAGTCCGGTGAGTAGCGATGAGTGAATCTGTAGCGACGAGTCTAAGTATAATAACAAGCCGCCCTTCACACCTCTGTACTTTTGTTTACATCTTTTCTCGTCTCCTTCCTGCAGGACAACAGCTACACCAAGATCATGGAGAATGCTTCCCCAGACTCCTTGAAACCAGTAACCATCATGCTGAGTGACTGGGACACTGAACAACATGGGTGCCCCTGTACTCTCTCCTTTGAGAGCACTACGTCAGCAGACATTATACAGAAGTTTAGTGTGAGAGCGTCGCCAAAGTGAGTATTCAGAGAGGAATTAGTACCGTACAGCCTTCATGAAATGTAGATAGATGTGTAGGTTGACTAGGATTATAACGCATAGGTTCCCAGCATGTTCGAGTACTAGGACATCTATTTTCAAATAAAATTTTGCAGGTTTCCCTACATACCAAAAGCTGTAATTTTAGGTTCCTCTGCTACAATTCATTTTTTTTTTCTGCTATGATTACATTCTCCCTTGGTACGAAATTTTTTCCCTTGCTCCGAATATTTTTTCCCTGCTACGAAATTTTTTCCCCTGCTACGATCTATGTTCCTCTTCGCCTGCAGCTACACCTCGCAATACGAACTGCGGACATTGAAGGTGCTAGACCGGGAGGCGCAGAAGACGTACCAGATCCCCTTCAGGACATCCGACAGGGAGCAAGTGTCTGGGACTCGGTACCTGACGGTGGAGGTGGGTGACGAGAATGACTCCCCCATGACAGACGGCTTCAGCACGATCAAAGTCTACAACTACCAGGTAACATCTACTTTTGGGGGAGTTTTGTGTGTCCTCGACTACCTCTTAATATCTGATGCAGTAGGTGTGTGTGTGTGTGTGTGTGTGTGTGTGTGTGTGTGTGTTGCTTAACAAGTCTTAAACGGGTTGTGTGGATGAAGTACTGTGTACGCTGATGCCGAGTTTGCAGGTTCGAATCCGGTTGTAGATTGAGAGATAAAGTTTATATATGTGAGAGAGAGAGAGAGAGAGAGAGAGAGAGAGAGAGAGAGAGAGAGAGAGAGAGAGAGAGAGAGTCTTAACAGGTTTTATTATATCTCCAATACATAAATGGCAAAAGAAGAGTTATTTACTTTCCTTCCTCTTGTTTATCATAATTAATTCACAACTGACCTACAAATTCAAGACGAAACTAAACGTTTCGGTCCTTTCTGAAACATTATCATGTCGTGGGATGATAATGATCCAGGACAGACCGAAACATAGTCTAATTTTTTTTTCCAATTCATGGGTTAGATGTGAATTGTTCTAGCCACGGTATTGTGCGTTAGGTATGAATTGTTCCAGCCACGGTATTGTGCGTTAGGTGTGAATTGTTCCAGCCACGGTATTGTGCGTTAGGTGTGAATTGTTCCAGCCACGGTATTGTGCGTTAGGTGTGAATTGTTCCAGCCACGGTATTGTGCGTTAGGTGTGAATTGTTCCAGCCACGGTATTGTGCGTTAGGTGTGAATTGTTCCAGCCACGGTATTGTGCGTTAGGTGTGAATTGTTCCAGCCACGGTATTGTGCGTTAGGTGTGAATTGTTCCAGCCACGGTATTGTGCGTTAGGTGTGAATTGTTCCAGCCACGGTATTGTGACATTCTTGAGTGGCTTCAGGAGGGGTTGTGAGGCTAGAAAACCCCTTGAATCCAGTCACAGGTAAACTTCCCTCCTATAGGGTCAGTTCCCGTCCATGGTGATCGGCACTGTGTACGTCACGGACCTTGACGACTACGACGTGGGCGACAAAACCTTCGAGATCGACGCGACGACTCCGTCAGAAGTCGACACTTACTTCGATGTCGACTTAAACAGCGGGAACATCACCATGCAGAAAGGGACGCCCGAGGGGAACTATTTGCTTAGAGTCAAGGTTAGTGTATGCTTAGAAATGTTCCTTTGTTTTCAGAGGTTACTGAAGGATTGTGTCAGGATCTTTTGATGCTTACTGAGGCTTTCCCCGACAGCCTGTTTGGTCAGAGACCGGGCCCCGATTAGAGTACGGAGCCCCAAGCCTCTCCTACCCAATGAGCCGATTGACCAGCAAGTGCTTAGTCCCTCGAAGATTAAGCTTATTAAGAGCCAAGATAAATCAATATTTCCGAGAAACCACGGAACGGATGGGGGTCTAAATCCGCGGCAAGTGAGTCGTAAAACTCCAGGCCAGTGCGTAAGCCACTGGCCCAGCTGGCTTACGCACTGTTCTGGAGTTTTACCACTCGCCACTGTTTGAAACCCCACCCGTTCCATGGTCTGTTTGCAGTCCTGTTATTACGATTTCGTGAGTCCACGAAAAGAGCTCAATCACGAGGATAGTTTAACTCGTCTCAAATAAAACTAGTGTTGACGCATGTGAGACAAAATATGACATTTCTTTAGGAAATCCCATTGGAGACATTTGCTTAATGTAATTTACCTTGAGAGATCTCACTGTTTATCTTTAATCTTTTGTATCTCAAAATGCGAAGCTGTCAGCTTGCAAGTCACCTTCCATCTTCCTTTCTCCGCTCAGGTAATTGACAAGTTCCGGAACGAGACGGCTATCGGAGAGGTAGCCATCTCTGTGGTGGACCTGACGGAGGAGGCGGTGATGCACTCTGGCTCCTTCAAGGTGGCAGGATACACTGCTCAAGGAATCTTACAGCAGCAAGGGGTAAGACCTGCCAGTCTTTATAGCCATGTTAATTTTGGGGTAAAACAGAAATCTGGTGTAAGTTATGATGAACTTAACAAGCTATCTGGTGACCCGGGAACATGGAAAATGACAGATAAAATTTTACAGATTTCTACTTTCCGTACTTGCCGGCATATAAGGCGCACTTTTTTCCCACAAAAAATCTTGGAAAATCAGCATGCGCCTTATATGCTCAAGGTCAGGGTTAAGGGTAGGCTTTGTGTTACACCTTAACAATTGTTTACTAACGTTACTTTACAACTGCTTGGATGCATCGTCTTGTGTGTCTCATATGATCGTGCGTCTTATATGCCGGAAAATACGGTGCATTAACTTAACTCTCTCATGAGTTTCTTAATAGTTACTGTTTCTGTAATTTTTCATTTTCAATATAGGCGGCCAGGTGTGGGACCGGGGAGCAAGGGCGATGATCCTTTCAATTAACTTTTCCTGCAACTCGCCTCGTCTATACTGTATTTTTTTTGTTCCATTTATCACTAATAGTGTGCACTGAAACTTGCCAACATATTATGCTCATCCCTTCAGAAGTTATGGAGGGAATGGGAAAGTACCATAATGGGTGCCTGATCATCTCCCATTCTCCAGGCACTGCAAGTAACCATTGAATATAATACATGGTGTTTCAAACTGATAGACCCAATTTTAAAGCAGTACTGCTTTGAAATTGGGTCTATCAATTTGAAACACTGTATCAATATAAGCGTGCCCTTACCTCAAGCTTGTCTTTCTGCTCTGGTGCTGCAGCCGGCCATGACTGGCACAAGTCTGTACGAGCGGCTGAAGAAGGAGATAGCGAAGATACACAGCATCGATACGGAGAGTGTGGACATCTTCACCCTGAGAGATGTAGAGGGAGGCGCTACGGTCCGCTACAACTGTCACAGTTCACCCTTCTACACCGCCGCCAGACTCAACGGTGTCATGTTGATGTACAGGAAGCAGGTCAGTGGGTCTCCTGGCGTTAGTGGTGCTAGTGGTGGTGATAATGTAAGTGTTGTGAGTGATCTTAATAGTGGTAAGAGTCGTGGTGATAATGGTGTGAGTGGTATGACGGTGGTGTGAGTGGTATGCCGGTGGTGTGAGTGGTATGACGGTGGTGTGAGTGGTATGACGGTGGTGTGAGTGGTATGACGGTGGTGTGAGTGGTATGACGGTGGTGTGAGTGGTATGACGGTGGTGTGAGTGGTATAACGGTAGTGTGTGATATGACAGTGGTGTGAGTGGTATAACGGTAGTGTGTGATATGACAGTGGTGTGAGTGGTATGACAGTGGTGTGAGTGGTATGACAGTGGTGTGAGTGGTATGACAGTGGTGTGAGTGGTATGACAGTGGTGTGAGTGGTACGACAGTGGTGTGAGTGGTATGACAGTGGTGTGAGTGGTACGACAATGGTGTAAGTGGTATGACAGTGGTGTGAGTGGTATGACAGTAGTCACTAGTGGTGGTAATGGAAGACAACAGTGGTACAGCTGGTGGTACAGCTGGTGGTACAGCTGGTGATTGTGGCAACAAGAAAATGACAAAAAAGTGAAGTTTAGCGTGATGATGTGTGTCTCCCCTCAGCTTATTGGCACACTGGGCATCAACATATCGATGGTGAATATCAACGACTGCCTGTACGAGGCGGTGGCACCGTGTGGCACCTCTAGCTGCCAACAGTTCCTCCGCCCTAACATCACCTCACCCCTCGTCATCGGAAGTAAAACTACGACGATGGTCGGAGTCGACATCGCTGAAGAATACACCTGCGATTGCGGGGCTCTCGAACCTCCTCCTTCAGTGTGCTACAGCGGGTTCTGTCTCAACGGCGGAGAGTGCGTCCAGGCCAACAACACACTCTCCTGCAAGTGTCCGGACAATGACTACGGACCGCGTTGTGAATTAAAGAGCGCCAGGTTCGAACAGGGTTATGCTTGGTATGAGCCACTGAAGGTCTGCGAGAATGCGTCTTTATTCATGTCTTTCGATACTAAGGTAGAAACTGGACTTCTACTTTACTCTGGACCGACGGTGATTCAGCCTTGGAGTGACTACCCAAGAGATTTTATATATGTGGCTCTGAAAAGTTGGGAGCTTCAAGTTTATATGGACTTGGGAACGGGGACCATCAGTATGGCCATCCCACTCGAGAAGAACAGCAACAGAGAATTCGACTACACTATTACTTGGAACGATCGCGACGTCACATTTCAAGTCCTCAAATGTTTGGGCAATTCCACCAGTGACAATTCACCCGAATGCAGGAAATCCGTTCCCTTAGCACGCCGCGAAGTTCCCAGTCACTTGCTGAACGTCGGGGCGCCTTTGCAGCTGGGCGGAGTGGCGGCAATGGTAAGCTTCGATCAACTGGCAAGTTCTTATGGCTGGACTCAGGTACCACCGATGGTCGACCCCTTCTACGGATGCGTGCTAGAGTTGCGCCATAATAACTACCTCTACGACCTCAACGCCACCGACTACGACAAGAACACCTACAAGCCCTGTGATGCTCCAGTACCTGCTCGTGTCATCGTGGGCAAGGAGTCCATCGTCATCATAGTTGTCAGTCTCCTGTGCCTTATATGTGAGTACTTCTCTTATTGGATGTTGAGACAAGGTGGTAAATATAATTACAAAAATAACTACGAACTACACTATAAATTATAAATATAGTTACAAAACTGTGAACTACATGTCGCTTTATCACGTAATGATATAATGACGCTCTGCTTAGTGACATATTCTAAAACAGGTTTGTACTGCGTTTGTTGGTTCCAGTGGAAAGTTTGTAGCTTCTTGTCTATCTGCCGATTCCCTTCCACTATTATCCTTCCTTCGTTGTCCAAAATGCTCCGCATAACCATGGGGCTTCCGCGTGCACAACCGTCACCCCATCTTTGTACCGACGCTCTATCATGTGGTAATAAAAGTTTGACTTGCAACTCTCATGACACACTTGTCTTAAGTGACCGACTCTTAAGATCAAGTTCATCCCGACGCGGGTCTCAGTCAGATGACGACCCGCCTTTGAAGCTTTTGGTCATCTGACCGAGGCCTTCATCTGGCTTACCGGTACACCCCTTTAAAAATTGCGGTCATAGTTATAACCATTTAGTCACCGACTCTCACATTCAAGTCACTTCCTGTCTGCCCACGTATGCACCTTTGACCAGCAAAAAAAAAAAAAAAGCATATACACATACCAATTTATACACAATTTATACTAAACTACGTTTCAAGAACCATATTCCTTTTCATGTCATCAAATATACTAAATGCCTTATGCTGTTTCACTAGAAACAACTTTATATTTTACGTAAAATAGAAAAATCTTGACAGTTTCCAATATTTTAACTCATTTTTCTGAGTTTTTTCAAAAAAAAAATTTATCAATTTGATTTTTTTTTTCATTAAAATTAAGATATTGTCTGGTTACAGGACATTAATTTAGAGAATAAGTACTGACGCTGGTCATAAAGTGTGCACTCAAAATTACGAAGAAATTAGAAAATATTGCAGGAATGTTGGGATGATATTCGCCCAGTTATATTGGACAGTGCAGATTTTACCGGACAGTCGCACTAAATTCTGTATTTTAAGTTTTTTATATTTGAGTTATTTCACTGTTATTATCACAATTTACTCTGCCCTTTATTGAATGACGTTTCTCCCAACTAAACTTTATTAAAAGTTTCGTTTTTTTTATTCTAAAAATAAACATGTAGCTTTATTAGAGTGTGAGGTTAACTGCAAAGTCTTGTCCAATACTTCGGTACCTTTATTGTGCAAACGTTTCGCCCAACCAGTGGCTTCCTCAGTCCAATACAGAGAAGAATGGTTGAGGATCAGGAGGAGTTTGAGGTAATCAGTCCCTCAATCTTGAAAAAGGTTGATGGATGGACTGGTTCCATGGACTCCAGGCTGAGGGACTGATTACCTCAAACTCCTGATCTTCATCCATTCTTCTCCATATTCGACTGAGGAAGCCAGTGGTTGGCGAAACGTTTCCACAGTAAAAATACTCGTGTTGCACAAGTCACTCACGAAATAACACGACTGCAACAAACCACGGGTTTTCAGACTCACGAGCCATGAGTTCTAACCCCAACCCGAAATAACACATACAGAGTCTGTCTCAATGTTTCCTCCATCATTAACCCCCTCAGCTTGATGTATGTCTCCATTTACCCTTCCATACAAAAAAATTATCGCCATCAGAAAGGGACAGAAAAACAATGTGGTCAGAAAAATAAATTATTCAGGATCTGCACAAAAATAGCACATAAATATTTACCCCTTGCCATGTAATTTTTTACCCCCAAGGGGTAAATTTACCCCTGGTTGAGAATCACTGGTCTAGATCATCAACCTGTCGGTTCTCCGAGGCCATTATCTACAGTCATGTGTTGTGGTGTATCTCTGCAGTGCTGGTGCTGCTTATACTGTGTCTGGCGCGACGCAACAAGAAGTCCGTCTCTTACCCTGAGCTGGACGGCATCGTCAAGGAGACTATTGGAGGGACTGACATTGAGGGCTTCGGAGAGAAGGACATGACCCAGTATGACCTTAAGCTGCTAAGGGTCGGCCCTAATGGCTATCTCTACAACGGTGAGTACACATTCTCTCATGTCCAAGCGTTGTAATCAGGGTTGATCCAAGGAAGGAGAGGGGTAGCTTCAGTTCATTGGATCAAAATATTTCGCCAGCATCAAGGCATAACGCTTTAAAATGTTTACATATTGTTTTCTTAGCTTCTAAATAATGTATACTGAATAAGGCAAAACCCTTACGTCAGAGTGTTGTTCATGTCGATATAATAAACCAAGTATTGGATTGTAATACGAGAAGTGAGGGATATGCAAATGAGACGTATTGTGATATGCAAATGAGACACAGTGTGATGTGTTAACAAGACACAATGTGATGTGTAAATGTGAGACAATGCGAGTTATGGTACTGAAGGTACCATAACTCGCATTGGCTTCTTCAGCCAGTGGAAGGCCTCGGTCAGATGACCAAAAGCTCCAGCGTCAGGAAACACTTGTCCTGTTTCCTGACAAACTTAACGTGACCTAAGTCCCTTGATAACACCACACCACCGCAGCCAGTTATGGTATTTTGTCGTGAAGACGTTTCGCCCTCCAGGGACTTTACTAACAAACTCTCTGAAGGACGAAACATTCTTCGCATTGTGTGTTTACACGGTAAGTGAGGAAAGAAAGTGTTATAATATTGGTAGAATTACCGACAATGTTAGGTAAACGGACACAAGTGTAACTAATGTGACATTTTATTGTGGCAACGTTTCGCCGTAACGGCTTGACAAAGCTCCTGCAGAGCGAAACGTTGCCACAATAAAACGTCACATTAGTTGCACTTGTGTGCTTTCACCTAACACGAAAGAAAGTGTCGATAATGTTTATATGGTGGAATGTCTTAAGGCGGACGGGGCCCCGCCTCTTACTCCTTCAGAAGGGAGAAGATCAACTTGAAAATCCGTCAACTTTCTCCAAGGACAACAGTGGAGTAAATTTATGAAAGCTTTTATGTTAATTCAGATGTAGTGACGAGGTTCAAACCGGTCGTCTGGTGTCTCTAAGATTGTCTACTCGGCGCAGGGGATGGCACTTTGTCGAGGATTCACTAGCCATTTTAATGTCATAATCTCGTTTAAGTTTTCTTATTCCTTTCATAACATGTGATGAGCTGCTTCACAAAGTCATGAGAATTCTTCAGTCAGTTTTACTGGGACTGATTGCGATGGCATTAAATTCCCAGTAAATATGGTTGGGTAATTCTCTTGACTCCATGTAGTGGAGTTGACTAAGTCGCCGGGGGGATGGTATTTCCAGGACCACCTGACTGAGGGTTCGATCCTCGTCACTCCGATTAAAATATCACATTATTTAATTACGGACTTTTATGCTGGTTATTAATTTTGCACGAGGAAATAAGTCAGCACATTAACGTAGCCTTGCTATAATTTATGCGCTATTAAATGTCTTAATTTATTCAACCTGTCAAAGACTTTGCACAAATTTGAATAGATTTTTGTATTTTTGTTAAACCTTTCTCCTGAAGGAGGAAATTTTCATGTCTCTAAGGAATATGAATAAAGATACCACTTCCTCAATAAAGATACCACTTTCTCAATAGAGATACCACTTTGCAATCTTTATTGGTTAAACGTTTCGCCTGCGCAACAGGCTTCTTCAGTGGATGTGGATAACTGGTTCAGATAACATACGAGTTGATAAATGAGGCATTTGTGCAACAGTTAGGTATCTTTATTCTTTATTCTAGAAACGCTTCGGCAGCCAGTGGCTTCCTGGGTCTAGTTCGGACTGAAGAAGCCACAAGCGTCTCATTCTTCAGTGGAACACAGGCGAATATAACACTATAAACACTAGAACTTGTCGGTACTGCCTTCAATAATGTACAACTCTAAACACTTTAATTAGTAGTTGCAAAGTGGTTAAAGGAGAGATACTGACACTAGGGCTATCAAAGCGCATGTTCTTATAGAGTTATCAACCTTATTCTTTTTTTTACACAGGGTTTTACAAGGTTAGGTTAAGGATTCCTAACTTTATTTACAAGCTTAGAGCTGTTACCTACATCAGCTCATTTGAAAGCCTTTTTATTGTTATGAAACAAATATGGAACAGAATGAAGTTGGGTAACATTGATAATGGGTGGGCGAATATTTTTTTTTAGTGGGAATATTTTTTAGTAGGCTTGCTGCAGTGTTCCTCCTATTTTACGATCTTGTACATAAGTAACCGGTACATAGAAGAGAGGAGATTACGACTATGTGACTTTGTAAATGGTCTAAGTCGGACAGAAACGTCGTCGTAAGCTCCTCTCTTCTATGTGAGGGTTATTTGTGTATTGTTCCTGTCACATTATTGTGGCTTGTTCTTTATGTTCTTATGATACAAATATAGTAAATGAAACTATAGACGAGGTGAGTGCTCAGAACCACGTATACTGATGCTGTTTTTATGTCAACATACTGGGTCAAAGAACTGGTAGGCCGACCTTTCTTTACCATGACAAAGAGGAGACGAGGAGATGACCGCAGGCTGCTCATTACAGGTACTTAACCGTGAATTTCAGGCTGCTGGGCACTCCCTAAGTGCTTGTAGTAACTCACAGCACTGCTGGGCACTCCCTAAGTGCTTGTAGTAACTCACAGCACTGCTGATAGCTCACGTTTTCTAAAGTATTTAGCCACAGCACTGCTGTAAACTCTCCTGGTTTCAAGTTTGTAGTCTCGGCTCTATTGTAAACTCACGTTCCTTCAAGTTTTCAGTCGCTTCTGTATTGGTATCTTCCGTTCCTACAGTTTTTCAGTCATATCTATATTGGTATCCTACGTTCAGTCACAACTGTATTGGTAACACGCAGTTTTTCTGGATACTTTTTTTCTTCTATTTTTCTTGTCAGTCATATCTCTACAGGTCACATTCCTCAAGATTTTCATTCACAGCTCTAGTTGTCACTCATTGTCTTTAAATTCTTTAGTAACTCGTGGACCTTAAAAGTCTTCTGGCCATTAACATCTTCATGATCTTTAGTAAATCAGTGTTTTCAACTCCTTTAGTAACTCACTCAACCTCTTCAACTACTCACAGCTTTGTTGGTTGTTTATGGTCCTCAACCACTCACACCACTGTTGGTTGTCTGTAGTCGTCTGCCACTCACAGCACTTGGTTGCTTGTAGTCCTCATTTACTCACAGCATGTTGCTTGCTTGTAGTCCTCAACTACTCACCGCACTGCTGGTTGTTTGTGGGTCTTCAGGTCTTCAGATAATCATCAGTGCAAATCAAGTACTCCAGGAATTTTGGGCTTTCATACAATACCTCACACCTTTGTGGGTTTTTTTTTGGACAATCGTTTACAAAATCACATTTTACACATGGTGAATTACTAATCCCAGTATTTAGATGTATTAGAGTTGGATCCGCTTTGGCTTGCCTTGAGTTTCAACCTCACTTGTTCTGTGAGACGTACAAGAGTCATTCTTAGAGTCTAAGATTCGGTCTTTGCTCATCCCAGCCCGCTACAGCCTCGTTACTATTGCTCTCTGGTTTCTAGTATTTGAACGCGAATGTACTTGATGTAAAGACAACTGCTGAATGTACAGTGTACTGACAGTCATCAACAGTCTGACTGGTGAGTGGCCGGGCCTTGAAAAGCGGACGGAGAATCAAGCCTTCACTACTTCCTGAATGACCCATGCGTGTTTAAAGTTCTGTGAAATATATATAATAACGTTGATGATTCACAAAACTCATACACACACACACAAGTAGACTTGCTTAAATATAAGATATATCGTAAGAAATGTACGTTCATGCTGGTGAGGGGCTCTTCATCTGAGAAATTGGAGCTATTTTTCCCATCCTCGCATATAAACTTTATTACCTTCAATTCCCAAAGTCCTTATAAGCCCTTGTCTGTTTAGGGCTTTCCCGTGAATGTAATCTGAAGGAGGATGTTGCAGTCCTGGAGGTGGGAAGCACCTGCACTCTGAAGGAAGGGTTGGCATGTTGCAGTTTGAGGGTCATTTGAATCGTTATGTTTGCTCACCTCTGGCAAAACTGCTATTGAATGAGTGATGATGAATATGTTTCCTTGCTTTTCGGGTCACCCTGCCTCGATTGGAGACAGCCGGTGTTCTAAATAAAAAGGACATGGAAGAATCTTGCGGGAATTTCCTCCCAGCAGAGCTGGATTTACTGTTACTTGGGTGATAAGAACATAAGAACATAAGAATGGAGGAACACTACAGAAGGCCTACTGGCCCATACAAGGCAGGTCCTTATCAAAACCACCACTACCTAAGAATTTACTCCCGTACTCACGACACTAATCAAACCCAGCCCCTCCCACTTATATATTTGTCCAATCTCTTTTTAAAGCCACCCAAGGTCCTAGCCTCTATCACCCTACTCGGAAGATTGTTCCACGCATCTACAACTCTGTTTGAAAACCAGTACTTGCCTATGTCCTTTCTAAATCTAAATTTATCCAATTGGTTTCGTACACCAAGGAATGACGTTTGTCAGGATTACTTGGGGAACTTCAACAGGATTATGAGGATATCGTCTAAAGAGGATGTCATGTATTCTTCAAGAACTAGTCTCCTCTTTTCCCATGCCCTTTCTATTATTTTCATTTTTGGTTTCTCCTCTTCCTTCCCCCAGGCTCTTCCTCAGTTCCCCCAGGCTCTTCCTTCTCTCAACATGGCTTCCGCTTATCAGAGTATTTCAGATTTCGTCTCACTTCTGAGGAAGTTGGAGAGTATCTTCGATAACTCTTAACCCGGCGGACTAATGGCTCTCACAGCCTCAGGCCGCTCGTCTTCAACTCTAGACAAGTCTCACATCTGCGTTATTAGCCCACTTCCGTTTGTGTGGCGCTGCTTTTCCGGTTATTATATACCCGTTGATGAATAACCGTTGAGGAGGTATACCTGTTGGCGTATACTGTCATACTTGTTGACTTCAACAAGTATGAAGGTACTCTCCTATAAGGTACCCCGTGGCCTGGTGGCAAAAGCTCTCGCTTCACACGGTGAGGGGGTCCGGGTTCCTTACACCGGTTGTCTATATTCACCCATCAGTATAAAATGGGTACCTGGGTGTTAGTGGACTGGTGTGGGTCGCATCCTGGGACACTGACCTAATTTACCCGAAATGCTCAGTACAAGGGGCTTTCTATATAGTAGTATGTCATTGATGTCAGCTAGGCCTGTATACTTTGTATACAGATAATATATAATAAACCACTTGATATTCTACTTAACTAAAGTGTCAGCTGTTAAAGGATATTCTATAATTCAACAACACTATAGTACTTCACTATTGCATTTTTTTAATGTGCTGTTAAGGGGTGTTGTATTATAAACTAGCTATTAATATACAGCATTCCATTCTCTCCCTCAGTGGCTGCTGTTTCAATATATTGACCTGTACCAACACAGAGGTGTAATGATCGCTAGTTATTCATACAAACGAAGCCAAATGGACAAAATGAAACACTGATCTGTGGTACAAACGAACACTCATAGACACAATGGAACACTGTTCAGTGGTACAAACAAGCCCAAATAGACACAAGAGCACAGAAAATAAAAAATTGCTGTGTGTATATATATATATATATATATATATATATATATATATATATATATATATATATATATATATATATATGTGTGTGTGTGTGTGTGTGTGTGTGGGGTGCTGAATGGGTAAAACTGGTCAATTAGCAAGAACTCACTTAAAATTAAGTTCTTTCTAAAATTTTCTCTTTACGTTTAAAGATATATTTCTTTCATTTATGTTCACATTGTTCCATTATTATTTATATTGTTTCTTATATTCCAATTTTCGTCTTATTCCATTATTTTTCATATTGTTCCATGTTCAAATTGTTCCATTATTCTTTATATTGTTCCAGTATTCCTTACAATGTTCCATTATTCCTTACATTGTTCCATTATTCCTTACATTGTTCCATTATTCCTTACATTGTTCCATTATTCCTTACATTGTTCCATTATTCCTTACATTGTTCCTTTATTCCTTACATTGTTCCATTATTCCTTACATTGTTCCATTATTCCTTACATTATTCCATTATTCCTTACATTGTTCCATTATTCCTTACATTGTTCCATTATTCCATTATTCCTTACATTGTTCCATTATTCCATTATTCCTTATATTGTTCCATAATTCCTTACGTTGTTCCGTCATTATTTAAATTACTCCATTATTCTCTATATCGTTTCACTATTCCTTACATAGTTCCATTATTCTCTCCATTTCCATTTTTATCCCTGTTCCATTATTCTTTCCATCGTTCCATTATCCTTTCCATTGCTCTAATCCCTGTTCCATTATTCTTAACAATGTTGCATTATTCTTCACATTATTCTGTTTTATTCTTTATATTGTATCCCTTTCTTCTCCCATTGTTCAGAGGATGGCACAAATTCGTATACAAATCCTGTTTACGAAAATATAGTGAACCCACCTGAAGCCTTGAGTAAGTAGCCACCATTCGGTCTTTGCTCTTATCCTGACCGTTTATTGTGGTATTTTCTTGTTGTACCTGTTGATTATCCCGCTCTAGGTTTTTTTGGTCCCAGTCCCTTTGGTTTGTGGACCGGCCAGTCCATCTGATACGATGGTCGGGTCGTTTGACCGGCTGGTTCATCTGAATGGATGGTAAGGCCTCTGGACCGGCCGCTCCATCTGGTTGGATGGACCGGCTTGGCTATGGACCAGGCTGCTTCATCTTTGATCGTAATTGCTTTGATCAGCGGCTGGTGATGATTCTGGCCTGATATCTAATTTGATCAGTGATTTTTGTATCATATTTGCATGAATTTCCGACAGGAATAAGAAGGTTTGTGGAATTGTGTTATTTGTCCCTTGTCTTTCTTAGGCTTTAGAAATTGTGGGGTGAACTTAGATTTCTGCTTTGGCCTCTCTGCTGAAGAGGGACTCAGAGAGAGAGAGAGAGAGAGAGAGAGAGAGAGAGAGAGAGAGGTCTACATATGCATTACTCTTCTTGATTTATTTCTGTATGGGTTCGTTTGTGTCTATGATAAAAAGTATCTGTTATTTCTTACATAATGTGGGAATACTCATGGAATATATATATATATATATATATATATATATATATATATATATATATATATATATATATATATATATATATATATATATATATATATATATATATATGTAGATAAATGGTTCAGAGAACCGACAAGTTGTTAAATTAGACACATATGCAACACTTGGTACTTTATTGGGAAAGTTGCCACACAGTGGCTCATCATCAATACAGTGAAGGTATAAGGAGAGGAGGAGTTTGAGGTTTCAGTCCTCGGCCTGGAGTCATGTGTTCAGTCCATCAATCTTGTTGGAAGTGTGAAACGGCCGTAGAGATGGCTTATATGCTGTAATCAGGTGAGATGCAGCAGTAGGAGGCAGGTCATGTGGTTCAACCACTGTCTAGTCCTTGTCCAAGGTTTGACAATGTTGAAGAACCTTTGTATCAAAACCAAGAAGTTGCTGTGTCAGACAGATTAGATAAATGGTTCAGAGACGACAAGTTGTTAATTAGACACATTGCAACACTTGGGATCTTTATTGTGAAACTTTCGCACAAGTGGCTTCATCAGTCCAATACAAAGTAGAAAGGATAAGGAGAGAGGATTAGGTTTCAGTCCCTCGCCTGAGTCGATTGTTCAGTCCATCAATCTTGTTGGAAGTGAGCAAACGGCCGTAAGATGGCTTATATGCTGTATCAGGTGAGATGCAGCAGTAGGAGGCAGGTCAGTGGTATCAACCACTAGTCGAGTAAGTCCTGTCCAAAGGTTTGCCGTTGAAGAATCCCTTTGACAAGAACCCAGAGGCTTAGACAGGATGTAGATAAATGGTTCTCTGAACCATTTATCTACATCCTGTCTGACACAGCAACTTCTTGGGTTCTTGATACAAGGATTCTTCAACATTTGTCCAAACCTTGACAAGGATTACTTCGACTAGTGGTTGATACCATATGACCTGCCCTACTGCTGCATCTCACCATTACAGCTATAAGCCTTCTACGAGCCGTTTGCTACACTTCCAACAAGATTGATGGACTGAACACATCGACCCAGGCCGAGGGACTGATAACCAAACCTCCTCCTCCTTATACCTTCTACTTGTATTGACTGATGAAGCCACTGTGTGGCGAAACTTTCCACATAAGATACCCAAGTGTTGCAATGTGTCTAATTTAACAACTTGTCGGTTCTCTGAACCATTTATCTCATCCTGTCTGACACGCAACTTCTTGGGTTCTTGAACAAAGGGATTCTTCAACATTTGTCCAAACTTTGGACAGCTTCACTGACTGTGGTTGATACCACTATGACCTGCCTCCACTGCTGCATCTCCCTGATTACAGCATATGCCATCTCTACGGCCGTTTGCTCACTCCAACAAGATTGATGGGACTGAAACATCGACTCCAGGCCGGGGACGAAACTCACTCCTCCTCTCCTTTACCTTTCTCTTTATTGACTGATGAAGCCACTGTGGAAACTTTCCACAATAAAGATACCCAAGTGTTGCATATGTCTAATATATATATATATATATATATATATATAAAAGAGTGCTGGTAAAATATTAGACCAGAAACATCAACATCACACATCATACAAGTCTCATTAGACGCTAAATTACAAATTTTGTCTAGAAGCATGACCTGCACATCCCAAGTCAGCATGGATTTAGAGCAGGATGATCATGCTTACCACGACCACTGGATCGTCCTGACAATTTACTGGGCCTTTGGAATAAAACTAAAACGCACTTATGTTCTGCCCGGAATCCCACATAGTCATGATTAGATAAAGCTCTATACAGAGCGTAGCATTATCCCAGTGAAAGCTTCTTAGATACCGTGTCTCGTCTTGGCTATTATTGGCAGTACGACAATTGGTTTTATAAATACATGTGACCTTCCACTGTTGTTAGTGCTATTGTTTGACGTATCTCCCTTGTCGCTCAATCTAGCATTAACCATATGTCCTTGTAGACTTGAACATTGATTGTTTTTACTTGAGAAACTGGTTTTAGAATTTGTTTAAAGGTAAAATATATCATGTGAGACAAGCTGTTTTTGGGTGCTGTACACGCACACGCACGTCGATAGAATTTAATTAAGAAAGGGTAGCCAGGAGCGGTGACGCGACCCCTGTCAGCATAACAAGGTGAGTGCAGGAGCCAGGTTCAGTCGTAGGTGAGTTGAAATGTATGGACAAGTCTCCTTACACCTGTTGCTCCTGGTCACCTAGCAGTAAATATGTACTCTTTATTTTAGTCAATTGCTAGGGATGTCATTTTGGAGTTAGAGGAGGCGTATCTTAGATAAGGCTGGGTTTCAAATGAACTGGGATAGGATAACCACTCTTATTCTGTACATCGTGAGCTGTGGTAGGATGCCAGCTGCTAGCCTGTAAATGAGCTGTGGTAGGATACCAGCTGCTAGCCTGTAAATGAGCTGTGGTAGGATACCAGCTGCTAGCCTGTAAATGAGCTGTGGTAGGATACCAGCTGCTAGCCTGTAAATGAGCTGTGGTAGGATGCCAGCTGCTAGCCTGTAAATGAGTTGTGGTAGGATGCCAGCTGCTAGCCTGTAAATGAGCTGTGGTAGGATGCCAGCTGCTAGCCTGTAAATGAGCTGTGGTAGGATGCCAGCTGCTAGCCTGTAAATGAGTTGTGGTAGGATAACAGGTAATACCCTGTACATTCAACGGTATAATAAAAACAGGTAAGGCCCCCCCACGCATCTAACATCTGTAAACACTGACGAGAACACAGGAACGCTAGCATGCAAAAAGGCGATTACCAAAACTTAATTATAAAGCTCCTGTAAATTCGTGCCCACCTGTGCACTGGAATTTTCACAGGTACACAGCTACAAGTACAGTTACGACTGAGTCTTCAATAGGTCGTTGGCGAGCTTAGCGAGGACATAAGAGGAAGAGGGTTATTTTTTTAAAGTTAGTGTGCTTAGAGGCTCGGCTTGTGAGGTATCTTGATGCCTATGACGGGCTCTTGATTTAACATCAAGAAAGAGCCATTTTGATTCATTTCTTTCGTTCTGCCTTTTCCTGCCCCCCTTCTTACTTTCTGTCTTGCTCTTCTCTTTCCATGTTTAACTTCCCTCTCACTCTTTTTTGTTTTCTTCTAACCAGTTTCCTTGTTCCCACCGCTGCTGGCTCCCTCAGAGGGGTTCACGATCTTCTCTCAGAGGCGTACAACTTTCCTTAAAGAAATACTCTCTCTCCTCTCCTTAGACATGTATCACTTCCCCTCAGATACATACCACCACCCAACAGAAAAATACTATCTACCCTTCAGAGACGTACCATCTTCCCTCAGAGATGTACCGTCTTTCTCAGGAGTCGTACCGTTTTTCTCTGAGGTACCACTTTGCCACAGGTTATTTTCTGAGTGACAAAGACCCTGAGGTTCATTTTCTGCTATTGAACACGACGGGAGGGAGATTCCAACCCCAGGATTTGTGGCATTTCATTTCTGACTACCAAATGGATGGAGGTAGGCGGGTGGGTTGGTACTGAAGATGTAGGAGCTGCCTCAGAGACATATGAACATGAAAAAAAAATGTATTTTACCAGTAGAATAAAAAAAACATTACCGTAGATGCAACAATTCACCAAATAATCGCCACTCGGGAGAGGAATACTATGACGACTTTTCGGTTGATGCTGGACAATTGTCGGGTCACATTGAGGTTCCATCTACAGTGGGTATCTATCAAGCACTTGGTAAAGGCCCACTGTGGGGGACCTCGTATGATGCAGTCTTTGCTTGCTGGAAGTGTTGTTGAAATTGCCTCTCAGAGAGAGAGAGAGAGAGAGAGAGAGAGAGAGAGAGAGAGAGTAAATAAATATGTTCCACTCTCGTCTTGGTGTGATTAGATGCCCTTTTGTAGAAAGTGGTTTGATCTTCCTTCTTCAAGATATGTTTCATTCCTCCTCCTCCTCCTCCTCCTCCTCTTCCATCTCCTCCTCCTCCTCCATCTCCTTCTCCTCCATCTCCTCCTCCTCCTCCTTCTGCAGTGCCAAGTCGAGGTTAATCATTAGTTTAATTCCCTCTCGTTCTTTACACTAGTATTTTCTATTTATGGCTCCATGTTTTTTTAATTTTAATTTTTTTTTCTTGCTCTCTCTCTCTCTCTCTCTCTCTCTCTCTCTCTCTCTCTCTCTCTCTCTCTTTTACACAGGGTTTTACAAGGTTAGGTTAAGGTTCCTAACTTCATATACAAGTTATGAGGTGTTTCTTACATCAGCTCATTTGACAGCATTTTATTATTACGAGACATACAAACAGGGAACAGGATGAAGTTGAAGCCCTGGAGGGTGTTTCGGGGGTCAACGCCCCCGCGGCCCGGTCCAAGACTAGGCCTCGCGATGGATCAGGACCTGATCAACCAGGCTGCTACTGCTGGTTGCACGCAAACCGACGTACGAACCACAGCCAGGCTGGTCGGGAACTGATGCTTGTCCTGTCCAGCTCCCTCTTGAAGACAGCCAGGGGTCTATTGGTAATCCCCCTTATGTATGCTGAAAAGGAATTGAACAACCTTGGGCCCCTGACACTTAATGGTTTGTCTCTTAGCGAACTCATGGCGCTGGAGTGACTATCACTTGAACAATCAACACAAATGCAACGTTTGTCCCAGTGTAGAGTTTTATTAAGTTATAACCTGACGAAACTCCTGGTCGAAACGTTGTCCCAATTAGCAACGTTTTTTTATGTGCACGAATATAAGGATTAACAGCGAACTTCAAAACAGCAAACTTTGAACATAGACTTTGAACATTATGTGGAACAACAGATTTTGAACATGTATAGAACAATATATATACGTCTTTAAATTTTATCAATATTTCCTTCGATTCAGTTTACAATACATATGTTCAAAATCTTTTGTTCTAGATACATTGAATAGCTTCAGTTTCTTGAATCAAGAGCCTTTCCCCAACATCAAGACCCCCTCCCTCCCTGCAACAAATAAATCAGCAGAGGCTGGTGAACCAGTACAGTCCGAAGCATCATACGCAATGTAACTCGGGAAAAACAAACATAGAGTACATTGGGATGAGTGTACATTTGCGTAATGTAACGACGCGCCTTTGATAGCATGGCTTTTATTGCCTAACTGAAAATATTCGCCCAGCCGGTCACTGCTCTGATAATGCGGCAGTTTCTATGAATTAATTCATAGCGCTCACATATTACAAAGGTTCGCTATAGATAGCACTCGCGTAATGAACGTGCTGGCTACGAAAGGATTTGAAAAATTTATGCTCGTTCGCTACAAATAGCGTTCACAGACTGTACATTTTCGCTACGAATAGCGTTCACAGGCTGTACATTTTCGCTACGAATAGCGTTCACAGGCTGTACATTCTCGCTACGAATAGCGTTCACAGACTGTACATTCACACTATGAATGGTATTCACAGACTGCACATTTTCACTGAAAATACGTGTAGTTGATAGGCCTTAGACCTAGCAAGCTTAAATTTCTTATTTACCAAGAATTATTAATATTATTGTTAATAATAATTATAATATTAATTATATTATTATCACAAAATTCAGTGTTTATCAAGAATCATCAGCTCCACAAAGGGTGTAACTAGGAAGATACGATCAAAATAATTTCTTCCACATTGTTTCCTTATTAACAGACCAAAACCCACCACCACCTCGCCCCGACATTCACAGAAACTGGAAATGAAAAAAAAAAAAATTATGAAACGTTCTGTTCACTTTATTATCAAACGTTTTCTCCCAAATGGAGAATTTATCATTCCAATAAATCTATCTTTGAGTTCATTCAACTTGAATATATGGTTAGGAATTCTCTTGATAGTTAGATTTTGATGAATTAGATTCATGTGTAATGCCCGAGGACACTATTTTTGAAGGTACTTTTCAATTGCAAGTGTTGCAAGTGCTTATACAGTTGCAACACTTCGTGTTGCAATTGTAAACTGGACAGGTTCAAGGGTGAGAAGAGTTGGATTAGAGAAGGACCTGCCAAGTGTGGGCACATATCATTGAGTAAGCCTGCTCAGAGGGTTTCTTCAGTCGAAATGTAGAGGAGACACTAAAAGTCGTGGAGATGTAGATAAGAGGTGATCAGTCTCTCATCCTGGAGAAGTCTGAGGTGGTCAGTCCCTCAGCCTTCGTGTGTGTTCATCTCCATACAATTTTTTAGTAATGACATTCTTAGTATAGTACATGTACTATTCATAGACTATCCAGACACGTACTATCTTCATTTAATTAGGGTAATTATCTAACTCTCTTCCTAGTGCTAATTAAATTATTTTTACCGTAATTCTAGGAGCGTTCAACAGACCTTTAAAAAGTCTGCAGACTTTTTAGGAAACTGAACTGAACTCGTATCTAAAGTTGTGGATGTTTCATTAATATTTCTTGGTCATCTTAACTGAAGCTAGGTAAGGGAATAGAGTATTAATATTGGTCTGACAGGGGTCGTGATCATGGTCTGATAGGGGTCGTGATCATGGTCTGATAAAAGTCTGACAGGGGTCGTGATTATGGTCTGATAGGGGTCGTGATCATGGTCTGATAGGGGTCGTGATCATGGTCTGATAGGGATCGTGATCATGGTCTGACATCGGCCACGATCATGGCCTGACAGGGGTCGTGATCATGGCCTGACAGGGGTCGTGATCATGGCCTGACAGGGGTCGTGATCATGGTCTGATAGGGGTCATGATCATGGTCTGATAGGGGTCATGATCATGGTCTGACAGGGGTCGTGATCATGGTCTGACAGGATCGTGATCATGGCCTGACAGGGCCACGATCATGGCTTGACAGAGGCCACGATCATGGCCTGACATGAGCCACGATCATGGCCTGACAGAGGCCACGATCATGGCCTGACAGAGGCCACGATCATGGCCTGACAAGAGCCACGATCATGGCCTGACAGGAGCCACGATCATGGCCTGACAGGAGCCACGATCATGGCCTGACAGAGGCCACGATCATGGCCTGACAGGAGCCACGATCATGGCCTGACAGGAGCCACGATCATGGCCTGACAGGAGCCATGATCATGGTCTAGGTGCCAGATATGAGAACAATACAAGTCATCTCTCCTTATCTTCCTCTTCACACTGCTAAGCATCTTAATTAACTCTTAACGTATATTTCACGTACGTATATCTTCTATTTTAATAAATACTCGTTTGTGAATATATCACATATACAGACTGCTGGATATACCATGCCCTTTGTATTTCTTCGTTTGTGTCTGTGTTTAAATAATTTTCGTTATTTTCAACAGGTTGTAAATCTTTTTCAATGCATTTTCTACTAGTAAATATATTTCACGGTTTTTGAACTTGTAAATAATTTTCACACTATTTCCGAACATATAAAAATAATTTCCACGGTATTTCCTCGCACATGCGGTCTCATCGCCAGAGTTATTTACGACTTGCGTAAAAAAGTCTTATTGTTGCAAGTCACAGCGTTATTTACCCTCCACGTCGAGGTGTTTCACAATTGTGTAAATGCAACACTGCAAGGCTGTGCTGCCTGGCCTCACTCTCCCTCTAGTTTCATTTACCATCCATCTGGCCTCACACTCCCTCTCTAGTTTCATTTACCATCCATCTGGCCTCACTCTCCCTCTAGTTTCATTTACCATCCATCTGGCCTCACACTCCCTCTCTAGTTTCATTTACCATCCATCTGGCCTCACTCTCCCTCTAGTTTCATTTACCATCCATCTGGCCTCACACTCCCTCTCTAGTTTCATTTACCATCCATCTGGCATCACACTCCCTCTCTAGTTTCATTTACCATCCATCTGGCCTCACTCTCCCTCTCTAGTTTCATTTACCATCCATCTGGCCTCACACTCCCTCTCTAGTTTCATTTACCATCCATCTGGCCTCACACTCCCTCTCTAGTTTCATTTACCATCCATCTGGCCTCACTCTTCCTCTCTAGTTTCATTTACCATCCGTTACCCAAGCTGACCTCCCCTCTCATCCTCCCCCTCGTCCCCCCGACCTTCCTAAATAAATGAATATTTCTGTGATTGCTCTCTTGCTACTGGTGTTAGGTCAGCTTTTATTGCAATATGTTGTTGCACGGGAAGTTTGACCAAACAATACTTGTTTATTAAAGTTGGGAATTGTGTAATTCTATTTTATCACTCAATCTCTCCGGAAACTTCGTTTTAAGAAGTTCGTATGATATTGTTTGTAGTTTTAGTGTTTAGATCTTCTATCAAAGGACTTCTACCTCCTTTACCCCTATATACATTATATATATATAAATATATATAAATATATATATATATATATATATATATATATATATATATATATATATATATATATATATATATATATATATATATATATTGTACCAAGAGAAACTTTGAAAACCTACCTAACCTTATCACAACAAGCGCAATTTAATTTAGCCTAACCCAACTAAATATATTTTAGGTACGTTAACATTAATTTAATAATAAACAAACACAATGAAATATAGTTTTTTCGTTATGTTCAGAAGGATTTTGGCGAAATTATTGCATACACAAATTTTCACTTGTCTTATATGGCAAGGTGAGCGTTGCTATTTAAGCCAAAATCGCAAGTTTTACCTAATCGGCAATATACATATTATATATATATATATATATATATATATATATATATATATATATATATATATATATATATATATATATAATCAGTTCATCCTTTCCTTGCTACCTACCCTAGTTAAAGTTCACTACTTACTATGTGATAAGCAAAATAAGTTGATCACTACCTTGGTGCCTGTGTCTTCCCCTGCAGGAGAGGAGAAACGACCTCGTCCTGACGTGGCTGACGATACCCACCAGAGAGACCCAGCGCCCCTGGCACAGATGCCAGATGGTCTCAGTATTGGTGACTTCATTAATGACAACATCAAGAAGGTAAGGTATTCCTTGTGGATGTTGCACACAACTATGCAGCGAGTGTGCAACACATGTGGATGTTGCACACAAGTATGCAGCGAGTGTGCAACACATGTGGATGTTGCACACAAGTATGAAGCGAGTGTGCAACACATGTGCGTTTACAACACATAACCGTACGTGATATAATTACATTCAACATACGTATGCGCTACACATACATGTATGAGGGGGGAAATACGTGTATGCACCCGTATGCAGCACATGTATCAAATATGAGGGGGTAATTTATGCAATATATGTGCACTGGATGGAGGCTTGATCCTCCGTCTACTGAGCGCGAGTGTACCCGGTCACAGGACCGGGTCGCTTTCGTCTCCCATGTCGAAGTTCGTTGGTTTGAACCTACATCGTTGACTGGTGTCTAAAACACACAAACCTCCCCAGCATCCTCACCTCTATCTCACTAATCTCTGGTGTTTCTAACCTCTACAGGTTGACAAGGATCCTTCAGACTTCGATGACGTCCGTCACTACTGTTACGAAGGAGACGAAATGTCTATCGCATCTCTGTCTTCCATAGGCTCAGGTAAGTTGGCTTGTTATTTGCGTTTTAATCTGAGACCTCAGTACGTGAGCGAAGGAAACTCAGTAGTTTTGGATATCATTTAGATATGTAATGTCTTGATTGTCATATTGGCTTCACACCTAGATTCGTCAGAGATAAATCACACTGAGGTGTTTCCGTTCGTGTCTTACTCAGGCGGTTCCTCGGATAGCAGCGAACCATTCGACTACAAGAACGACTGGGGTCACCGCTTCGAAAAGCTCAATCAGATTTACGGGCAAAACGCAGACGAAGAGGAGGACAGTGACTACGAGTTCCCTAACATCCCAAGGCAAAGTAAACGGGAATCCCTTCGTCAGCTGAGCAAACATAAATCTCCAACCAGTACCCCTACACAGTCTCCCTCAGGTGACCCTGCCCAGCGCCCGTCAGATGTGCCAATTTCTTCCTCCTCTGCTCATCCCGAAGCCAAGGGTAGCAAGGAGGCTCCAAAACCACCTTCGAAGCCAGAGTATCATGAAGCTCTTAACCCGATGGCTACCTACGGTGCTGTACAGGGAGATGAATCTTGGTGCTAGTAGCTCAGTTCAACTAGCAAACGAGAAGTCAACAGCAGTGTGATACTAGCACAGTACTGTCAAAAGTCTAGCTGACAGAGGGACAGCAGGAGGCTAGTAGTGTGGTGTATAACCAGCCAAAACAATGACCAAATAGCAGAGTTAAACACGTTATTTGTGTGAACGTTCATTTGTGGTGCACTCCTGTACTGTAAACATCCTCAACGGGTCGCCTTCCTTCAACAAATACTATTACAATATTGTCAAGATTCGCCTTCGAATCATATTAATGCTCTTGGTGATACCTTCATGACAATAAACAACACACACACACACACAAATATATATACATTATGTATATATAATAAGGCGAGTGATAGGAGTATATTTGTGCACTGCAGATGGAAAGTGTTGTATGATGTAACAAATTATGAATGAATCCAAATGTCTTACTGCCAACAATAGTGAAAAAAAAAGATTGCAGAACGAGCTTTTTTTTTATCGGGACGACGTTTCGCTCTGTGTAAAGCTTCATCAAGTAGTACTTAAAACATGAGAAAGCTCTACGTAGAGCTAAACGCTAACCAAACTGAACGTTGCTCTGCACCGTTTGTCTTTTGTTTAGTCATGAATGCTTCATTGTTGTATGGGAGTACTGTATACCGCATGCTTTCACATTACATGTACATGTGATTAGAATTAATGCTTGCGACATCACAAACCAAAGGTGCTTCAAAAGTTGAATACTACTCAGCTTTCCATTCCAACTCCTCCTCGTCTCACCCATTCCCATCTTCCACTTGCCTCACCCGTTCACACATTCCTTCTGGCCTCACCCATCCCCCCAACGATTGGCCAATCCCTTTCCCACTTCTGGAATTACCCATCCCCACCTCCTACTTGCCTTATCCATTCCCATTTCCCACTTGCCTTACCTAAAAGGACGTAGCAACAGTGATGGTTGGGAGAGACACACACGCCTTCAACGGGAAACAGTTTAGAGACTGTTTACCCTCTCAGGTTCCTCTTACCAGTCTCCCTAAACGTGTTAGAAGTGTAAGGGTCAACATTGCTTATCAAATTTTCCTCATCCCTGACCGTGATGTATAAAAGCGTGATGTATAAAAGCGCTAAGCCCGTAAGAATCTTACAGCTCCTGGGAAAATGGGAGGTAACACAGCCTGGAGATACGTGTTGATTAGTGCAATTCGTCTGTGTAAAAGTTTGATGTTTGAACTTGAGCGAGGCTGCCGCGCCTCCTCACTGCTCTCAAGTTATCATTTTCACGGGGAAGCGCTAAATCTGTAAGAGCCACACAGCGCCTCTAATAATGGAGGGCAAAAGAGCTTGATTTATTGGGTGGGGGTTAAAATTTCAGGAATGAAAATCCCTATGCTAGTGTTGTACGCATATAAAATTCTATATCATTGGCGCACAAGATCACGCATTAAATAATTCGTATAATCATGTTTACGTTCTGATAATAGGGCTTGAATTACGTCGTTTATCCCATTTTCTTCAACGTCCAAGAGCATACTCACTTGGCTTCAGGAAACAGGACGAGTGTTTCCTGACACAAGTCCTGTAACAGGTCAAATATCCTGTGGCCTTTCCCAGCAAGGTTTTACACCCCATTGGAAAAACTGTGGTGTGTTTTAAAATAATATTCCTTGCTAAGCAATATATTATTTTACGTATTGCCTAGCGAAATCATAGTAATTTTAGGTGATATTACTATGATGTTAAGGTTTCTAGACATTCTTGCCTTCTAAATGCGGTTATTAAAGTGGCGTTTATCGCAACGCTTAAGTTAATCAAAGACCTTAAACTGGGAAGTTTATACTGAGAGGGAATTTAATATATAATTAGCTCGCCAGTGTGGTCGTTACAGCCACGTCTGGTGTGGTCTTGGCGACCAGTTAAGTGTTGTCCTGCCAACCAGCTGTGATGCGGTCGACCAAGACTAAGACGCCGGTGTATCTCAAGGATTCCTAGTTTTTCTCTCTGTCCTGACCTAATCAATACTTTTAACCAGTGACGCGGTCGGGAAGTTAGCTTATAACTGGAGTAGTATAAGTCATGTACATGGTCACAAGTTGATCTCATAAGCATGGTTCTCACTCTGTTGGTGTGGGCTCCGAGTGGTACTCGAACTGGGGGTTACATCTCTGTGCGTCGTGCCTCTCTTCTTGTCCCCACAACCATGATCAAAGCCAATTAACACAACTCAGACATTCCTTTTGTTACTGTTGTTATTTTGTTTAAGAGTTTCGTCCTTTTTTTTTTTTTTATTTAATATTAAATTCACAAGAAAATATGTAGTCTCGCTTTTATTATATAATGAAAACCACTCATTTTCGTATTATCACAATACTTTAAGAAAAGTTGTAATTTTCTATTGATTTTTATAATATACACAAAAAGCTTAATCCGTATGGAATAGGAGTCGAGCTTCAACGCCGACCATATATATATATATATATATATATATATATATATATATATATATATATATATATATATATATATATATATATATATATATATTATATTCTTTTCTCCTGCTCTACCTGTTAGACCACGAGCCAAGGATCCACTGCCAAATTTCGTTTAAGTGTGTTACTAGTCGTGTAAGAGAGTGATTGTTAAGGTGACCATGTCTGAGTTTTGGGTAGTGTGTCTGCCCTGGTGCAGAAACCAAGAGCATATGTGATAATTAACCAATAATTTTTGTTTGGGAACAATCTCTCTTCAATGCCATCCCAAGAAAGGGTATTACTTGCAATTTTATTGTTATTATGATTATTATTTATTATTATTATTCACACAAAATCCTAGTTAAGTCATTCAGATCTCAAGATAAATTTAGGCATTGCAGATAGAGCTGAAAATATTCTTAACTGGTTGTTTATCATATTTTCTCTGTGTTGCTGGGGTATATATATATATATATATATATATATATATATATATATATATATATATATATATATATATATATATATATATATATATATATATATATATATATATATATATATATATATAATGAAAACACACTAAGATAAAAAATATTCATATAATTAATTACATGACTGCCTTTAATTTTAGATAATAAGGACTTTCATTCGTATAATTTAAGAAGTGCGGATCATAGAATTATATATATTAATGGTAATTTTGCTGAGTGGATAAAACAAATGGTGTATAATTACTAAAGGAAAGACAATGAAAAGATATTGCATATGCAATATGTGTGAAGAATGTAAATCACAATAACGTGGCTGTAACAATTCCCAACTTACCTCCAAATTGGGGGTGAAACTAGAGGTGTTTCGATCTGTCCTTGATCTTGATGATGGTCAAAGAAAGATCTAAATGTCGCCCAGCTTGTTGAAGGTTTGAGAGGCAAAACGTGCCCTCAAGTATGGGAGAAAGGGACTGTGTGTAGAGCAAATCGTGTCTCGATAAATTTCTGTTTTGAGCGAAACGTAGTTTATAAATAGTGCTCACGGGAAGGATTCGAATCCATATCAATAATCATTTCTAAAACAGCGGTGGGCCATGCTAACCTTCCTAGTGTACGGAAGCATACCTAGACAGCATGGTACAGTGATTAGAGAACTAATCTCTTAGCTTTGCCACTGAAATCGAGGCCATCGCTCTGTGGGCTGTTTAAAGTCTCATTATTTCGATCTCGCCAGTCATTGATTAAGGCTGTAAATTAAGGTTTATTCTACACATAGTTTGTTTCTGCCACTGTGTTTTCAACTCCAGCATACCCCCTACTGTCTTGGTCAGTGGTTTATATCCAGTGGGGGTTCTAGATTATGCCAAAGATTTTAAAACTATAAGAAGTACTTAAGTGGAGACAGGATTCCTGCAGTGGAAAACATTTCAATGCTTCACATTTACAGAATGGAAATATTGCTACGTGAGCCACGCTGACGAGAACATAAATGTCCATTGAAGGTGAGAATGCACACTGGCGTGAAAGTAGGAAGCCATATAAAGTGACCAGTGTGATATAACTAATATTTACCTCTGTAGTAGAAATCGATGAGTTAGATAGCATGAGTGCACAGTTGGAGTGTACATTATATAAAGATTCTTGTACACATTGTCTGTACTCGACAAAGTATAATTTCAGAGCTGGCCAAACCTCTTTCAAAAAATGTCTTGTGATACTAAATTGATACATTGCGAAGTTTAGCACCTACAGTATGATTTGCGCATTTATGTATAGATGTGAAAATGAGACAAATTTTATTACTTGGAAATTCATCTCGAAATCCCCTACATAAATGGGAAAACAGTGTGAAAAAATGACTTTTATGGAAAACTTAGAGTAGTTCAGTTGTAAGTCTCTTGGTAAAGAGAGAGAGAGACAGGTCTCTTGGTAAAGAGAGAGAGAGGTCTCTTGGTAAAGAGGGAGAGAGGTCTCTTGGTAAAGAGAGAGAGACAGGTCTCTTGTTAAAGAGACAGGTCTCTTGGTAAAGAGACAGGTCTCTTGGTAAAGAGACAGGTCTCTTGGTAAAGAGACAGGTCTCTTGGTAAAGAGACAGGTCTCTTGGTAAAGAGAGAGAGACAGGATGAAGAGATAGTCTCTACTGTGACAGCTTTTCATTTATTGTAGAGCATTATCAAGTCATTACCTGGTAAAGCTCTACACAGACCGAAACAGGACTTTGCTAAGCTCTACTCGTAAAGTTGTCAGACCCTCTCTCACACTCACTTGAAACCTCTTGCTCAGTTTCTCTTTTTACCGAGACGTAACTGTTCTGACCTAAGTCACATATATAATATGACTCACGAAATCACAATACCACTACTGCGGACAAATCACAGAACTGATGACCCAGGTACACTGCCTGTGATTTTTAATGACTCACTTGCCACCCTCACCCGTTCTGTGATTTATATAGTGTGGCTTTCCTTAAATATTCACTTTCCAGACTGGGAATTACGAGGAAATATAAAGACAAACAGAATCCGAGAGAAAATATATATAAATCCCATTAAAAAGGAGTGTTTATATGCTGTAATAATAATAATATTTCTATGTAAATTTACGTCAGGTAGAATGAGCCTTATATATTATATATGCTCAAAGGTCAAAATTTTTAATCATTTCACAGAATATTTTTTTTCCCCCGTCATGTTATTTTCATGTTGAAAGACATGAACGATACTTTAGAGATGAATTCTAAATTTTGGAATGAATTATGTGAGGTTAGATAATCTAATACCAAGTTTGTGTACTGAAATACATTCCCAACACTTTGTAAACCTGATTCCAATTCTGTGTATTTTGAATTCAGTTCGTTTAAGTATCATTATATTCCGAACATGTGCTGTAAACCCGTGTGGGTCAGCGCTGAGTTCAAGAGCTACATAATTATAACTAGCTAGATTTTGTTACTGAAGATGTATGTGTGTGTATATATATATATATATGTAAGTCAGTGTACATATCATAGTCAATGATTTATGTGTGTGTATGTGTGTGTCCCGTGTGTGCCAGGTATTTTTACTAAGCACCTTGCATTAACACTTTGACCATAAGCAACTGAGATGCTATAATTATTATTATTATTATTATTATTATTATTATTATTATTATTATTATTATTATTATTATTATTATTATTATACTGTTAATCCTTCTGTGCCATTTTGTTGAACTGGTGAAGGCTTGATCCTCGATCAGTCCATCGCGAGAATGGATTATATACACCCGGTGTTCGCTAAACACCCGCGGGTTGTTGACATTCCCGCGAGTCCTTAAACGTCTGTGGGTGTTAATGCAAGGTGGTGCAGGGTACCTGTGGCAGGAGTCAGGTGTTTGGTATGTGGGGAAGGAAGTCGTCAGGTGTTGTAAGGCAACTCTTTTGTATCTCGTTTGAGAAAATAAATCTTTTTATTTATACTGACATGGTGATGTTATTGAAATTATTCCCCCCCTTCCCCCCGACGGTGTTACCGCGAGGAGGACCTGAGAAAGTGCAAAGGTTGGCAACAAAACTTTGCCCCCCTCCTTCATAATTCAACCCAAGGTGTGTGTGGAGGCTCAATACTCCGTCTTCTAAGCAGAGAGAGAGAGAGAGAGAGAGAGAGAAGGAAGCAAGGGAATCGAGGGATCTGCAGTTACTATTACACATGACTCCTAAGGTAAGTTGGAGGTAAGATGTAGAATTGTTATTCCACCAACAGCAACAGCCTGGTTGACCAGGTTATCAAAACACAAGCCTGGCTGAGTTAAGGAAGTAGGGAAAACTCGTCAAAGGTATATTAAAGGTATATAGTGTGATACCAGAGGTTCTCTGTTAAAGATTTGTAGCTAATGGTCGTCATAGTAGTAGTAGTAGTCATTGTAATAGTAGTATTAGTAGCAGTAGTAGTAATAGCAGTAGTAGTATTAGTAGTAGTAGTATTAGTAGTAGTAGTAGTAGTAGTAGTAGTAATAGCAGTAGTAGTATTAGTAGTAGTAGTATTAGTATTAGTAGTATTAGTAGTAGTAGTAGTAGTAGCAGTAGTAGTAATAGTAGTATTAGTATTAGTAGTAGTAGTAGTAGCAGTAGTAGTAATAGTAATAGCAGCAGTAGTATTAGTAGTAATAATAGCAGTAGTAGTAATAGTAGTAGTAGTAGCAACAGTAGTAGTATTAGTAGTAGCAGTAATAGCAGTAGTAGTTAGATTGGATACTGAGGTTTAAAACCTATCGACTATACGAGTCATTAGGCTGCATGACATATTTTTCACCTCCAGTCAAGAATATTTTAATCCCTTCAAAAGGGATAAATATAAATTTTCAGTATACATACACTGGTATACATACACTGGTATACATACACTGGTATACATCCACCTGTACTGTGTACAGTAGAAAATCATTTCCAAATCTACTTAAAAAAATAGAAAAAATATACAACAGAAAGTGTTATTTAAATTTCATTAAATTACTTAATAAATAAAAATGTATTAAAAATCTATATGAAAATACTTTTGAAATGTCCTAAAAGAATACACCTTTGTTTACAAGAGCAAATTATATTTTTGTTACGAAAGTTACTGAAAGTAGCCATGTGGTTAGGAAAAAAGGCGAACACAGCTTGCACAACAGGTACGACAGGGTTCGTGAGACTAGCCAAAAAAATATATAAATAGGTAAGAGGTTAAGACAGCTAGTTGGGTGTACACACACACACACACACACACACACACACACACAATAAAAATTAATGCACATGTAATTTCATGACGATACAATAATTAATAATTAATATATCACTATTTTTAGAAAATAATGCAGGAAATCCCCGTCCGGCGCCGCAATAAAAAATTCAACACTGACTCTGAAAATTCAATTTAACCATTATTAACAATTTTTTTGTTTACCGATATTATCAATTCAAAGTAATTCTGTTGTGATAATTGTAATACAATTAATACAAACTATAAAAAATGCAGTTATGATCATTATCATCATCATAATAATAATAATGCCAGTAATAAGAATAATAAAATAATGCCAGTAATAAGAAAAATAAAATAATGCCAGTAATAATAAAATAATAATAATCCCAGTAATAACGATGAAAATAATGAAATACAGATATATTTATTATTATTATTATTATTATTATTATTATTATTATTATTATTATTATTATTATTACTAACAACAATATTAATAATAATAACATTCGTAGGCTTAGAGATTCTCTCCTTCCTTCAGGTGACTTAAAATATACTGCAGTGAAGTTAATTTTAAGAGATGGATAAGTTGCCCTAAGTCCGGGAGAGCTGAGGCTTCCCTCATGCGGCCTTCATTAACTTAGCCGCTTGCGGAAGGAGAAGCAGCGAGAGCCGCATGAGTTTAAATACGCTTTGATAAATGGGGTGGAAATGAGAAGGCTCTCTCCCTACCCTCCACTCCCTCCAGTACGGGCTTTAAAACACAGGGGTTGTTAAAAAAACGGGAAACTTGTGGTTTTGAAAACCCATGGGCTTAGAAAACCGTGCAGGGAGGTTTAATTACTTAGTCTTAAGTTATGTTTGGATGTCAGCTAGTTAAATAATCACTAAAAATAGTATACTATTACTGCTTATCCTACTAGAGGGACAGAAAGAAGGAGAAACGAAGGTAGAGGGAGAAAGAGAGATAAGAGAATGAAAGGGAAGGAAGATGCATAAAGAAGGGAGAAAAAAAGGAAAGTAGAAAACGTAGAAGGAAATGGAAGGACGCTAACAAAAAAGAAGGAATGAAGAAAGGAGATGAAAAATGAAGTAAAATAAAAGGGAACTGAGTTAGAGGAAAAAAAAACAAGGTATTAAAGGCAAGAATAGGGAAAGGGAGGGAAGCTAAATAGAGAAAGACGAAAAGGGAGGAAGGAAGAGAAAGAAGGAAAGGAAAGGAACATAGAAAAAGAAAGGGAATAAAAGAGTGTTTAAAAAGTAAAAAAAAAATAAGGGAAAATAAGCTAAACAATGAAGGAATTGAGATAAAGGCAAGATAGATGAGAAAACAGGAAAATAAACTAGGCTAAATAGAGAAAGGGGAAAAAGAGAAGGGAAAACAGAGAGGGGGGGGGGGGAAAGACGAGGTTCGTCTCAAAAGAGACGAGTGATATTGACAAGCCAATAACTTTTACACATGACAAGAACAACAACACACGTCCAGTTGAAGCTGACATTACAATCAAAACAAAATAATATTCCCCCTGGGGTGTAGGATGATGAGGACATTAATCCAGGGGAAAGAGGATCTGAACCCATGGCAGTGCTCAGACTAGCAGGCCAATGCTCTGACCACTAGAGCATGTTAGACTGATGATTTTCACTGGTAGATTTATAATTCTTTGAGGGTGAAGGATCTGTTAAGGTGTTCAGCTGTGTTTTTCTCTATATTCTTCGTGATAGAGAAGCGAATTTCTTTGAGCTGTGAGAGTAACTTTGGTGACTGAAGCATCCTGCAGCAGACAATAATGACAGTAGCAGCAGCAACAGCAGCAGTAGCAGCAACAGCAGTAGCAGCATCAACAACTATAGTATGTCCAAATTTTATTTCCTCTTATTACTTATCAAAGCACATTTTTTCCAATTCCTCGAGATAACTCCCTTCACAAGAGTGGTCGAACGGAGTGGAGGGTGGGGAGAGAGCCTTCTGCTATACCATCCTAACTTCTCTTGTCCAGACAGAAGTATAGGAAGTTCTGCTGTAATTCAGTCGTCAACGGAAAACCTCGCTACAGTTCCCTAAGCTACAAAATATAACTGACTCGCGAAATCATAACGACATGATTGCAAACAAACCATACTACGGGCCAGGTGGCCCAGTGGGTAGCGCATCGGTCTGGAAGTTTACGACTCTCTTCCGCGAGTTCAAGCCCCGCCCGTGGTATGGTTTGGCTACAAAATATATTTTTACTAATCTCTTTGACTATCTATCTCTTGCCTTCCTCCTCTCATTCCTTCCACACACACACACACACACACACACACACACACAGGAGCTGAGTCTCGACCCCTGCAACCACAATTAGGTGAGTACACACACACACACACACACACACAATGATGTAGTGTGTGTGTGTGTAGTGGAGGCAGGATCCATATATAGCTTTAAGAAGAGGTATGACAAAACTCACGGAGAAGGGAGAGAGTGGACCTAGTAGCGACCAGTGAAGAGGCGGGGCCGGGATGTATGACTCGACCTCTGCAACCACAAATAGGTGAACACACACACACACACACTAACACACACACACACACACACACACACACACACACACACACACACACACACACACCAGCTTCTTCCACTAACTTGAGCCAGTAAAGTCATTTTTCACAAGACAATAAGTGCCAAAAGTGTTACCCGCTCATGGCTCTGGGATCTTTATTACTGCAACAGAAATTTACTGAGACTAATTCATTGTCTCTCCACAATGCTACTGAGACAATAATTATCTGGGGAACTGTCTGTCTACAAGCCAGTCTATCATTCTGTCTGTCTTGCTGTGTTTCTTTCTGTACCTCAGGTCTTCAACGACAGTTGTTTTTTTCCTGTTCCACACTTGACCTGTCTGTGTCTCTGTCTTTGTCACCAGTCTGTTCGCTACAGAATCTGGTTTATGTTCCTGTTTAAATTCTGGAATTTAATGAATTTCAATGTCTTTTAAGATTCCTCCTCGACTGTGTACTAGTTTATATATAGTGACGTCTATCCTCAGTACTGAAAGGTCTGTCCTCAGCACTACTAGGCCTTTCCTCAGCACTGCTGGGTCCCTTCATCACTGCTGGGTCTCTCCTAAGCACTGCTAGGTTTCTCCTCAGCACCGCTGGGTCGATGTTTCTATTGTGTAACACCTCACTTCACCTCACCTCTTCTCTTCCCTCTCTCTCCTCCCCTAGGGAAGGTGTTCTTATTGTTGATGAATTGGTATTGTGTGTGTGTGTGTGTGTGTGTGTACTCACCTATTTGTACTCACCTATTTGTGGTTGCAGGGGTCGATACTCAGCTCTGTGTGGGTAGGTGTTATCTCTCGTATCTGTTCACGTAATTATACTCAAATTTGTGAGTAATCATACCCAGATCTGTGGGTATCATGTCCTGATCTGTGGGTATCATGCCCAGATCTGTGGGTATCATGCCCTGATCTGTGGGTATCATGTCCTGATCTGTGGGTATCATGTCCTGATCGGTGGGTATCATGCCCAGATCTGTGGGCATTACACCTCTACGTCACGGAGGTAGAACAATTTTTTCTATGAAGTAGAATGCAGAATTGGAAAAAAAAAGTAGCGTGTCATCTACGAACGAGATAATTAGGAGGAGGAACGAGATAATTACAGAATGATTGAACAGTAATTAGCAGACATAGGATAATTAGGTATTAATTTGTGACTTTTCTATTGGCTGACTGGATTAAGTGCAAGATTGTGATGATTGGCCAAGCGCGTTTGAGTTTCAGCAATCTTGGCCATGTTTCAGTCTTGGCCATGTTTCAGTCTTGGCCATGTTTCAGTCTAGGCCATGTTTCAGTCTTGGCCATTTTTCAGTCTAGGCCATGTTTCAGTCTTGACCATGTTTCAGTCTTGGCCATGTTTCAGTCTAGGCCATGTTTTAGTCTTGGCCATCTTTCAGTCTTGGCCATGTTTAAGTCTAGGCCATGTTTCAGTCTTGGCCATGTTTCAACCTTGGCCATGTTTCAGTCTAGGCCATGTTTCAGTCTAGGCCATGTTTCAGTCTTGGCCATGTTTCAGTCTTGGCCATATTTAAGGCTTAGTTATGTTTTAGTCATACTCATGTTCCAGTCTCACTCATGTTCCATTTTCGCTCATGTTTCAGTTGAGTGCCAGGGCCACGAGCCGAGATACGACCCCCCGCAGTTACTAAGAGACGAGTACAGATGGGTGTAAGAGTACACCCAATGTGGGAGTACTCTGTGATCTTCTGTCAGCGGCTGATTGCTACCCATGATCACAAGCTTCCTGGCTCCCTTCTCTTTCCTCACTTGGTGGGGTTTGGTGGGGGTGGGGGGTTGAGTTTTCTCTCACTGGGCTGGGAGCTGGGTTTCCCCTTTTCTCTCCTTCCCCTCACTGGGCTAGGGGTTGGGCTTTCCCTCTTATTTCTCTCACTTCCCCTTCTCTTCCCTCTCATTGCTCTTCAAAGAATCACATTCAGTAGAAAGTCGAGTTCTCTAAGTAGATTTGAGGTAATATAAACTGGGAGGAAAGTTATTTATATATAAATAAATTTATATGGGGTGGCAGGAGAAGTGGAATATTTAAATGGCTTCACGAAGAAATCCAAAGAGTTTTCCTCGAAGCCTTTTAATCCACCTTTCCGAGGCTATGGGACCCATAATTTGCACCAGAGGTGGACCCCATCACACACACACATATTATATATATATATGTTGTTTTACTCACTATTGTATTCTTGTTAATGTATTTTATCTTGAAATAAATTATATATATATATATATATATATATATATATATATATATATATATATATATCAGCTCTATCAAGGATATATTAATAAACAGGTATTAGAAATCAAAACTAACCAGCACTTGTTGGTCATATTGAAGCCACCAGTCTATTGACTAACTGGAAATTAGACTTTTCTTGAATATTTGCAGTTAGTTCTAGAGAAGTTTGACGGGAGAGAGGGAGAGAGGAAAACAACACAACTAGCAGAGTCAAGGAGAGCAGAAGCAGAAGCAGAAGCAGCAACAACAACTACTACAACAGCAGCAGCAGCCTGGCCTGAGGGGTCCTCGACTTGGCTCTCAAGTGTCACCCACAGAGAGGGGAGAACTCCAGGGAAGACGACGTCTCAAATGAGGGGAAAAGGAAGGGCTGGGATGTGAGGGGTAACACAAAATGATAGAGAATATCCCGTTACTAGAGGAAAAATGGTTTGGAAAAAGTACACGATCACTGCCAAGAAATACTCGTGTGTGTGTGTGTGTGTGTGTGTGTGTGTGTGTGTGTGTGTGTGTGTGTGTGTGAAACACTGCACCCTAATTTATAATCAATAATGACTTACAAGCAGCATATTTCTGCGATTTTTTTGCTTATTCCGATATCGACAGCGATAAAATCTTAAGGAGTTATTTGTAAGTATTTATTACGCTATTTATGACACATTTGCTTCCATAAATTTTGCCGCTGTGGTAGTCTCCAGGTACCCTGCTACACTAGTCTCCAGGTACCCTGCTACACTAGTCTCCAGGTACCCTGCTACACTAGTCTCCAGGTACCCTGCTACACTAGTCTCCAGGTACCCTGCTACACTAGTCTCCAGGTACCCTGCTACACTAGTCTCCAGGTACCCTGCTACACTAGTCTCCAGGTACCCTGCTACACTAGTCTCCAGGTACCCTGCTACACTAGTCTCCAGGTACCCTGCTACACTAGTCTCCAGGTACCCTGCTACACTAGTCTCCAGGTACCCTGCTAGACTAGCCTCCAGGTACCCTGCTAGACTAGTCTCCAGTTACCCTGCTAGACTAGCCTCCAGATACCCTGCCACACTAGTCTCCAGGTACCCTGTTAGATTAGCCTCCATATACCCTGCTAGACTAGCCTCCAGGTACCCTGCTACACTAGCTGACAGGGCAACACCTTGTCGGGACTCACAACCCTTGCTGCACTCCCTACCTTTTTTTTTTAACCAATCAAATGCCGCGTCTGGAATTGAATGTTTAATTAAGGGCGACGTCAATTAGAAAGGAGTCCGTTCCACCAAGGAATGACCCATGAATAATGCAGAGAAATTAGGAACACGCAGGTACAACTGTCCTGTAACAGGAGAATCCTCAGGTAGTTTGTTGAAATGAGTTATGTACCAGTGACTTCATTTCATAATAAAAATTAATAATAATAATAATAATAATAATAATAATAATAATATTATTATTATTATTATTATTAGTATATTATGTAGTATATTACCGTATATTAATATTTTCTTGAGTATAATATCTTTAAAAGAAATAATTATAGTTGTAAATGTTTGTAGTATTTGTTGAGGTGTTGAAAATCTGTTGTTTGTTTATATTGAGAATGACGGACTGATGTTGTCTAGTTCATGTGGAATTGTAGTTTGAATTGTGACTGGCATGAGGAGAGAGTAGGCACACACACACACACGGTGCCAGGAGCTATGATTCGACCCCTGCAACCACAACTAGGAGAGTACAGGGAGCAAGGAGAGAGAGGACCTAGTTGCGATCAGTGAAGAGGCGGGGCCAGGAGCTATGTCTCGACTCCTGCAACCACAACTAGGTGAGTACACACACACACACCAATAATGACCCCAGATTGGAAAGGGACATTAGAAAATGTCATAGTTGCCAATAAATCGTTCAATACCCTATCAAGTCCAATATTATTGACTCTAAGCGGCAAAACATCGTCACTCAACCAGGTACTGAGCTGCTTGTGGCTGTGGTAGTAGTGGTGGTAGTAGTGGTGGTGGTGGTAGTAGTGGTGGTGGTAGTAGTGGTGGTGGTGGTAGTAGTAGTGGTGGTGGTGGTAGTAGTGGTGGTGGTGGTGGTAGTAGTGGTGGTGGTGGTGGTAGTAGCAGTGGTGGTGGTGGTAGTAGTGGTGGTAGTAGTGGTGGTGGGGTAGTAGCAGTGATGGTAGTAGCAGTGGTGGTGGTAGTAGCAATGGTGGTGGTGGTGGTGGTAGTAGTAGTAATAGCAGTGGTGGTGGTAGTAGTAGCAGTGGTGGTGGCTGTAGTAGCAGTGGTTGTGGTGGTAGTAGCGTTACTGATAGCAGTAGTAGTGGTGAGGGTCGTGATAGTTGTTTACCCACAACCTTTCTTACCTCCACCCTCTCTTCCTGTCTACTTACAACCTTTCTTACATCTCCCTCTCTTCCTGTCTACCCTCAGCCTTTTCTTCGCTGCTATTTTTAACCTTCGTCCTTCCCTCTCCACTCTTACATCCCTCTCATAGCCTTAAAAGAATATTAAAAATGTATTAAAAGCGAGAACGTTAAACGTGAGTGTAAGATTGGACTTCGTATGATTGATGGAATGAAGATAGAGAGAGGAGAGAAGATAAATAGCCGTGAGAATGAAGACATAGAGGAGCGGAGAGAAATGGCTGAGTGAATGATGGGATTCATGGTAAGCTGAGTCAGGAGTTGAGTAAGTGAGTGATCTTGAACCAACGTAGCTGAAGGTTAGAGATGCTGTGCTTCCATTACGAAGATGAATGAATCTATATAAGTTCCAGCGCCTCAGCGTGGCCATCCAGAGGGGAAATGCATGCTGCGTACTGGGCTCGCGTCCGGCTTCGGAGGAGCTGGAAGAGATTCATAATCTTTGATATATTGTACCAATGTATTCATGTTCATGTTTTGTGTTTCGTGTCAATGTATTCTGTCTATTAATAAAGCACTCATTCAATATATATAGGGAGTGGTAGGAGAAGAAAATATTCAAACAGCTCCGGGGAGAACCTCGTGTTTTCCCTGAGGTACGTTTATTGTCTTCTCTGAGGATGAGGGTTCCCAGTAAGTTCTAGAGGTGGTACCTCCCTATGTATATATATAGCATCTTTTTTGGTGTACATAATCTGTTGATCAAGAACTGTATATTTATCAGAATATATTGAAAGTGTATATTATTATTATTATTATTATTATTATTATTATTATTATTATTAATTATTATTAAAAATTATTTATTAATAATTATTAATTATTATTATTAATTATTACTATTATTTATTATTGATAATTATTATTAATTATTATTATTAATTATTAATTTTAATTATTATTAATTATTATTTTTAATTATTATTAATTAAAGGGTTTTCAGTTTGAACGAAGTAATAGTTTCTCCAGGTTAAGTGAGGTGTTACATACCTCAGTTGTAACTCTTATAAAACATAACTCTGCTCAAATATGACACTTGTTAGGCTAATCTCTTACCAATCTTCTCTTCTTTACGGCGTTACGCAAATTATATAACTTATTAGAGGCCTTGATGTCTTGTTCTTCCTAGCTTTCATAAATTTCAATAAATCCCATTAACACTCCTTATATTCCGCTACTTTTTGTTCCATTAAAAGCCACGATAAGTTGTGATTTCGTACGAAACATTGTGCCATTTCTGCTTTTCATGTGTAATTTTTTTTATTGCAAATTTTAAATATATCAAACAACAATGAAGACAGGTATGAAAATATATAAAAAATGCAGTAAAAATATATTTTTTAAACAATTTGCGATTTTGAATCAGTCCGTTTTATAGTTTCTAAGTTATTGTCCGCTAATTGGGGAATATAAAGAGACAGTATAATAGCCTATGTGATATGTCAAGGTATTAATGAAAATAACATACCAGACATATTAAGCACATATCCTAAATTTGCTTGGTACAGATATATTTGGTAGATATATTTTCAGATATAGTGGTAACCGTTTTGGAGCCTAGTTCTATCCATATCCACAGTATGGATATGGAGTGCACAATAAGTTATGCACTACCCTTCAAAGGATGGCTATGGGGGTGCACAATAAACTAGCCACTACCGTCCACAGGATGGTTTTAGGGTGTACGTTAAACTAGCTACTACCGTCCACAGAACGTATATGGGGTGCACAATAAACTAGCCACTACATCCCACTGGATGGTTATGGGGTACACCATAAACAACCCGCTTTGGCGGCAAATTCTAAAATCTCAAGGCACGAGGGAAGGCAAAATATTATGATTTACTCTTGGGATGAACTGGGGCACAATGAGTCAAGTCTGTAACTTGCTAGACCGTGTCTGCCATAAATGCCATCTTGATTACAACACGCTAGGAAATATTTGACGTGCTAAACTGCGGTGGCAGATAAGTTTTTCTGTCTTTATTTTTTTTCCCCTACCGAGAGCAATTTTCATGGTACACATGAGCAATAAGGTAGTTCCACGCATAAAACTAATCTGAATGCGTAATAGCAATGATTAAATAGAGGATAGGAGACGGGAGGGATAGAACTCTGTACTCTGATATGTAATTCCACTGTAGTCACGCCTAGCTTGTTACATGGTGTTACTCTGAACACCTTCGTGATGGCTGTTACACTCCTAAGTGCTACTCAGCGCTGTTATGCAGTGATGTATTGTGCTTTCTCGTGGACATTTGTTGTCTTAAGTGTAAACTGGCGCCGCGCCTATCAACCTCTCTCTTATTCCAAGCAATCAATATATATATATATATATATATATATATATATATATATATATATATATATATATATATTATATATATATATATATAATTCCACTTTATTATGAAATTTACCCAATGAATTTAATCACTGTGCCCCTTTCACCTGGTTATAAACTCGCTGTAATTATCAGCCGCATTAATTAGGAAATAATAAGGGAAATTACTTTATGGTATCTTGCTGTAATTAGATTCCATTTGGTCCAGTTCTTTATTTGTTCACCTCTCATTGTTTTCTGTGTATGGTTAGTCTTCCTTATTTGTCATCATCCAGAATATAGTGGAATTGCTAGTAGAGGTAAGATTCGCTATTTAGTTATACTTAGATATGCACCTCGATGTTAGGTATGGTAAGTTAGATTAGCATTGGGTAAGTTAAATTAGCATTGTGTAAGTTAGATTACCATTAAGTTAAATTAGTATTAACTTAGATTAAGTTAGGTTTGTTTAGGTAGAGCATTAAAACTTAGGTTAGGTTAGGTTAGGTTCCGTAAATAATGAGTTTTTGGGTTAGTTTAGGTAAAACATTAAGGTTTAATTAAGGTCTGGAGGTTGCCAGGATCATTAAGATTTCAATTAACATTGTGATAGATTTTTTTTGTGTTTTCGTAACCAGGTCTCCTGTGGTATTAACGATGTAATCAGTCCATCCCCCTGGAGGACGTAGTTTTGAGGTGGTCAGTCCCTCCACTTCGCGAGGAGTTCTGCGCTATAGTCTGGGACAATGTGAAGTCTTGTATACTGTATTCTGTATACTGTATCTTGTATACTGTATTTTGTATACTGTATTCTGTACACTGTAACTTGCATACTGTATTCTGTACACTGTAGCTTGTATACTGTATTCTGTATACTGTATCTTGCATACTGTATCTTGTATACTTTATCTTGTATACTGTATCATGCATAGTATGTCTCAGTATATATCTCTTTTTACCTCAGCTCTACAGAATTACTAATAGTTTGTGTATAATTTACAATTTCCATTGCAAATTCTTTATTCTTTTGAACAGTAAATAAAATACACCCAGCATATTTCTCAATCAAAAAATATTTCTCAAAACTGCTTTAAAAAATAAAGAAAAACATTCAAATAATTTAGACTAGTGCCGCAAAATAATGCGAATAGGTAATAATTGTCTCGCTAATTAGCGAGCTGCAATTATCTTACAATATCTAAAATTATTTTCTGTATAATTATAGGATACGTGAAATGACATCACTAATTATTTTACAGCAATTAATAGGTAAAACTGGTCAATTAGCAAGAACTCATTTAAAATGAAGTCCTTTCTAAAATTTTCTCTTATACGTTTAAAGATATATATTTTTTATTTATGTTAATGCAAAAATTTATAATTTTGTACCAAAAGAAACTTAGAAAACTTACCTAACCTTATTATAACAAGCGCAATTTAATTTAACCTAACCCAACTAAATATATTTTAGATACGTTTACAATAATTTGATAATAAACAAACACAATGAAATATATTTTTTTCGTTAGGTTCAGAATGATTTTTGCGAAATTATTGCATACACAAATTTTCGCTTGTCTTATATGGCAAGAAGAGCGTTGCTATTTAAGCCCAAATCGCAATTTTTACCTAATCGGCACGACATATATATATATATAAAGAGAGAGAGAGAGAGAGAGAGAGAGAGAGAGAGAGAGAGAGAGAGAGAGAGAGAGAGAGAGAGAGAGAGAGAGAAGAGAGAGCTAGCTCAAAGTAATCATTCTTGCACTAGCTAGAAATTCATAGTCAGTTTCAAAGCGTGACAACTAGAGGTGGTCGCGTGTTAACGTGGGTGGTGAAAATATTGTTTTACGTCCACTCACCCCACTCAGGCACCCCTCTCCAACCACTCTCCCTAGGTCCCCTCTCTAACCCCTCTCTCTGTCTCCCCTCCCACACAATGCCACCTCTCTCTCTTCACTCAGTCTTCTCAATCACCTCTGATAAGTTTTCCAAAAGGTCTTCTTTCTTACAATCACAATACATAGACACAGTCAGATATACACAAAGCGAATCACATACAGTCACAGACATACACAAACACATACACTCATACACACATAAACATGAACACACACAATCACTCATACACATAAACATGAATACTTACAAACACATACACAAACACGCACAATCATAAATACACACAAAAAGAAATACATACAATCACTAACTACGAGACTACGAAAAACTCTCATCTAACTCTGCAAGATATTAATCAACTTCCAAATTACAGCAGAGTGGAACAAACTACTCGCTGAAACTGAAGGCGCTGAACTAGCTGAACAAGAACTTTGCAAGCGTAGAATTCAACAAAATACTACGCTGGGACAAGTGGTTTAGCAACCACGTCAGAATGAACGGTTGACAACGAGCCGTAGTGGTGGTAGTAGTAGTAGTAGTAGTAGTAGTAGTAGTAGTAGTAGTAGTGGTGGTGGTGGTCGTAGTCATAGCTGTGGTGAACAATAGAACAACGCGAGTATTTATGGGAGAAATAGTACCAGTTGTAACCCTCGGAAATTTCCATCTTTCCTGTAAATTCCATGGCCCTTTTTCCAATATGGTTTGTTATACTTTTGCCGCCTCTGCTTTTATGCCTTCAGTAGCCGGAGGGAGTGGAAGGTGGAGAGAGAGCCTTCTGCTTTGCTATTCTTGCTTCAAACACCCAACTAATACTCGATAGTCTGTAATCGAGATAGTAGTAGGTAGTCTTTCTCAGTTGATAGTCTCGGTGTGAAGTCAAAAGTCATTTTCTCGCTGTCTTTCCCATATGCTCTCTCTCTCTCTCTCTCTCTCTCTCTCTCTCTCTCTCTCTCTCTCTCTCTCTCTCTCTCTCTCTCTCTCTCACTCCGGATCATTTTAACAACAACATGCAAATTGTCTCCCTGAGTTTGCTGATCCAGTTTCCCCAACTTCCTTAAGACGGATCACTGGGATTACCTTAATGATGAGTAGCGTCCAGAACCTTGTTTTCCCCAAGCTACCTTCACCATTTCCATTTGTATACCGAGAGGTAAAATTCGCGATTAATTAGCAAAACTGCTTATAGTGTAGCTTCACAGGCAGTAGGATGGTATACAAGAACCACCCTGGGTGGTACTACTCTTCTGTCATACGAATTTGAAACATATACCAGGCAGTAGGGTAGTAGATAGCAACCATCCAGGGAGCCTGTGCTACCCTCCTCTTATATGAGTGTTAAATATCTACACGTCAGGTAGTAGGCTAGAAGCCATCCAGGTATGTAGTACCGTCCTGTCTTACGAGTGCGACGTATATTCAGCGTTTTACACTTTGGCAAGATTGCTGGTCTTGCCTTTCCTTCCTTATGAACACGTAAGATGACAGGTAAATCTTAATTATATTTATGAATATAAAGTTATCTTTAACTTACATTACTTACAGATTTCATTCATTAATATTTCCTCTCCATTTCGAAGGTCTGATCTAGGTTAAAAGAAAGTTATCTTATATCTATAATTTCTGTTTTCTAAGCTCGTGGGCAAATTGGGAAGTAATCAGCTTTGATTTAAAGAAATTGAAGGATATATTAAACTTCCAGAATCAAGAGCCCTTCACCATTATCAAGGTAGAGAGGTCATGCATCTTGCTGATTTATGAAAGGGCGTAAAACTATCACAGGATATTCACACTTGATGTGTTCCAACGAGGCAATTTTCCAGTCGCTTCACTGTTCCCGTGTTCAGTGATTAACTGTAGCGGTTGTTGTTGTTGGGGTTTATAGGGCCACTGACAGCATACGGCGTATCGAACCCTAACAGTAGCGGTAAAACTCTAATGTTTGTTACACTGTAATGGTCTCCCTTTAACAGTTTCCACACGGGATATATATGTCGTGTCGAATAGATAAAACTAGCGATTTTGGCTTAAATAGCGACACTCTTCTTGCCGAATAAGGCATATAAAATTTTGTGAATGCAATAATTTATCAAGAAATCATTCTGAACCTAACGAAAAAAAAATATATTTCATTGTGTTTATTTATTATTAAATTATTGTAAACTTATCTAAAATATATTTAGTAGGATTAGGCTAAATTAAATTGCGCTTGTTATAATAAGGTTAGGTAAGTTTTCTAAGGTTCTTTTGGTACAAAATTATTAATTTTTACATTAACATAAATGAAAAAAAATATATCTTTAAAAGTATAAGAGAAAATTTTAGAAAGGACTTAATTTTAAATGAGTTCTTGCTAATTGACCAGTTTTACCTATTCGGCACGACATATACACCATGAAGTGTATGTCTCTCAGTGTATATATATGCTAAAAGCTTTCTATAATGATTATTATAGTTATTAAAGTATATTTGCCTGGTGGTGAACAGGTTACTTGCAGTCTTAATGACCCTCGTGTAGTCGACAGGTATTTAAACCAGTTAACTTACCATACACACACACACACAAAAAAAAAAAAAAAAAAAAAAGTACAACATTTACTTATTTAAAATAGCTTATTAAGTTCAAAATATTTACATAATTTTTAACCTTATTGTACGGTCAAATGTTAATATCAATTATAGTATAAATAATATATAAACATAATTCTACAGGGGTTCATCAGGGCATAAACAAAAGATAAACAAAAGAGAATTTTAAGCTGGCACACAACAGTTTTTTGTCTTCACACATGGATGAACTGGAGGAGGTAACTTCGCTTGACCTCATCCAGACGTTCCAGGAACACATCTTTTGATGTCAGGTTATGCTGCACTTCCCAGAAGTCACCTTCATTGTGTGTGTGTGTGTGTATGTATGTATGTATGTGTGTTTTACGGGTTCTCAGAAGCCCAGCGACAACCCTGATCTAGGGAGATTTACACGCAGGTTAAGGGTTGTGTTACTGATATCTCCTCTTTTTTTTTTACTTGCTTTCTGGTACATTTTCTGTCTAGAGTTAAATATTAACTTGCTGCTACCATTACTTTTGATATATAGTTATTTTTATTTCAGTAATAATAATTATTATTATTTTTATTTTAATATTAATTAATAATAATAATATTATTATTATTATTATAAGTGTGCGATTGTTTTCACATAAAATGTGTGTGTGTGTGTGTGTGTGTGTGTGTGTGTGTGTGTGTGTGTGTGTGTGTGTGTGTGTGTACTTTCCTAGTTAAATCTGTATTTTAGTTCCTAGGTCACCTCCATCTCTCTCCTTCGCTCATCAGTGGTCTGGAGTGACTTACTACCCGCTGGGCTTTGTTGTATCTACTTTTGAATCCATGTAGCGAGTTGGTTTCTACAACATCTCTTGGTGAGTTGGCTTCCACATTTCTTACCTGGAGGGTGTTACGGGGGTCAACGCCCCCCGAGGCCTGGTTCATGACCTGGCCTCGCTTCCACAACATATATTCCTAATGCATTCCAGGCGATCACTCTCCTCTCACGGTAAGATTTCCGTCTCGTGTGCTTGTACATGATGCGCACAAGCACATATGTGCATGAATGTGTGTACTCGCCGAGTTGTACTCAACAAATTAAGTTTGCAGGGAAAGGGGGGTCGAGTCTCAGCTCCTGGCCAAACCTCAATAGCTATTCAAGAACGGTCACCTTCCGCGCCTTGTCTCAAACTCCCTACCAGACTTTCTCTTAAAATATCGCTAATCAAGAAAGGTTAAACTACTATTTCTATCAGACACGTTTTAAACAAGCTCATTATTCAAGAAGCAGGTTTAAGAAGTATTTATGTCAACTAAAATGTTTTAAAGAAGCGCATTTGTCAAAAAGTAACTACAAGAAATGTTTATGTCAAACATTTTTAAAGCAAGTGTATATGTCATCAAGCTTATAATAAGTGTATATGTAAAAAACAGGTTTTAAGTATGTATAGGGTTAAACAGGGTTCTATGTACAAAAAACTAGTTTAAAAATAAGTATCTGTGACTTTGAAGAAATCTAAACAATTACTCTGGTATCTAAAACACTGTAAACAATGAACTGGCAGCAAACAAAATTCGATTATATTATGAAGTTTCTGCCGGCTGGGCAGGTCAACAAGCACCGCAGGATATATATCGATAAATGCGTTATATCCTGCCTTTACTCTGCTAGGTAATATTTCATAACCAGGAACTATGCGGCTGTGTGTTCTTAATTTCGTCCGTAAACAAACCCGAATAGACTTGAATAATTTAATAAGACTTGATCGAATCCTAGATTCAGACTTGAGTTGTTTTAGCTTTCTCAGTGTTAGTTCTTTACGGTGGTCATTCATTTTACAGAGCAGTCAATCTGAGACGACGTTTCTGTGTGACCTGCTCCCTAATCAAGGTCACTTGATAATGGTCCAGAACGGACCGAAACGTCGTTTAAGGTGTTCTTTGTAAATGTGTGTTAAGCGTGAATTGTTCCAAACGGTATTGTGATTTTTTTTAATTCCTTACATTATTCCCTGTCTGGGATACATTGTCAGTAATGACTGAACAAATATTGCAAATATATGTGAATAATTTGGCAAGTTTTATGGTGTCGATTAAACAATTATTATCATCATTATCATTATTATTATTATTATTAGTGATTAGTTTAAGCTGATACTATTATAGCAGCTTAGGCTACGACTCTCGTGTCGTAAATCGAAGAGGAGAATTTTTAATTTAACAAATTTAAAACAATATTCGATTATCCTCCACAGAATCTATCAGCTATACGTCATTGTAGCAAAGGTGTAATTTGTTGAAGTGGACTTGATTTACCTGTGGAAGAAGCATACTTTGGTGCAATCAAGGAGAGGTATGCTAAGAGTATGTTCGTATCGACGTGCTCGCAAGAGCTAGTTACGAAACTGGAAAAATTGATTTGGGTGTTGAGGTATAACCTTTGGTCTGTGCTAATCTTCCCGTGTTCACTTAGGAAGTTTGGTAGGAGTGTTGAGGTATAACCTTTGGTCTGTGCTAATCTTCCCGTGTTCACTTAGGAAGTTTGGTAGGAATGTTGAGGTATAACCTTTGGTCTTTGCTAATCTTCCCGTGTTCACTTAGGAAGTTTGGTAGGAATGTTGAGGTATAACCTTTGGTCTGTGCTAATCTTCCCGTGTTCACTTAGGAAGCTTTGTAGGAGTGTTGAGGTATAACCTTTGGTCTGTGCTAATCTTGCCGTGGTCACTTAGGAAGTTTGATAGGAATGTTGAGATATGACCTTTGGTCTGTATTAATGTTGTGGTCACAAGGGGGTGTTGAGTTATAACCTATGGTCTGTTCTATCGTTGTTGTGGTCACTAGAGAAGTAGGGTAGGGGGTGTTGGGATGTAACCTTTGGCCTGCACTAATATAGTTGTGGTCACAAAGAGGTGTTGAAGCATAACCTTTGCTTTGTCTTCGCCAAGATGTGGCAAGAAGGGGTCGATTCACAGCCTCTTGCTGGTCATAACTTAGCAGCAGAAGTCACGTGAACTTAAACTTCAGACAGAAATTATCCTTGAAGCGAAAAGTACTTGTTTCGTAAGACACAATATGCGGTTTATGCCACTTTATCGAGAGAAGACATTTCGTCCACCAGCGACGTTTCGTCCGCAGAGACGGTTTTTATCTTTGTTTTTGCGAGGCTTGTGCACAGACCTGGCCGCGGGGGCGCTTACCCTCCGAAACTCTTTCCAGGTATGCTGGAGGGTATACTGGGCGAAACGTTTTCTCAATACAATGCATAAACCACATACCGGTTTTTATTAACATATCTGACGGTATATAAGTCCAATGATGTATAACTTGTGTTTCATTATCAAGTTCGGTGTTACTGGATCAGTCTTATCAAGTTCGGTGTTACTGGATCAGTCTTATCAAGTTCAGTGTTACTGGATCAGTCTTATCAAGTTCGGTGTTACTGGATCAGTCTTATCAAGTTCAGTGTTACTGGATCAGTCTTATCAAGTTCAGTGTTACTGGATCAGTCTTATCAAGTTCAGTGTTACTGGATCAGTCTTATCAATATTACGGGTTCATCCACTTAGCATCAAGGCGGACGAAGACCGTAGAGTTATACACAATTCTATTTTTTTCCTCCCTTATTTTTTTTCGATCCAAGACGGACCGAAACGTCGTCTTAAGTTTCAGTCTTGTTTGTGTGTATGTTTTATAATTTGAAAAACTGGAATCCATAAAATTTTCTGCTAACCTATAAACTAGGACTATTTGTAAGATGGAACGTTGAAGTGTAACTGCGAGGCAGAGTAGCGTGGGTCGACACGAATGAGGTCGAGTGTAGTTAAGGTCGAGTATAAAAAATTGGCCTTCGAAATTAGCACTTATTGCTGAAGGTGAGAGATTGATTGCTTCTTGAGGTTTTCACGAACGGGAAATTGATGTCTGGCCTTCAAGTCCTGGGAACGTGAGTGAACGTACAAGCCTCTGATGGCTCCACTGGATATTCATGCCTCTGATGGGTCCACTGGATAATTATGTCTCTGATGGATCCACTGAATATTCATGTTTTTGATGGGCCTAGGGATATTCATGTCTCTGATGGGTCCACTGGATATTTATGTCTCTGATGGGCCCACTAGATATTCATGCCCCTGATGGGCCCACTGGATATTCATGCCTCTGATGGGGCCCACTGGATATTCATGCCTCTGATGGGTTCACTGGATATTCATGCCTCTGATGAGTCCACTGGATACAATACTTATACACTATTATTAACTCTTCAAGGTTAATGGACTGGTCTCATCTTTTCCTCTCTACTCCTTCTGCAGTCGCCAGTTTTATTCACCTCTGTATTCGACTGGAGAGGCCTACTGTGTATGCGAAATGATTTGTAAATAAAGATTCCTAACTATTGCACACGTGTGCTTTACTTATGTACGTGAATGTGCTCTTTTCCTCGGGACTGTTACCGTTTAGTTCTGTTAACGGTAAGGTGAAAGTCATCACATCTTTGGCTGAAACATAATGTAGCTGATGAGTGGTAGAAACACACAGCAAAAGAGAATCTTTATTAGTAGGTGAAACGTCATACTATCGGTGTATGTGTCTTTTTTTTAACCACATCTCTGGTTATTTCACTGTTTAAAACCCAGTTCTGCGCGAACACTTGTAGCGAGGGTCCCCCATCTGAACTATATAGGTGTTCTGATGGCATTTGCCTCACCGGTACGTAAGATCATATTATTAATGTTACACAATGCCGAAAAGGTGATTCGACCAAAGAAGGCTGCTGCTGCTGCGCAGTCGAAGCGTTTCGGCATTAAAAATGTCCAGTTCCAGTTGTATAAACGTTTTATTTATCACTTTATCAGATGGTTGGCAAGGTGACCTGGGAGGCTGTATATACACCCAGTTCACCAGGTCAGAGGAGTGTAGCTTCTTACCACTGCGATTCATGTTTATAAAGTCTGATAATGTTTACTGGAATAAGACTTCCAGAGAACGTCGAACTGGCCAAGTCTGAGGCTCCTAGGAATTGGATACCAAATAAAAAAAAAAGATGACAGGAAACGCCTTAAACCGCTCTGAGACTTCGAAATAGGCAATAAAAACAAGTTCCCTTTTGTTTCGCATGGGATATATGTCTATTGAGGAGGCTGAAGTCGTATTGAATTTTCACCCTTGCCAGTTCTGTCTCCCATCCTCTTAAGGTGGGCTAGTATTTTCCCCCTAAAATGTGCTCGATGTTTTGTATTCGAGAGCATTGAGAGGTAAGTGTCAGTGGGGTCGATGACATGCACTCTACACTAGATGGCGCTGACTTGATTAATGAAGTGTATGGTGGAGACCAGGTCGTGTTGGAGAAAGTGTGATGGAGGAGACCACGTCGTTGTTTAGGAGTTTAGGAAGAGTGTGTTAGAGACGAGGTTGCATTAAAAGAGTGTGTTGGAAAAGAATATGTTGTATTAGGAGTGTGTGTTGGAGAAGATTAGGTTGTATTAGGAGAGTTCGTTGGAGACGTTAGGAGAGTGTGTTGGAGAAAATAGATTGTATTAGGAACGTGTGTTGGAAAAGATTAGGTTGTGTTAGGATAGTGTGTTGCAGAAGACTAGGTTGTATTAGGAGAGTGTGTTGGAGAAAATAGGTTGTATTAGGAGCGTGTGTTTGAAAAGATTAGGATGTATTTGTAGAGTGTGTTGGAGAAGACTAGGTCAGAGTAGATGCTCTAGCATGCCTCTGAGAAGCAGATTAAAGCATTTCGCTGCTTTGAGATACGTTTGAGCAGATATTATGTGACTACAACCTTAGAATAATTAAAGATCGTGTTATATCGTCCCCCTGTAGAGCAGGATTTAAGCTTTTATTAACATTTATGCAGCTACAGTAGGAAAACCAATCGCGTTTTCCTAAACACGTAAGTCACGCAGTCCAACACAGACACCACAGCCCGTCTGCTCAGGAATTTGTCGAGTCCCCTCTCGAAAACAGCCAGGGGTGTAGCAGCCAGCTACTGTCTTAGGGACCGCATAGTATACTCTATCCACTACAAGAAGAAAGTTATTCATCCAGGTGTACCTCATTGAATAAACAGTAATTTTAATTTCAAGGCTGCAGTCTATCTTTCCACCTCTGCCTCCCGTCAGTGTTCCCTGGTAAAGTGTCTGGGTTTTAAGACTTATCGACTGGCAAGATAATTAAGGAAACTATGTTCAGTTAGTTAGGCCTAAGACTGCACTTGGGTTAACTCGTAATTCACTTACATATTAACTTCAACAATATTTAAATAGCTAAATGATGGACTAAAATAAACTCTTAGTAAATATATACAGAGGTAAACACCTTTTGTTGTAAATACCACTTCTCTCTGTATACACCCTGACAGATACACACCACTCATTTGTTAAGGAAAGAGATACACCTCTCCATATACACTGAGAAACACATCTCTTAGTGCAAATACACTGAGAAACACATCTCTTAATGCATATACACTGAGAAACACATCTCTTAGTGCATATACACTGAGAAACGCATCTCCCTGGCGATATGTATTCCAATGTACTTGTACGCAATTTAAATTTATATTGCTTCTACTGATGACCTGGCGAGTTGTGGCAATCGTTCCCTCACCCCAACCAACTGTTGCTACACCCAGATGGTAATGGTAGTTCTATTGTGATATACAGCGCACGAGAATCACTTACTCCCTCTGTGATATACTGTACCACTGCTTCCAATTTTTTGGTCAGGACAAGGGCGTAAAATATTTTAAAACGTATTTGAAAATAAATGGTAGTTGTGGATTAAATTAATTCTGTTATAAAGGAGCCATTAACTCTGCTCAAGAGTGACAGAACTGTCAGTTATTATTATTATTATATAACTGCGTTATGCTACAACATACCGCAGTTATATAATAATTCAGTATATATATATATTACTCTTCAGAGAAGAGAAATAATGTACGTACTTCAAGGGAAAAACCCACAGCGATGCATAGAGCCTGGAAAGAGATACTGAATTATTTCTCAGTCTAATTCTCACACACACGTGAAGGATTTAGAAATACAATTAGTTCACTGAGAAACATACAGTGGAAAATAATGCAGGTCTCGCTGGCAGGAGTCGCTGGCAGGAGTGGGTCTCGCTGGCAGGAGTGGGTCTCGCTGGCAGGAGTGGGTCTCGCTGGCAGGAGTGGGTCTCGCTGGCAGGAGTGGGTCTCGCTGGCAGGAGTGGGTCTCGCTGGCAGGAGTGAGCCTCCCTGCAAGTCTGTGTAAGTAGTTATCTCGGTAAAATACGTCTTTTTTTCGATTAACTAAAGTTTCTTTAACCTGTTGCAATATACAAAACGCACAGATATTTTTTTAAAGACATATCATTATGTAAAAATTATCACATAATACGTGTACCCTGAGGTGAGTGTGTGTTCTCAGTGCATGTTTCTCAGTGCATATACACTGAGACACATACATTAAATTCTCTTTAAGGAATCAAAGTATTTTTTCTTTATCGAACAGATGTCCTGTAGCCTGAATGACCCTCGTGTGTCGCTAGCCTTTAAACCCCAATTATTTAACCAGTTATAGTTATCAAATTAGGATAAATGATACAGCCTCGAGAATTCAAAGGAAATCTGCCATCAAATTTAGTAATTATGAAGGCGGTTCTCTGTTGATGGTTGACTGGTTTATTAGCTTTAATGACCCTCTTCACCAGGGTCATTAAAGCGCCATTTAACCCGTCAACCACCAGTCAAGGATATTTTAATCCCTAAAATAGGGTTTAAAGAATATATTCTAACAGATACAAACCTCTCGATTTATGTCCCGTCGCCAGTGTTATTTTGCTAGTAATATACGCATTCACATACTAAAAAAATACATTTTCTCTAAAGGAACGAGTTTTTACTCTCATAACTTCTATTGTACGTATGTGTTGTTTTACCTCGTTTTGTCCGAAGTGGCTATTATGATAAGATAAGATAAGATTTCTTCTGATTTTTAACCCCGGAGGGTTAGCCACCCAGGATAACTCAAGAAAGTCAGTGCGTCATCGAGGACTGTCTGTCTTATGCGATGTTCTATTCCCATCGCTAAGTCTGTATATGAGATATAACGTTGACAGTGCGATCGGTGTGGTTAGCGAAGAGCACTGAAACCTGTTATTGTATGGAATTGTTTATGGTTATTCTCAAGGTTAACGTAGCTACCATGGCTGTGGTTGGTGGGTAGCGTCCTCAGCTCCCACACTGAGGGTCCGCGATCGATTCCCGACACGGTTGAAAAGTTGGGCGTGTTTCCTTACACCTGCTGCTCACCTAGCAGTAAGTAGGTACCTGGGTGTTAGCTGACAGTTGTGGGTCACAGCCTGAGGGACAAGATTAACCTAAGTTGCCCGAAATGCTCTGCATAACCAGGAGATTTCTGTAATATTGTGTTATGTACTTGTATTATTATTATTATTATTATTATTATTATTTTTATTATTATTATTATTATTATTATTATTATTATTATTATTATTATTATTATTATTATTATTATTATTATTATTATTATTATCTACAGCATGAAGTGAGGGGTTACATTCACAATGAAAAAAAAATCTTCAGTTTCTACATTTTCCTGATATTAAATGATTGCTTCATACAATCTTCGTTTCATACATTTTGTTGATTTTTTTAAATAAATCCTATTTTGAGGCGTTGCTACTTGACTTTTTTTTTTCTATATGTACTTGGGCTACTCTCCACAGGATGGACAGTAAGTGCACAGTAAACAAGACACTAACGTCCACAGGATACATATGATAGTGCACAGTAAACAAGACACTAACGTCCACAGGATACATATGATAGTGCACAGTAAACTAGCCACTAACGTCCACAGGATACATATGGTGGCGCACATATGAATGTCTCTTAAAATAATTCATTGTTTCAATAAAGAACGGTAATGGTTTTCATTGTATGTATTATTTATAGGTTGGACGATCTTCCTAGCTCTCTTCTCGTTGATTCAGGTCTGTCGTTCTGTTTGTCTCGCCCTCTCTCTCTCCCCACCGTTTCTAAACAGTACCTTAGTTGCTCTCATTGTTTTCACTTCCCACCGTCTCCCAACAGTGCCTAAACTGCTGTGTTTGTCTTCACCCTTCCTACCTCCCCCTTATTAACCCAACAGTGCTAACAGGACCTCAGTTGTGATTGTCTTCATTTATCACAGTCTTCCAACAGGGCGACGTCAACCTCCCAGTTCTTCTTCATTTCTCTACGTCTTTAAACTTTTAATAGTGTCTCTGTTGCATTGTTTTATATTTATTTTCAATCGTCTTTAAACAGTGCTAACGGGATCTCTATTGTCCTGTTTGTCATTGCTTCCCATATCGTTTAATAACAGTGGCTGTGTGTTCCTGCCTCTCACCCATCACCCACCGCCACCCAACAGTGCCAGTGTGTTCCTGCCTCTCACCCCTCCCCCACCGTCTCCCAACAGTGGCTGTGTGTTCCTGCCTCTCACCCATCACCCACCGTCTCCCAACAGTGCCGTGTGTTCCTGCCTCTCACCCATCACCCACCGTCTCCCAACAGTGGCTAGTGTGTTCCTGCCTTCACCCATCACCCACCGTCTCCCAACAGTGCCAGTGTGTTCCTGCCTCTCACCCCTCCCCCACCGCCTCCCAACAGTGGCTGTGTGTTCCTGCCTCTCACCCCTCCCCCACCGTCTCCCAACAGTGGCTGTGTGTTCCTGCCTCTCACCCCTCCCCCACCGTCTCCCAACAGTGGCTGTGTGTTCCTGCCTCTCACCCTCCCCACCGTCTCCCAGCAGTGCCAGTGTGTTCCTGCCTCTCACCCTCCCCACCGCTCCCAACAGTGCCAGTGTGTTCCTGCCTCTCACCCCTCCCCCACCGTCTCCCAACAGTGGCTGTGTGTTCCTGCCTCTCACCCATCACCCACCGTCTCCCAACAGTGCCAGTGTGTTCCTGCCTCTCACCCATCACCCACCGTCTCCCAACAGTGGCTGTGTGTTCCTGCCTCTCACCCATCACCCACCGCCTCCTAACACAGCCAGTGTGTTCTTGTCTATCACCCCTCCCCCACCGTCTCCCAACAGTGGCTGTGTGTTCCTGCCTCTCACCCCTCCCCCACCGTCTCCCAGCAGTGCCAGTGTGTTCCTGCCTCTCACCCCTCCTCCACCGCCTCCCAACAGTGCCAGTGTGTTCCTGCCTCTCACCCCCCCCACCGTCTCCCAACAGTGGCTGTGTTCCTGCCTCTCACCCGTCCCCACCGCCTCCCAACAGTGCCAGTGTGTTCCTGCCTCTCACCCTCCCCACCGCTCCCAACAGTGGCTGGTGTTCCTGCCTCTCACCCGTCCCCACCGCCTCCCAACAGTGCCAGTGTGTTCCTGCCTCTCACCCTCCCCACCGCCTCCCAACAGTGCCAGTGTGTTCCTGCCTCTCACCCCTCCTCCACCGCCTCCCAACAGTGCCAGTGTGTTCCTGCCTCTCACCCCTCCCCCACCGCCTCCCAACAGTGGCTGTGTGTTCCTGCCTCTCACCCCTCCCCCACCGCCTCCCAACAGTGCCAGTGTGTTCCTGCCTCTCACCCCTCCCCCACCGCCTCCCAACAGTGGCTGTGTGTTCCTGCCTCTCACCCGTCCCTCACCGCCTCCCAACAGTGCCAGTGTGTTCCTGCCTCTCACCCGTCCCTCACCGCCTCCCAACAGTGCCAGTGTGTTCCTGCCTCTCACCCGTCCCCCACCGCCTCCCAACAGTGGCTGTGTGTTCCTGCCTCTCACCCGTCCCTCACCGCCTCCCAACAGTGCCAGTGTGTTCCTGCCTCTCACCCGTCCCCCACCGCCTCCCAACAGTGCCAGTGTGTTCCTGCCTCTCACCCGTCCCCCACCGTCTCCCAGCAGTGCCTACTTCTGGCTTTCTCAGCTTGACAACACACAACCACAGGGACAAGAGAGCACACAAAAGCACTCTTTATCATCTAAAAAATGTACACGCATTGTCAATGTACAAAACACTCTCTTAATAAGACCGTGTGTACATGTGTACAAGAGCCTGGGGCTCTCTCTCTCACACACACTCTCTCTCTCCACTGCAAGAACCACCACAATGAAAGCCAGCTAATTAAAGTGAGAAAGTTTTTCTTCAGATACTTTTCTATATAAGTATAGAAAGTAGGAAAATAATGAGAGAGATTACATACATAAATACATACATACATACATTCAGACAGACAGACAGACAGACAGGCAGACAGACATATACGAAAAAAAAAATGAAACCTTATAACATAATCCTACAAAAAAAAGAACTTCGACAAACATCAACAAACTTGGGAAACCGAGGTTTCAAAAAACCCGTAAGCAGAGTTCAACTCATTAAGCTGGTTTCTGAAACTTTCTCCAACTTCGAGTCGTCAGTGTAGAGGCAGCGGTCACACCCTGGCAACTTCAAGTTCAATCTAATTTAGATACTGTTGAATTAGCACAAAAAGTTTTAATGGTTATGCATTGTGTGAGAGAGAGAGAGAGGCAGACAGACATACAGACAGACAGAAAGTTCAATGGTAAGTTCAAGACGTCAGAATGATGTTGCCTAGCAACGAGGGGTTGTAAATGGCATGGTAATGCCCATTCACCATCATTCACACAATCACTGTTTTTGCAGAAGTGCTCAAATACGAGAGTTTAGATGTCACTCTAAACAGCAAACCCCTCCCTTAGATTGCAGGCACAGTACTTTCCACCTCCAGAACTCAAGTTCGGCTAACCGGTTTCCCTGAATCCCTTCATAAAATATTATTATTATTATTATTATTATTATTATTATTATTATTATTATTATTATTATTATTATTATTATTATTATCATCATCATTAATATATCGTCTTAATTATTAGCTCATTATTTGCACCAAATTCTTTTCCTTGGAACCTTTTTCTCTTTTTATTCTTTACATTATATTCTTCCCAGACTACCCGCCTCATTATTTCCAGCAATTTAACAAATCCTTCCTGCCCATCTTTCCCTTGGCTTCTGGGCTCCCCTTGCCTTTTATATCCCTTTTATTAACAAATTAACATCTCTAATAGTCCCCCCACCTCTTTGCTCTTAATCCATGCAGCTTCCCGTTTTCTTTTTTTCTTTTCTCTTGTATTCGTTGGTGTTAATATTTTTTTGTTTTTTTTTCTTTAATACCTGAGGTGTTAAGTGGATATATATGGAAGAAACAGATTATTTTTTATGGATCTTTTTTTTAGTTTTTGCTTAATGGACGCCTTTTTAGCCCCCTATCCGGAAATTGATTTAGTTTTATCCAAAACGGTAACTCGTTCATTTGTTTTAATTAGACTATCTTTGTGTTTCTCATTTTTGATCAAGAAACTACACTGCTAAATTATGTCTTCTCTCATTCCACTACACTGACTTACTACATTTTTTTTCATCTACTTAGACATACTCCAGTCTTATTTCTAAGGGAATGTATTGTCTTTCCTAAAAGTATTCTCTCACATTCCATTTTCTTTCATGTCATTACTCTCTCACACTCCATTTTCTTTCATGTCATTACTCTCTCACACTCCATTTTCTTTCATGTCATTACTCTCTCACACTACATTTTCTTTCATGTCATTACTCTTTCACACTACATTTTCTTTCATGTCATTACTCTCTCACACTCCATTTTCTTTCATTGCATTAAGTGTTATTCTCTGGCAGGAGCGTCACTGCCTCCAGTACTGCATCACTAAGTGTTATTCTCTGGCAGGAGCGTCACTGCCTCCAGTACTGCATCAACTCCAGCACTTCAACACTCGGGTCTCTGCCTGGGAGAGTTTTACAGCCTTACGTTCCTCTCGGCAATTTAACATTCTCTTCAACTTCAAGAACGAAGATTTTCCTCGTTTGTCTCCCTACGTGTGGTAATTTAGCTCCCTTTGTCCCTTGATATTTTGCAACATCAGAGAATTCGCTCTTCTCTCTCTCTCTCTCTCTCTCTCTCTCTCTCTCTCTCTCTCTCTCTCTCTCTCTCTCTCTCTCTCTCTTTCTGTTTCATTGTCTGCTTATTTGTTCGTGTATCTGCCGTTTCTTTCATCCATCCTCTTCTGTTTGTTCCGTCTATTTAAGTACAAAAGGATCATGTAAAAGATGGGGGAATTATGACGTCAGAATTATGACGTTCAGAAAACTCAGTAAGGTTAGGTTAGGTTAGGTTAGGTTAGGTTAGGTTAGGTTAGGTTAGGTTAGGTTACGTCAGGTTAGGTAAGGTTTGTCAGGAAACAGGACAAGTGTTTCCTGACGTGGGTCGTAGTCATATAATGACCAGCAGCTGGAGCTTATGGTAAAGTGAATGCAGCAAATACGAGACATGTGACAAGGAGGATAATGGGGACCTTCAGTATAAGAGAAGTCATGATGTTGATGTTACTACTGTTATCATTGGCTTCCTATTGGTGTTTTCATCCTTCCGTATTCGCTTACTTGTCTATGTACGTGTATGTGTTCTTCCGCATATGTGGTCTGTGTCCGTGTTCCTTCCTGTTCGTCTATATGTGTTTCCATCGCTCCGTATTTTCTTCCGTTCTCCCGTGTCTTGCGTGTGTACCTTCTGTGTATCTTCCGTCCAAGTGTCCTGAGTAGTATATCAAGAATCATTATACCTCTTATAAACATGTTTTCCCTTTCCACCTACCGATATGGCACTCGTATCTTTTTTCCTCCCTTGCAAAGTACCTTTATGGGCTCTTGTGCCGTCCTTTACCACTCCTCCATCCTCATATACACGAAAAATCACAATAACAAATGTAACAACTCACTGGTGCTCGATTTGTTGTCTGGCGTTCTTCAGAGTGTCATTACTCGACCAATGGACCATAGAGTTTAGGATACTAACCACAGATGCCTAAGCAGGTACGAGAGTTATATTTACCAACGGATGTTGGTAGATGGGGTAATATTCCTATAAAACGTGTTTAAAGTAGGAACAGTGGGTGGGACTCGTCGCCCCAGACAACTTTTAGCGTTGTGGTGGCTAAAACTGAACGCGGCTGACAGTATATGATAGTGGGTTGAAGTGGTTATCAATAGCGGTGGATTATGGCGGGCAGCAGCTGCTGACACCCGGCTTGAGGACAACAGGTGACACTGACTGACAGCTGACAACAATGTCTGTCACTTGTACAGCTCCCCACAACACAGAAACGGAGTGCCTCGGCTTCAGCTTTCCACCCTTGTGTCCAGTGAAACATACAAACACCGCAAATACTCCTCTCGCTGTACACTCATTCACCGCTTTTAAAAACAATTCTAAAATTCCCCGTCTATTACTAAAAAAAAAACTGAAGTTTGATATATGGATGAGGTCTGGTGCTGGCGGTCATTAATCACCTGCGTGTTCACATATTTGTATGGGACTTCAGTCGCTGCCCAGCGCAGAAGCCGAAGTGAATCCCAATTCTAACAATTTTTCCCAATACTCGCCATGAAAATTTTATTCTTATACGGGAAATATCTTGAATCTAAGCCGTATGTAAAAAGGAAATAGATAAAGCGTGACTTAAAATACTATAATATTTTTTCCTTCAAGGGGAAACAAAACCATTGAGAAATGATCGAGATCTGGTGTCGTTAGTTGCTATCTTCCAGACTGAGGAGCTGAACACCTCAAACTACTTCATGTCTTCCATTGTCTCCAGTATTTCTCTGAGTTGGATTGATAAAGCCACTTGTTGACGAAACCTCTCCACTGTGAAGGTACCCATGTGTTGTTGTACATGTGTCTTATTCATCTATCTGTCAGTTTTGTGTAACATTAGATGATAAGTGTGAGAGCCCCATTACCACACCTGGAACTGGAGAATGATTCCCTCCAGCGTACTGAAATCTGCTGTATTCTGCCTGGAGCTGATGGTTGCTACTTTCCAGCGTGCTGGAAGAAGTGTTACCTTGCCTAGAAGTGGTTGTTGCTACTTTCCAGCGTGCTGGAAAACGTATTACCTATTTACTAGCTTATGGTTGCTACTTTCCGGAGCATTGAGACCCTAGACGTGATCCCTGGTAGAAACTGTGAAGCCTGGGAAAGGACAACACAGTCAGGGGATATCAGAGTAACATTAATCTTGTATCAGGTGATTACTGAGATCATTGTAAGCTGTGGTGAGGTATGGGTAAGGGAAATGGTGAGAGGAGGGTGGGTGAGGGGTGGGTGAGGGGTCGATTGAGGGATGAATGAAGTGCAGGTGAGGGGTCGAGTAATGTATGGGTGAGGGGAGAAGCAAGGGCTACTAGGTTAGTGGTAGGGGTGAGGGGTGAAGGGCGGGACAATGGGAAAGTGGATTCTCATTAGTAATCTCTTTCTCGCCCCTTTTCCATTGTTTATTATGTTACGTGTCTACTGTTAAACTTTTATTTCTCTTTCTTTTCATCTAGATTTCTTCATTTCCGTGTGTTTTCCTAGAATATTTCGTTTTTCTGTATCTCAGTAGTTAATTTTTCTCTTCTCTCTCTCTCTCTCTCTCTCTCTCTCTCTCTCTCTCTCTCTCTCTATCTATCTATCTATCTATCTATCTATCTATCTCTCATTTGAAAGAGATATTTTATAGTGTATGAGAGAGAAAATACGTGTGTGTGTGTGTGTGTGTGTGTGTGTGTGTGTGTGTGTGTGCGTGTGTGTGTGTGTGTGTGTACTCACCTAATTGTACTCACCTAATTGTGGTTGCAGGGGTCGAGACTCAGCTCCTGGCCCCGCCTCTGCACTGTCGCTACTGGGTCTCTGCTCTCCTGCTCCGTGAGCTTTATCATCCTGTCTTAAAACTATGTATGGTTCCCGCCTCACTATATCGTTCGCTAAACTATTCCACTTCCTAACTACTCTATGGCTGAAGAATTGCTTCCTAACATCCCTCTGACTCATCTGAGTCTTCAGCTTCCAGTTGTGTCCCCTTGTTTCTGTGTTTCCCTCGGGAACATCCTGTCACTATCTACCTTGTCGATTCCCCGCAGTATTTTGTATGTCGTTATCATGTCTCCTCTAACCCTGTCCTCCAGTGTTGTTAGTCCTATTTCCCAACCTTTCTTCATAAGACAGACCCCTGAGTTGTGGAACTAACTTGTCGCAAACCTTGCACTTTCTCTAATTTCTTGACGTGCTTGACCAGGTGTGGGTTCCAGACTGGTGCTGCATACTCTAGTATGGGCCTGACGTATACGGTATACAGTGTCTTGAACGATTCCTTGTTAAGGTAACGGAACGCTAATCTTAGGTGTGTGTGTGTGTGTGCGTGTGTGTGTGTGTGTGGTGTGTGTGTGTGTGTGTGTGTGTGTGTGTGTGTGTGTGTGTGTGTGTGTGTGTGTGAAGAGAGAATAATGAAAAGAAAACGCAATAAAAGAGAGAGTTGTGCTTGAAACTAAGATAGAAGAGATAACGAGGAAGGAAGCAAATATGAGTTGACGTTTGTGAGAGGAGACATGAGAAAGGGGAAGATAGATGAAGAGAGGAGAGAGGGGAGAATGCACACGAGGAATCAAGAAACAGAAATGAGAGGATGTAGGGACGCGAAAGAGGAGATGAGAGGTAGAGAAGAGGAGCTTGAAAGGACGAAGTGGCGAAGAGAAACTCTCAGGAAGAAAGGGAGGACAAAGAGGAGAAGGTAGAGGAACACAAAGATAAACACATAAAAAATGCTAAGTGCAAAATGCAAAATCAATTGAATTCATCACATAATGGTCGTCACCCAAATTCAATTTTACTCCTGTTTCTATTCTGCTTTATTCAATTACTTTACCTCTCCTTCTTTGTTACCCTTGACGAAAGAAGGGAAGCTGCGAGAGATGAGAGAGAGAGAGAGAGAGAGAGAGAGAGAGAGAGAGAGAGAGAGAGAGAGAGAGAGAGAGAGAGAGAGAGAGAGGGTTGATAAAGCCTGAAACGTCATCCCAACATTGACGAAACGTCTTACCTTCAAAGACGAAACGTCTTCGCAATAAAAGCAAAACCAATATACTTATATAGAGACATACAGATAAAAAAAAATATATACCACAATTATACAGAAAAGTGTATGTATACTCAGACACAGACTCCATAGCTTTAAGGGTAGGTATGGTACGGCCCACAGAGCTAGGAGGTAATGAGCCCGGGCATGGCGAGTTTCAGAGGCTCTTCAAGGAGCAACGACTCGACCCCTGCATCCACAATCAGGTGAGAACACACGAATAATCAATACCCTGAGACCTATATCCCTCACAGAATGCAGCATATACATTTACACCAGAATATATACATTACAGAACGCAGCATATACATCCCAGCAGGATATATCCTTGACAGGTCGCAATATATACATCCATACCAGAATATATTCATCACATGTCACAATATATACATCCACATAAGAATATCTCCTTCATAGGACGCAGTATATAAATCCACACGAGAATATATTCATCACAGACCACAATATATACATCCACATAAGAATATCTCACTCACAGGACGCTGCATATACATACACACAAGAATATCCATCAAACACCAAACACAAAGAATCATAATCTGTATTTGTGGTTGTATACGTAATCAGTCTCAAATTACTCAGTCTACAATAGGCTTTGTCAGTCGATCTAAATAACTCATTAATGTAAAGGCAATTCACAATGGCCATCCTCATCTATTGTAACTGATCAACAAGCACAGTTCTAACCAATGATTATGTTTTTGTTGCAAAAACAGTGTGTATCCAAGAAGTAAATATACCTCTTTATACACTTCTGGGAGATTATTTTTTTGTTATGTTCTTGCATAAAGTCTACTTGGCTTGTGGAAGTTATATACAGTGGTACCCCGGATTTCGTACAGCTCCCAACTCGAACAATTATGTAAGTGTATTTTTTGTAAGTGTTTTTTGTAAGTGTATTTTTGGGGGTCCGAAACGGACTAATCTAATTTACATTCGTCCTTATTGGAACAAATTCGTTCGGTAACGGCACTCGAACAGCATTCTGGAACGAATTATTGACGAAATCCGGGGTACCACTGTATACGTCGTTAAGTATTCTGGCAGTCCATGAAACGTGATGAATATTAAAATGATATAAAATACCGAGAGGTTGTTAGGTAAGACACATCCAAGAGTTAGGTATCTTTATTCCGAAACGCTTCGCCTACACAGGAGGCTTCTTCAGTCGAGTAGAGAAGAGTTGGGAGAAGCAGAGGAGATGTGAAAACAATGTAATCAGTCCATCACCCTTGAAGCTTTTCTGTATTCGACTGAAGAAGCCTACTGTGTAGACGAAACGTTTCGAAATAACGATACCTAACTATTGCACATGTGTCTTACCTAACATGATCCATGATCTTTAATACTTAGAGAACGCAAAGTAACAATACAGTGACTGGAATAATACACTAATAACCCGCACTTAGGGGAAAGAAAATTAGGACGACGTTTCGGTCCGAGTTAAGATGAGTCACTTGCTTATTCACCGAGGAGTTGATGAGTAAGATGGGAATGTTATTCATCGTAAAGGGATAAGAATATTGACTGGTAATACTAGTGAGGGGGAGCTGATGATCCAAGGAACTGGAGTTACAGTTTCCTCCCTTACCTTAATAATGAAGTTAAATACAAAGACGAGTACAGAAAATTAATGTAAATATATCTTTGATGAATAAAAGACAGATTGGAAGATAAAGTACCAAAAAAAATTAGAAATTATATTAATTTTTTTTAAAATGTGCAAATGCATATAAAAGCATTTAGAGTAATATTGAAACTCTAGAGGTTGCAAAAGAACGATTACCCCAGAAAATAATAGTTTAATATTTCGTGGTAACCAGGACCCAAGCTCGTGTATTTACATACGGATTCCTCTGTCATAGAGCTGCATGAATACTGAGTTTGGAGAGGGAGGCAGGGAGATGAGAGGCGATGAGGGAGAAGTGAGGGAGATGAGAGGCGATGAGGGAGAAGTGAGGGAGGCGAGAGGCGATGAGGGAGAAGTGATTGAGACAAGAGATTATGGGGGAGATGAGAGGCGATGAGGGAGAAGTGATTGAGCAAGGGTTATGGGAGTGAGGGTGATGAGAGAGTGAGGAGGCGAGAGTGATGAGGAGAAGGAGAGGCAGGAGAGTGTCGCAAGAACCATTGAGAAGAGAAGAGAAGTGATAAATGTGAGAATGAAATAGAAAGGAAAAAATGTGAGAGAAGATATCTACGTAGGACCACCACACTTTATGGTAATGGCTGCCAAGGCTCTCACAATAACACAGTAACACGGATACCTAACACATATAACCTACAACGACGACAACAACAACAACAATAATAATAATATTATTATTATTATTATTTTAATAGTAGTAAAAGTATTGTGTTATTACTCTAAATACATTATTTGAATATAAATATATATATATATATATATATATATATATATATATATATATATATATATATATATATATATATATATATAAAGCTTAATTTTGAGATTTATTTAGCCATAATCGTAATTGAATTAAAAGATTTATAAAAAATACATATATTTTGATATCGGAAGGTCATAGTGATGATGGTGCGGCCGGCATATAAAAAAAAACTAATATAACTTTTAAGCATGACGTGAGAGTGTCGATAATTTCTTTATTCAGAAGGTAATCCCGTTTCGTAAATAATCCTTTTACGCTACTAACTGTGGACACCGGATACAATGTATGGATAAGTGTGTCCTGGATAAATTCTTGAAGCAATAATGGAAGGTAATGTGTGTAGAAGGTATCAAGCATACGATAGCTACTGCTATTACTAAGGCAGCTATCGTTACTGCGTCTTCTTACACGGAGAAATACGTGAGTGGGAGAACCCGCACTTACATTACGGTGACTTAGTGTAAAAGACTCGATCCATTCAGGACTTAAGCTACTGGGAATGTTATTGCCAAGGTCTGGCTCCCTGGGTGAGGCATTGTCAGGAGCCCAGCACAAACATTTCTCGCAATATTGGACAAGAATGGGATATTGCCTGAGAGATTTCGCATTTATACCTCTGTGGTAAATGTGTCTCAGGAGAGATTCAGCTGCAGCAGGTAAAGCTTTTCTCCCTATGGCCTTATTGTATTGATGTGTGTGTGTGTGTGTGTGTGTGTTCGTGTCTCACATACACACACTGATCAGTTATTCACAACTTTAACTAAACATCCTCATTAAAATTCATTCTAAACATCACCATTAATTTACATAAAATCAGTTTTCATCTCCCAGCATGGGCGAGAGTCCACCACCAGCTTATTGCTTAAAAAAAAAAAAAACCCTGTGTGTGTGTGTATATATATTTGACCTCAACGATCTGGCTCCAAACACAGAGTTTTAATGGTCGGGTATTTACCTTCAATCAATGGTAGTAGCATGGTAATCCTGCAATTATAATTCTTATTGTGTGTAATACCTTGTTAATGGTAGGTACGGCTGGGGGGCCAGAGTACAAGGAGAGCTCTCTCTCTCTCTCTCTCTCTCTCTCTCTCTCTCTCTCTCTCTCTCTCTCTCTCTCTCTCTCTCTCTCTCTCTCTCTCTCTCTCTCTCTCTCTCTCTCTCTCTCTCTCTCTCTCTCTCTCTCTCTCTCTCTCTCTCTCACTCTCACTCTCTCTCATATACGGTTTCAAAAGGTTAGGTTCATTGTTTCTAACTTTATTTACAAGTTAAGATCTCCTACATACATCAGCTCTCCCCCCCTCCTCTCTCTCCTCTCTCTCTCTCTCTCTCTCTCTCTCTCTCTCTCTCTCTCTCTCTCTCTCTCTCAATCTCTAATCTCTCTCATATACGGTTTCAAAGGTTAGGTTCATTGTTCTTTTACATTAGATCTCTATCATAGCTCTCTCTCTCTCTCTCTCTCTCTCTCTCTCTCTCTCTCTCTCTCTCTCTCTCTCTCTCTCTCTCTCTCTCTCATCGACCACCTTCAACAATGGTTCTCGTATCAGTTATTGAACATCGAAAAACTTTTATTTGACTCCAATGCAATTTTTTATCTTGTTTACGGCTTTTGTTATTTAGCACTTTTGTGGCTTTTGTAGGTTAAAGCTTGTGTGTTATGAAGCTTTTGTAGGTTATAGCTTGTGTATTATGAAGCTTTTGTAGGTTAAAGCTTGTGTATTATGAAGCTTTTGTAGGTTAAAGCTTGTGTATTATGAAGCTTTTGTAGGTTAAAACTTGTGTATTTTGAAGCTTTTGTAGGTTAAAACTTGTGTATTATGAAGCTTTTGTAGGTTAAAACTTGTGTATTTTGAAGCTTTTGTAGGTTAAAACTTGTGTATTTTGAAGCTTTGTAGGTTAAAACTTGTGTATTTTGAAGCTTTGCAGGTTAAAGCTTTTGTATTTTGAAGCTTTGAAGGTTAAAGCTTATGTATTTTGAAGCTTTTGTAGGTTAAAACTTGTGTATTTTGAAGCTTTGCAGGTTAAAGCTTGTGTATTTTGAAGCTTTTGTAGTTCTGAAGTTTTTGTAACTCTGAAAGTTTTGTAATTTTAAAGCTTTTGTAAGTTTTTTTTTAGTTTTCAAGCTTTTATTGTTCTGAAGCTTTTATATTTTTATGAAGCTTCTGTAATTTTGAAGGTTTTATAGTCCTGACGTTTTTGTAGTTTTGAAGGTTTTTTTGTAGTTGTCACCGTGGTGAGAATTTCTTAATGTTAGTAAGGATGTAAAATTGTAAAGCTTTCTTTAAACTCACTCAGTCTTTATTTTTCTTTGAGAAAATGCGAGTTCACGAGGGTATAAACCCGTGCGGGTCATTCAGTGTGATTTAGGCTCGATACTCCGCCCGCTAATCTTTTCACTGGTCTCTGTTCACACCAGAGGTTAGGACAGTGTGTGAAGAGACAGCCTGGTCTGTGAACAGACAGGCTGGTATGTGAACAGACAGCCTGGTCTGTGAACAGACAGGCTGGTATGTGAACAGACAGGCTGGTGCGTCATCAATAAGGTCTGTTGGTAAAATCTCTGGCTTGCTACCTTTGCCGGTACGGCATGATAGATGGCAGTGTATCCGGCTTCCTAGGTCAGACCAGCCGGCTCTGAAGTTACTAGGAGCCTGGGGAAGGCTTCGAGTATATTTCCTGTAGCCTAAACAAAATATGTTTTATGACAGGTGAGATGTAGTGGCGAGTCTGTCAGAGGACTTACTGACGATTAGAGAGTGTGAAGATGCTGTTAAAGAGAGGAGAGAGGGAGGGTAAGAGAGCAAGGGAAGGAAAGAGAGAGACTGTGGGTGAAAAGAGAGAGAAAATAAATCGAGAGAAGAAGAGAGAGAGAGAGAGAGAGAGAGAGAGAGAGAGAGAGAGAGAGAGAGAGAGGAGGAAGAACATATGAAAATCAGATGACTGAAGACCTTGCTGTCTATTTTGAGATTTGCTGAGGACAAAAATTTAAATTGTCTGTCTATCAGTACTTATGGCTAGGTAGACATTGATAGTATATCAGAAGGTTCTCTATCCCTGATCCCTATCCCTGTTCCCTATCCCTGCTCCCTATCCCTGCTCCCTATCCTGCTCCCTATCCCTGCTCCCTATCCCTGCTCCCTATCCCTGCTCCCTATCCCTGCTATTCAAAGCCACAGTGAAGAGTAAATTAATGCAACCATTTTGTATTACACCTTTTTTGTATTATTATTATTATTATTATTATTATTATTATTATTATTATTATTATTATTATTATTATTATTATTATTATTATGGTCACAAAAAAACATGTTATATGTGTAACTATTTTTAAATTATCTTAAAAGTTTTAATGAGGTCTCCTCTTAATCTCAGCTTCTAAAAGATGAACAAGCTTTAGTCTTTAAATGAAACTAGTGGACGTTTCGCCCTTCTAGTCTTTAAATGAAACTAGTGGACGTTTCACCTTTCTGGGAGCTTTCTTCATTTCGTCTCTGGGTAATCCGGGAAACGAAAAAAAATTACCAGCAATGCATTACAATTTTCCATTATTTCAGTTTTACTGTAAAGTGAGGGGCTCGTTCCTCCGTCCGGTTACAGATAAAGTGGTAGTGGTAGCAGACTACAGAGATTCAAGACTAGGTATGATAGACTCGAAGAAACTAGGGATTAACAGCGTCAGTAGATTGTAAGTTGTTAGAAGAAGCCAGGAGCTGTGACGCGACCCCTGCAGCCACAAATAGGTGAGTACACACAACACACACACACACACACACACATAAACAAACAAGTATGTTCAAGTGCTCATATACACAGAGAAACAAACACATTCAGGGGGACCAATTCTCGAGTGGAGTGTTTGTTCGTTGGTAAACAAACTGGAGAAATTGGTTGTTCATTTCTCCCAGTGAGCTGGGCAAACAAGGGGTTGGTGTTGATCTTTCTAGTAACAGGGTAGTTAAGGCTGTGAGAGAGAGAGAGAGAGAGGGAGAAAGAGAGATAATAGCTGGCCCACAGATGGCTTCAACTTCATCCTGTTCCATATTTGTATGTTTCTTAACAATAAATAGTCTTACAGGTAACAGCTCATAGCTTGTAAATAAAGTTAGGAACCTTAACCTAACCTTGCAGAACCCCATGTAAAGATAGAGAGAGAGAGAAAGATTCAAATGCATTTTTGAACACTGCGTCCATAAATAACATCTATAACAGATTAAAAACAAGTGTAATTATATGCTGGACAAATTTATAAATTTGTCCAGTAAAGTAATGTAATCTGCAGCGATTTGTCCAAATGGATACATGAAATTATGTTGGAAAGGCGAAGTAACTTTTGATAAATATATGTACCTTTGTTACACAGGTACTTGAAGATCTCCCAGTGCCAGTGTGTCCTCAAGTCAGGCAGTTAATCTGCCAGTCTGTCAGTCATTCAGTCTGTCAGTCATTCAGACTCTCAGTCCGTAATTCAGTCTGCCAGTAAGTCATTGAATCTGTCAGTTTGTCATCCACTTGGTCTGCCAGTGATCCAGTCTATCAGTCCACCAGTCTGTCTGTCAATCCATCAATAAATTACCCATCAATCAGTCAGTCTTACTCGTGCCGACAGTCGGTACACCAGTCTGTCAAGTATCTTAATTGCTCTGTTCTTCACTTAAAAAAAGAATTATACGCCATCTATTGTAAATTATTTTAATTTAATACAATACTGACACATGTGTAAAACTTTAGATATGAAATTACTAACTGGCAGTATCTGGTAGAGAGTACTAACAGTCATTAAGTGAAGGACTGGCAGAGCCCAGATGAGAGTACTAACAACCAATCATTGCAGTGAAAGCCTGGTATAGTCCAGCACAGAGTACTAGCAAGCACTCATCACCCTGGGGACCTCCCAGCACGGAGCGCTCGCTAAATGAGACCAACCCCGGGAGACTAGCTCACCTGTTTCAACCTACTGTGTTAAATTACAGGTACACGTCAGAAAAGCATTTTTTTATATATTTCCCGCATCAGACCGCTGACCATTTGCATTCACTCACGTTATCAATTACCCACCGTATAAAAAAAACCAGCAAAACAATAAAAATATCAAACGTAGGTTTTGCATACTGTAGAAGGGTTGGTTGGCGCTCTATGTTCACCGCTATCCATATGCTGATATATTTACTCGTGATATCTACAATGTAAATAGCTTACGGAATACACACAAGTCTCAAATCACTCTCGCAGGTTTGTGTGAGTTTCGACCGTATGCCACCACTACTATGAGGAGCTGAAGGGAGGGGATGATGGGGGAGGGAAGGCCTTTACAATAGAAACGTTATACCACTATATTGCCTTCAAGTACAAACAGTGGACAATAGAGTATCGGTATCCGCGCGTCCTGTGTGGGATATTCGACCATTTGTTCAGCCTTCTGAAATCCTTCTCGTTAAGAACCCTTCCTACTGCTCGTTGGCCCGACACATAATTAGCTGTCCAAACTCGGGAAGGAGCAGAGGGGCAGCTGGAGGAGGAAGTAATTCAAGAGTTTGAACGAAGTGTTTACCAGAGAGGACGCCACCTGGATGGGAGGGAGTGGCAGCTGGCTGACTCCGTGAACGCTCTTCATGGCAGGTGGCTGACTTGCTGAGCGCGATTGAGGGCAGCACTGTGCATGAGTCCTCAGCAGGAAGTGCCTGAGCACTCTTGAAGGCAGCACCACACAGTGTACCTGAAGTGTGAGGTACCTGATTCCTCGAGCACTCTCCCGGTGAGCTCCCTGACCCAGGACACGAGACTGGGAGGTACCTGAGCACTCTCGAGATTATCACTGTGCACAGGAGCTTAGTGGGGGTGGCGTGCACTCCAGAGTACTCGTTATGAGGGAGTTGTTCACTCAACTGAAAAAACACTCGTTTAGCTGAGAGGAACATGTCAGGGCGAACCCGCAGTTATGGATCCGGAGTTATGAACCCTCACTTCTGAACCCACTGCAGTAAATCAATAGCAGTGAACCCACAGACTGATCATAGTCGTACTATCCACACTGAAACAAGCTTTCAGTTAATAACAGTAACTAACCTCAATAACCCAATCAATCCCGCATACAACTAACCTCAATAACCCAATTAATCCTACATACAACTATCCTCAATAACCCAACTAATCCTACATATAACTAACCTCAATAACCCAATTAATCCTACACACAAGATTTTGCCCCGAAATTCAAATATATTGGGCAGCTGAATAAGACATGTGAAACATATGCGAATGTTGATTATGGAGAAGCTTCACCAACCAGTGACTTCCTCAGTCCAATACAGAGAATAATACCGGTCGGTGACAGACATGAAGTAGTTTGAGGTGATCAGTACCTCAGCCTTGATGACTCTTTACGAGATGGTCTAAGACATGAAGCAGTAGTTTGAGGGGATCAGTCCCTCAGTTTTGATGAATTTCACGTGTCTCATCCATCTTCTCATCTGTCGTAAATACAGCAGCGTAAATCCTGAGAATCAACACACCGTCATGAAAGTGGACTATTTCAGACGAAATAGTGGATTCTAAAAAGGTGTGTCAGCTTATACTTAGAGGTGCGAGGACTCTCAAGGTACACTCGTGGTTTACAAAGGCTCTTTCAACATTCTTACGTCCACAAAGGCTAACACACCTACACATTATGCTGACATACTGCTGCTGAGGAAGAATCAATATTCTTGGTGACGCACGAAGGAGAAAACTTTTACGAGAGAGAGAGAGGGAGGGAGAGAGAGAGAGAGAGAGAGAGGTCCTAAAACAGCATTCTTTATGATCTATAAATATACATATAATTGCTATCAGCAGAGGTCAAACATCTTTCAAAATGCAGAAGAAAAAAAACGTTTGAGAATTTAGTTATAAATATTCACCCAGATGATTCAAACATTCACCCACATGATTCAAACATTCACCCACATGATTCAAACATTCACCCACATGATTCAAACATTCACCCAAGCGATGCTTCCTCGTCTCTTCTTTCACTAGCTTCACATTCTCGTTGCTTCCTTCTTTTCATTCTCTTCCATCTTATTCCTCCGAAAGTTACCTGTTATTTTCTTTCATTTCCATTTCACTCTTCCCTCTCACCACACAAACACACACACACACACACACACACACACACACACACACACACACAGTACACTGGTTATCTTAAGGACAAATTATTAATATAATCAGTAATCTAAATATAATTTGCATAATTCCAACTCTAGAAAGATTCAAAAATACCTCGAAACTGGTAGTATGGAGGAGGAAGATGGAGGAGTATGGAGGAGCAGTATGGGTGGGAGTGAGAGTTGATATAGTAGATGGGTAACATCTCTCTCAAAAAAATAGACAAGGTAGATTAATGGAGAGAGAAAAATTATGAGTTAGCCAGACAGATTACCCTCGTCTGGGCTTAATTAGTGTGTCGTAGCCCAAATTTAGTGAGGGAGAGATAGAGGGAGAGGGAAGGATGGAGGGAGGGAGGGAGGGAGGGATTGAGGGAGGGAAGGAGGGAGGAAGGGAAGGAGGGAGGGAGGGAAGGAGGGAGGGGTGTGATAGATGGATGCGTGGCAGTGATGGATAGGGAAGAGGGACCCTTTAAGGAAAGGGGGTAAAGGGGGGGAGATGACATGATGCTAGTGGAAGACTCCTGATCCATGGAGTTGGAGCTACTCTCCCCTTCCTCGTATCAAACAAGGTGCTGTATGACTCACACGGCCACCAAACACACCTAAAAATTACTCCAACTGGGTATATTTCTATACAGTGGGTATATTTCTATACACAGGAGGTGTTTAGTCCCTAAACCTTGATGACTCTGAAACAGAAGCTCCAAGTTGGAAATTTATACACTATAGACAGGTAAGATGAAGCAGCTGGAGGCGGCGTCACAGGTGAGCAGGGCCTACTTGTGGACTTAGACAAGATGCTACTATCTCAGAGATGCAAATATAATATATATATATATATATATATATATATATATATATATATATATATATATATATATATATATATATATATATATATATATATATATATATATATATATATATATATATATATATATATATATATATATATATATATATATATATATATATATATATATATATATATATATATATATTTAGTGTGGGTTGGAACTGCTTTTCCACATGTTGTAGGAGTGACTGTGAGAGATCGAACTGTCTCAGGAATGACAGTTGAAGACTGCAGAATGACAGTTACACAGCCAAGCATGATAACATCGAGGCGGGGTTGGCCCAGAGTAACTTGTGAAGTCTCTCTAGGTTAATAATCTGGCTGAAGTAAGGTTTACATCATGACTGAGAGATCGTGTGTGTGTGTTTAAGACCTTGTATTTAGCAGTGACGCTGTATGTCCTCCTCGACCGAGTATGATCCGAATTTAATGACTTTAATCGACTTAATTACTATCATTAGGGGGATTAGCCTGGGTAGTCAGATGATCGCAAGAGCGCCTCTGTGTGTGTGGTGTGTGTGTGTGTGTGTGTGTGTGTGTGTGTGTGTAGTTACAAGAGTTGAAGACTTGATCTATTTTTCCCTAATATTCCATCACACACCCTGAACTTCTCGTATCAAGCGAGGGAATGTGTCAGCCTGAGCTGGGAGACTAGAGTACAGCAGCGAGGACACCGTCAAGCACTCCAGTACGGTAGCTACGGCACCTTCAGAGGTTTACCTTCCAGCAGAACTGGAGTTACTATCGCTGTTGGTTCAGCACTCACGACTGCTCAGAATGTGTGTGTTTGTGAGCGAACGTAAGGTTGGACATGGCAGTTTTTTGCACTAATTCTTCTACGTCTGTTCTTTATTTTATTTTATTTTTCGTCCTCTTCCTCTCCTCTTTATCACTACCTTCAAGAATCGTCAAATATTTTCTATTAGTGCGCTGCACTTTCTCCTCTCTTCCTTGCATTGCTTTCTCATCTCTCTTATTGCTTTCTATATCATCATCTGTCTCCTCCTGACGTTATCTTTCTTTTTTTCATATTTTCTCTCTCTCTCTCTCTCTCTCTCTCTCTCTCTCTCTCTCTCTCTCTCTCTCTCTCTCTCTCTCTCTCTCTCTCTCTCTCTCTCTCTCTCCAGCCTTTATCCTATTTCTTTTCCATCTTGTTTCAGCGTCTGATGATATTAACTGTCCCATCCACCACTATTATTATCACTACCACCACTATCACCACCATAACCGTAATCTCCGCCACCACCTGATCAGCCTCCATCAACATCTACCACCACCATCACCACCACCACCACCACCAAGTCTACCCCCCCCCATCCTAGCCCCTTTCACCAAAGCCACCAGTATCATCAGCACCATCCTCACAACCACCACCAATCACCATTATCACCTACCACCATCACTAAAACTACCAGCATCACCACCATCACCTTCCTACCAAATGTGACGCTATTCCCCTGTGGGTGTTTCCCTTGCCAGCACGCAGTCGTACAAGAAAGGAAATGGGGACGTTTGGAAATGGGGAAGTTTGGTAATGGGGGAGTTTGAGAATGGGGAGAGAGACGTAAAATTGACTGGGGTGTTACACTGAGTGGTGTTCCTCAGGGGCAGCTACTGGAGACTTCTGTTTACCCCCAGAGAGAGAGAGAGAGAGCAATATAGAGATAGAAAGTAGAAAGGAAGAATATTAGAGAGGCAGAAAGAAAATGGATAAAACACATGTGCCAAACTTTGGCGTATTGACGAAATATTTCGCTCGTACAAGAGGCTTCTTCAGTCGAATACAGGCGAATATATCACTGGAAACAGGAGAACAAGTAGTTTCAAGGTGATCAGTCCGTCAGTCTCTTAAGCCGGAGGGACTGACCTCCTCCTACCAAAGCTGACGGACTGATCACGTCAAAGCTACTTCGCCTGTATTCGACCGAAGAAGCCTGCTGTGCAGGCGAAACGTTTCGTCAGTTGGGATACATAGGTGCTGCACATGTGTTTTTTTATCAACTTGTATACCATTAATATGAGACAGAGGAGAGAGAGAGAGAGAGAGAGAGAGAGAGAGAGAGAGAGAGAGAGAGAGAGAGGAGAGGAGGTAAAGGAAAACACGTAAGCAAGAAAACAGTTTTCAGGAGATGACATTGTTGACAACGGTGAGTGGGTTACGCATTGATTCTCGCCGCTGACGTGTTCCTGACAAATGTCAGTCCATCGACTGTGTTCCTGACATTTGTGTCTTGCAAAACTCCAGTGAAGTTTGTCAGTGAGTCGGTCACTTAGGGAGGGAGGGAGAGAGAGGGAGTAAAATAGGGATGGAGGTAAGGAGGAAGCAAGAGTGGGAGGGAGAGAATGTCACCTCTCTTATGGTGTGACACACACACACACACACACACACACACACACACACACACACACACACACATACATACATACACATACACTAACAAGACTGGAGGGACAGGCTAAGCCTTCTCTTCTAGGTGGCTTCACTCACTATTCACTCCTGTGCCAGAGTCTCCTCTGATGTGACACTTAATGGCATTACTGACATGAGAGGTGGCATCTCCTCCACCACCCTCCCCTCTAATACTCTCCCCTCCCATCTAAAGATACCTTCCAGTTTCCCCTCTGATACTGTTAATTGTCACTGCAGTTGAGGGGAAGACCTCTGTGTTAATAGTGATTGCACTATATCTTCAGAATGTCTACAGACTCTGGAGTCACTGTGTCAGGAGTCACCGTACCTAACCTAACCTAATTTAACCTCTAACTTAACCTAACCTAACTTAACCTAACCTAACCTTACCTTACATAACTTGACCTAACCGAACTTAATCTAACCTAACTTAATCTAACATAACCTAAGCTAACCAAGTTTTCTTCAAGGGGAATGCCTAGATGCTAGTGAAGGACTCTCTTACAGTTATGTACCTTTCCTGGGACGAACACTATTCCTCCTATCTTCTTCTTTCTTCCACCTTCATCTTATTCTGCTCCATCGTCTCTAAATGTCCAAACCACCTCATCAATCCCTCCTCAGCCCTCCGCTAGGAATTAAACAAATCTGAAACGGGATAAACCATGGCCTTGATGATTCTAGGAACATGTTGGTCATAATTAAACCATCTAACCTCTCATACCATGCAATATTCGCAACAAAGTGTTGCAACCTCACTGTTATATTTCCCAGTAAAAATAGCACATAGAATTCCAATTTTTCTCTGCAGTATATTTCGTCTCTGAATATAATTGCTATGTAACTATCATTTTTCAAAATTCACCCATCAGTAACTAATGTTTGTCAAATTTCACCTATCAATCTTTTTTTTTTTAATTTTAAAATTCACTCACCAGTAAAAAACATCACATATCAATCTTTTTTTTTTTTCAAATTTCACCCCTCAATATTTCCATTATTCAGAGATCATGACTTAAGGTCATTATCTCTGGGGTCATGATGTAATGACCACCGAGGTCATGACATGTGGAGACATGAAGTAATAACGTCTGGGGTTATGTTATCATCACCACCGAGGTAATGACATGTAGGGACATGAGGACACAACCTCTAGGGTCATGCTGTCGCCACTACCACCACCTAAGCCATCAGACAACCACCTCCTAGGTGATGACCCCTGAGGACTGCAGGTCGTCGTCACTACCCCCAGAGCATCCTCATCAGAGACTCGAGAGGGGACAGTTGCAAGAAAGTCTTTGAAGCGAGAGAAGACAGTATCAGGGAATCTTCTTTGACTACCCCAGCAACGTCCCACACTGGGGAGAAACCCTTCACTTGGAAGACTGAAAAGAACTAATTGAAAGTCAGACAAGCTAGATTAAAAACGCCTCAAAGGACTAAAATAAGAATTAATTATCAGAGTCAAAATACTACAGATTAAAAATAGAGATTTTCCTGAGTAATTTTTTTTGTGTGTGTAAATCTGCCGGTCTTTGAAAAATAGTTTAAAAATATAATGCGTATTTCCAGGAGTATAAGGGGAGAAAAAGTAATAGGGAAAAATTAGAACAAAGGAAATGGGAAATCATATAATAAAAACTTGGACATGCCAATCTGAAATGTTCGAATTATTTTATCTAATGTTTTGAGGGTTGAGGGAAGAATATAAAGACTCTGACGACTTGGAAGATGGAGAGCTTCTTGAAGACTGAGATGAAAATGTTGAAGACTGAGATGAAGATGTTGGAGGCTGTGATGATGCTGAAGACTGAGATGAAGAAGTTGATGACTCTTAATAAGAGCCCCTAGAAGAACAACAACAAAAGCAACAAACAAACGAACAATTTTATAAAATAAAAGACGAAGAAGAAGTATCTTTGAAAGCAACAAGCAGTTATCCCTGCCATAAATATTTACGAGACGTGAATATCATATGAGGTGCAGCCAGCAGGATCATGGAAAACTCAAAGCAGGAATTTGCCTAAACGAGTACAAACCAACGCAGCTTTTTTTCTTTTGTTGACACCTACGTACATTAACATTATCGTTAACAGCTAAAACACACTGTCACCTGTGTGTTTAGCCAGCAAACTCACTGCAATCTTCGTTTGCACCTAAAGAATCCATTAACACCTTTGCACCTAAAACTATACAATGATATGTCTGTTTGCATTTAAAACACACACACACACACACACACACACACACACACACACACACACACACACACACACACACACACACCTTAGGCAACACTTCCAGTCTCGTTTGCAATAATTCTTACCAAAATAATTAATGAGAGGACATAGGGGGGTGGTCTGTGTATCTTTGTGTGGCTGTGTTTGTGCTCTGCTGATGTTTGTCAGTGTGACTGTGCCCTTCACTGTTCGCACTTGTTTGCGTCTCTGTGTCAGTGGCAGTGCAATGATTGTGTCTCTGAGTTCTGTTTATGTGTCAGTATCTCTGTTATGTTTCATCTCTTGTTGACATGACCTGACTGGAATCACCCTATTGTAAAAGCTCTTAATAATTTAATCTTGTCCCTGTATCTCTTACCTGTATTTTTGTTTTCTGTTGTTTTTGGAACAATGTCTTTGTTTTTTTTTAGTCTGACTTTGTGTCTGTGTTTTTGTTTCTTTTGTGTGTGTGTCCGTGTCACTAGTCTGCTTCCCGTCAGGAGAGATAGCAATATTGGTGTGTGTTGCTGAGAGGGAAGTCTTTCCCCTCAGTCTGACAAGTCTGGCTCATCTGTACAGCTGTTCAGCATTGTGTGTGTGTGTGTGTGTGTGTGTGTGTGTGTGTGTGTGTGTGTGTGTGTGTGTGTGTGTTACTATTTTGTCCTAGGCACATGTCGATTAGACACTAGGCCTGTTGTATGTATGTGTGTGTGTGAGCATAGAGTTGTGGTTACTGGGATCAAGACCCAGCTCCTGGCCTCGCCTCCTAGACTACTTTGATAGACATTACTGATTTCAGGCTTCTTGGGGTCTTATCATGCCCACTCTTGAAGCTGTGTGTGTGTATGTAACTCTTCGTCCAAGAATTAGCCAAATGTCACAGGCCAGCATTTTCTAATCTTATATCTCTTGTAGATACTCTCGTCTCATGATTTTTAAATTGGCTGTTTAAAGCCAGAGTTTGACTGTTTTGGTACTCAGTTTTCATGGGTACTCGCTAGTATACCTGCTTACCTGTAGAGTCACCGAGGCTATAAATCACTGATGGTATCTTTTACGGTGATATTCAAGCCCCTGTGTGGGTTGTGGGCGAAACGTTGTCGTTAATAAAGGTATCCACTATGAAGAAATCCGAGGGACAAGATGGAGGACTTGGTATCTTGCCTAACCTTGTTGGTGTTCCCATACCGTCAAGGCTAGGCAAGATTTTGTAAATATTTTTCAGTATTTTACAAGTATTTTTCAGGATTTTACAAGTATTTTTCCAGATTTTAAAAGTATTTACATACCATCACAGTTCCTTGTGGGTAACGGACACAAATCCATATCACTTAAGACACTCTCTCTTGAAGGTGGCCTAAGTGAACGCTTTGATGTCCACTTCTTCCTAAACTGTTGGCAGTCATACCATCTAACTACATACCATCTCATTTCCACTTGGCAAAACGTCTAACATCATCTTCGCCTTATTTATTTCCGTGCGGGCAACGCCTCAAGCCCGGCTTTGAAATGATCCTTAAGGCTGCAAGGTTATAGACGATCGCCTGGAACAGTGGGAACTTAGAGCAAGTAACCGAGCATCGTAAAGGTCTGATCGGAATGTAATTGAAAAGGATCTGATCCCGATGCGGAGGAGATTGGACCCTGAGCTAAGGTAATTGTTTAGACGCTACAGAAAAGTTACGTTGTCTATGGGATTTCGTGTTTTCTTAGCACTGCGAGATGTTAAAATTAGATTTTGATGTAATCATAGCAGACCAGACTATGTCGAAGTGGTTCATGAAATTTATTTGACAAATTAAAAATAAATCCAGTCTTCGTTAGTGTTATAAATTCAATCCCAGGATTAAAACATTTTCTTTAAACATATACTAAAATGACTGAATTTTGTGTCTTGTTCAACTGTGTGGTTGTAGCATATATCTTTATATGCAATAATTTGAATGTATCACGCTGAGAAGTGGACTCATGGCTGCTAACTCCTGGCATTTATTTATACGTCGTTAACATAGATCTCAGCATAGCAGTGTATGTGGGGCAGTGTATAGGACACAGTGAGGCAGTGTATGGGACACACTGTGAGGCAGTGTATGGGACACTCTGTGTGGCAGTGTATGGGACACACTGTGAGGCAGTGTATGGGACACACTGTGATGCAGTGTATGGGACACACTGTGATGCAGTGTATGGGACACACTGTGAGGCAGTGTATGGGACACACTGTGAGGCAGTGTATGGGACACACTGTGATGCAATGTATGGGACACACTGTGAGGCAGTGTATGGGACACACTGTGAGGCAGCGTGTGTGTGTGTGTACGTGTAGAACACTCGTATTATTGCAACTTCTTCCTGGTCAAAGTGACTGACTCGCTAGCTTTATCAAAATAGAAAGCAAAAATACGGGGGAACAAGAGTTGGTGCTTAACCTTGCAGACACAAGTAACTCCAGCAGTAGTGGAAGTAGCTCCACCATAGACAGATCCCAGAGATGGAATCCAACCCATTCAACGATACTGGAAGCGTCCACTCCCTTCAGAGACAACCCAAATAATCACGGACATAGCAACCAACCTTCCCAACCAGCGCTGTATTCTAAGATCAAAGCTACTTTGAAGGCAGGCTCGCAATGCGTCCCTTTCAATGTCTAAAACTCCAGCTGACGTCCCAACTCGAGCGTTGATTAATTTCTTCGCCACTGCAGCATTTTTACCGGACTTCATCCGCTGTAGCGAGCAATTACAGCCCAACCATGAATTACATGGAGCGACTCCCGCACTGCTCTGTTGCAGGTAAAGTCCCTCTTATTATGTATATACGTCTCTACAAGGGCTACACTCAAGAGTTCCTAATCCAAAGAGCTGCTCAACCCTTTCCTCAGATCAAATCTCATTCCTTCAGATATTCCAATCTTGTATATACCTCCTATGGGAAATTATAACAACGACACACACACACATTATATATATATATATATATATATATATATATATATATATATATTTTATATATATATATATATATATATATATATATATATATATATATGCCAAGCCACAGGGGATGGAAATCTTCAGCTCGAGTACTTTCACACGTCTCCGTGCGTCATCAGGAGCTATGCAATGTTGCAAGGGTAGCAACAGAAGAAATGAGGGGAAGTGGTGACACCAGCCAGCTTCTCTCATTTTCGGTAAATTCACGGTAATTCTTACACTTTTAACAGTAAGACTTATACCTACAATCGTAAGACTGACATTTACAACGGTAAGATTTACATTTGCTGTCATTCACTTGTTCACTCACGTCAAGAATACTTTAATCTTCTAAGCAGGGATTCAAGTAAGCTCTCCGTGTACCGTATATACGCCTATCACCGTATTCCTGTGAAGTCGACATCTATTAGTGTGCACATCAGTGTAAATACACGCTTTGATGTATTTACTCTGAGAGATATACATCTCTCAGTATTATTCAGTGGATATTCACATTGAGATTTGCTTTTCTCTGTTTATACACTGTAATATACTCACCTCTCAGTGTATATACATATATCTGCGTATATACACTTATGAATGCATGTTTTACGAGAGATATACCTCTCAGGGTATTTACATGCGACTTGGTATAATAATCTGTAGACACTTTATAGAAACTTAAAGTGAACTGTGAAATTTCTGAATTCTCTCACATAGGCCTACTGTCTCACTGCTAGACCTTCTCTCTCTTCATCTAGGCCTACTTTCTCAAAAATAGGCCTACTGTCTCACTGTTAGGTCTACTCTCTCACAGCTAGGTTCATTCTCACTATGGAGGCTGCAAGACCCCTCACTTCTACCATCACTCCTCAACTCTGTGATAACATAATCCCCTCACCTAGGACGTGAGGGGTGAGACAATGTGTCGCTTCTTCCCTCTCTCTCTCTCTCTCTCTCTCTCTCTCTCTCTCTCTCTCTCTCCTCCTCCTCCTCTCTCTCACACACTTGAACGTTTGAAGCTCCAGTAGCTGATGAACCTTTAATGGAATACTTGACGATATCCTCATCGCTCTACTGAAGTCTCCCAACTGTGGATGACAAATTTGAACACCTTACATGAGCCTGCTTGATGGGATATAACACTGAAAACATAATAAGCTTTCGTTCGTACTGTGTAACTGTCGTATAGAATAGGCCAGCATCCAACTGCTAATGTATCCATTTTTTTTTTCTAAATAAAATATAATCTCACTTTCACTCTGCTTTCTAGCCGCCCGTCACTTTCTCCGGGGCCTTCGTGTGGTGTTCTCCACCCAGCTGTCTCTCCTTGTGTAGGTTACGGCTGGCTTCGGGTGGACCGGCGCTGAGTAAGCACGGTAAAGTGACAATTGTGGTGTCCCCTTGTCGTCGCTATTGGCTGCATTCCCATTCCCATCCTGTGCTCCGAGCTTACGACACAACTAGGAATGTATTGTGGCGCTCCCTTGTCGTTCCCATTAAGTGCCGTGAGGTTACGACAGACTTTTGAAATGTATTGTGGCGTTCCCTGTCGTTCCTATCCGTGTGGGAATCTTACGACGTAGTAAAAAATAGGATTATATGGTGTCCTATCATCGTTCCTATCTTGTGGTGTGAGTGCACTGGAATGTACACAGTGGGATGTGCACACAGGTGTTTCCTGCTGTTGGCATTTATTGCCGCGAACTTTAGAGATCTGTAACCACAGCTCTTTGTTCCTAAATATATTGATTCTTTCACGTGTTGTGCTGGCGGCATCGAAAATCCGTGTGAATCATTCAGAGCAATGAGTGGTGTGGGCTCGAAACTCTGCCTGCTAATCGATGCCCAGTTTATGATCAGTCAGGCAGTTTGTGGTCGCACATTATGGGAGCAGATCCCGCTAAACTTATAATCTGTGGCTCAGTATAGGCTGGAGCTATGTCCTTACAGAATTCTATGGCCATGTCGGTTGCAAATGTCCCAGTTGGGATAGATCACCCCAGCTGTGATGGATGTGCTGGCCAGAGGGCCGTCAGCAGCAACAGCCTGGTTGACCAGACAAGTCTGACCCAAGGAATAGTCAAACTCTCGAAACCCATCAAGGTTTAGGTTGTATCTGTCCCCACGAATTTCATCCGTCCATATTGGGTTCTATGTTTTCGTAGATTGACTATTTCTACATATTGGGTACTGAGGTTACTGACAGTACTGAGGGTACTGAGGGACTCCGTACCATCCGCTGCTTTCAAATATACATCCTCAATACGGTCGTTACTTTAAATTACGACACACACAGCCTGTTGTCACATTACACTGGCTCTTGTTGTGTCGTATATACCAACTTTCACACGGTGGGTTGTGGCTCGTGCTGTAGATGATGATAATAATAATAATAATAATAATAATAATAATAATAATAATAATAATAATAATAATAATAATAGTGTGGCTAATTAAAGTATCTTCACAGGGTTTTGTATAGATCATGACTATTCGTCTCACTATCTGAAGTAAAGGGTAGGTTGTGCATCTTTGAGATATACTTTTTTGAGAGACACTCCCTTGAGACATGCCTCCACGAGACGCACTTTGAGAGACACCTCCTTCTCGGTCTCTAAAGACCACGGCAGCTGGTAATTATCCCCGCAAATCAAACGCTGGTTTTCCGATCCGATTCCCTCACTGGAGGTGTTAGAATGGAGGATGGTAACGCCAGGGTAAACTTAGATAAAAATCACCCACACCCGACTTGGTAATCTCCTGTTTTTCTCTCCAATTTCCTCGCCTGGACCAATGCATGTCTATATCATGGCCCCTGGGAGATGGTTATGTGTAGAAAGCCGCGCCTCATACGCCACAAGTTACCCACAATGGTTTCCGCCTATTTCACAACTAAGTTGCAAATTGTGGGCGAAATTAGACGATGTTTAGGTCCCTCCTGGGGGTTGATAGTCGCAGGTTTCCGCCGAGTCCGCACTCACTCTACTCGCCACACATTACGAGGCGATATTTATTTTTTTATGGCCAAGACAGCGGAAGACTTGAGTCATATAGCCAGCAGCTACTCTACCGCTGACAGAAAATGTTGTTTTTAGTGATTAAATAAGAATAATAACAAGCCAACCAGAAAGATGATGAATTTTTTTCTGCCTTACACACACAGCACACATTTAGAGAGCAAACTTTAAAAAAACTTTTCGGTTCATCCTGGACCATTATTAAGTCCAGTTGTGAGATGAATCGAAGGAAATTTGACTCATCATTTGCTCTGTGCACCTGTAAAGTTAACTTGTATATTAAACTTAACTCAAGTATTTTTCTTAGCTCAGAATAACCCACGTAAAATATAAGAGATCAATATTTTAATACGATGGAGGAATAATTAACATACTTCCTATGCAAAACAACCTCTGGGAAAAAAATTAGTAAACGTCCAAGTGCTTTCGTGATTTCTCACATTAACGAAATAATGTGAGAAATTACGAGAGTTTGAAAATTCACTATTTTTTCACAGTGTTTTTTTTTTTTTTTTTTGCATATTGTGATATCACCAGTTTAATGTGAGTCTATTGCAAACTCTCCATATGTAGGTGTAAATATTAATGTGCATAATAATTTGTATATTAGATACGAATGTAGGTTAAGGTTAATTGTATCAACTAGTGACTGTGTGTTCCTTATTGTTTTCTGGATTCTAATTGGTTCGCCCTTTGAGTACACAAGGTTATAATTGGTTGGTTATCAGCTCTCCAGTGAGAAATTTGTTAGTGGATTAGAGTCAGGCTCTCTTTCTCTCTTGTTGCTTCGTGTGGGCGCTCCTACCCCAGCCATTCCTATATCCTGCTGTCTTTCCCGGCGTTTCTTGATCCTGACTTCTTCGTGGATGTCCTTGATTGTTCCCGTCTCCCTGACGTCCATCTCCAGTATTTCTGACGGTTCTGAGCTTCACGGACGAGTCCTCGTGTTCACCGTCCTGGTCGTGGGAGCAGCCGTGTGGAGGGGAAGATAGTGAACGTGACGCTCTGCTGAGATATAAATTACTTTTCGTTACATCATACCTGTTTACTATATATATATATATATGGCCATCAGGGACTATCTCCTCGAGCATAATGAGTTGGAGAGTTCTTATCAGGTCACTGAAGGTCAAGTTGGTGCTTTGGTGCCCACACACTGACCCAGACACAAACTTAGCTGCTACGCAGTGGCTACACTTATGTTTCTACTGATGAGGCTTAAGGTTAGTAATGGTATATTGTATACTGTATTTTTTATGTTTTGCTGTACTGCAACAAGGTCCCGCTAATCTACATAGCCCTGTTGTTTGTTTAAGTATATTTAGTACAGTAAGTTTTGTACGTGTACATACTTAAAGTTTTCATGACTACCCACTACGTTCGTGTTTATAATGGTCAGAGTAATCTAGTTGTGTACGTACCAAGGTATAGTGTTCATGAATGCACAGTACGAGTGTACTGATAAATGTCGGATTACTGTCATGTTATTAATAATTTTTAGCATGTCTGGTGTCTCATGACGCACGAGAATTATTTAAGTGATCCAGATATTGAACTAATTATTGAATGAACTTGTTCTTTTATGTAATGTTCTATTGTGAAGGGAATTTACTTGATGCTACCTTATATATATATATATATATATATATATATATATATATATATATATATATATATATATATATATATATATATATATAAATATATATATATATAAATATAAATATATATATATATATATATATATATATATATATATATGTATATATATATATATATATATATATATATATATATATATATATATATATATATATATATATATATATATATATATATATATATATATATATATAGTTAGTTTAAGGGTAAAAATAAGTGCTTGCACAATACAAGTTAGAGTGTAAACAGAGGAAGGTTGTGAGCAGAATGCGAGGTTGACTTGCCTCATGGGAGGTGTTGTGTTGATGCGTCTCCAGCAAACCTCAGAGTTAATGTCCAACTTCTGACCAAAACAAGGACGTTACTGTGATGTACATGAGGAGGTGCTGGGGACATCTCCTCCAACACTATCTTCTCTGCTGCCTCCAACATTGAACCTCCACTATTCTTTACAAAACTCTCTCTGCAGTCCCCTACATCAATCTTACCCCCTCCCGACCAATATTTCAGCAAACCTCTTCAACAACCAACGTCTATCAGCTCCCCTAGATTACTGTTTCTACCAATCCTACAGACAGACTTAGTCTGTCTGCTTCTACAATCATTAGAAATGACGACAACGGCCATAGAGCCAATGGCACCACAAATTAACAGACAGAATTTATCCACGGCTCCGCCATAGGGCCATTGGAATCACTGCCCCCCAGTCTCCTCTATAGGGTCAACGAAATCACCATTAAGACATGGAATTAAGACTCCTCCAAGGAGCCATCAGTGGGTCATCATCTGAATAAGCCTCAAGCCAGGAACTGTTCCCTGAAGAACGAATGGTGAGTTGAATGCTACACTCTATCTCCACCACAAAAGCGGATACATCTGCAGTGTGCTGCTTCGCTATTCTAAATTATAGTTCCACGGTGGAAACAAGAGCCATCCTTCCTTGTTATACTCTACCACACTACACAATCCACACACAGGAGAAAGAAGCTCATTATTGTCCTACTTGGACTATTTACAAGTCACACTAACACACGATAGTGAGGGAGCCAGTATATATAGACCCACCCTATCACGCAGGATGGGTCACATACATAGTGCTGAAATATGTCAGTCTGAGCTGGAAGACTCAATCCACCAGCACCTCCACCACTACATCCACCACTAAAATACCGTGTTGAAGACACGACAACCATAACGACGACGTTTTAAGAGTCGCAAGAGTACTCTGAAACAAAATTAACTGGAAAGCCTCTTCAATAGTAGCTAAGAGGAAATTTAATGATCAATTAAGGGCACCCAGGCTGGAGCTCCAAGCTTACTCCAAAACTACGTAATGAGAAAATGTTTGAATTTAATTCTTGCGAAATTGGACACTTAGCATTTAGAGTCGGCCATTACCGTGACAGCAAGAGTGTTTAACGAAATGATGGCGATCATTTCGTTGACCTATCTGCTGCAAATTAACGAATTCATTACGTAATGTGATAAGGGATGACAGTTTGGAATATATATATATATATATATATATATATATATATATATATATATATATAATAATAATAATAATAATAAAAATTTTACGTTAAATAATTTTCGCAAATGTAATAATATTAGCGAATGATTCCTTCGTGAATCATTACGATTTGATAATGGTCGAGAGTGACATGATGGAGATGCTGGAATGAGCGAAACGTCGTCTAAAATGTAGATTATTTGTTAAACGAGTCTCGACTTGCTATTTGCAACCTCTCTGGGTCCGGCACCGCATTACAGTCGACCCCCTGAACTCAAAGAGCATCCATCAATCCGTTTTCCCCTGATGGAACAGGGATGGAAGAGGGAACAGGAATCATCTTACTTTCCCTCTACCCTCTTTTCCCCCTCCTCAACTCTTCCATCTTGCCCCCATTACCCACTCCTCTTCCTCTCCCTCTCTTCCCTCTCCCCACTTCGATACTCAACCAGTCGTGCTTGATCGGAGGGTAGTGGTGCACGACTCTAGTGGTGCACGACTCTAGTGGTGCACGACTCTAGTGGTGCAGGACTCTAGTGGTGCACGACTCTAGTGGTGCACGACTCTAGTGGTGCACGACTCTAGTGGTGCACGACTCTAGTGGTGCACGACTCTAGTGGTGCACGACTCTAGTGGTGCACGACTCTAGTGGTGCAC